>JACEFO010002576.1:0-412464 GCA_015342445.1 Digitaria exilis
GGGTTGTGGACGAGGTTGAGCATGAGGGCGGCTGGCGATCGCACGGCGGCGAGCGAGACTCCGGTCGAGCTCGAGGCAAGCGCGGAGAGCGAGAGGAACGGGGGTTTAGGGCCTCGGCGTGTTGCTTACCTACACACGGAGAAGGCTTCGGTTGGCAAGCTCGGTGCGGCGACAACATTGCCGCCTTGAGCGAGCCCTAAGCGTTGCGCGGCGCGGCGTTAGGGTTTGCGGCGCTGCGAGCTTGGATGGCGGCTAGGGTGGAGATTGGTGGTCAGGGGGCTGGCGGCGACTTATATAGGGCGTGGAGACCTCGGCGTGCGCTCCAAGCCGGAGAGTCCCGGGTGCATGCAACGGCCGGCGGCGGCGCGAAGAGTTTGGCTCGCCACCACCGGCGAGAGGAGGAAGACGGACTGACGCGTGGGCCCAGGCGGTCAGAGGCGCGGCGGAGGAGACGCGCGCGATGCTGCGGAGGGAAGAGAGAGGCAGACAGGTGGGACAGCTGGCCTGTCAGCGGCTGCGGGAGAGAAGGTCGGAGCGGGCTGGGCTGCTTGCTGGGCCGTGCAGGGAAAGAAAAGATTGGCCGCGCAGAGGAGAAAAAAGAAAAAGGGGAGGGTTGCTAGGGCCGGCTGGGCTCAAAAGAGAGAGGGAAAAAGAGAGAAAGAAAAGGTTTTTCTTTTATTCAAACACTGATTTGAATTCAAATTCAAATTCAAATTGAATTCAACAATCAAATAAATGCACCAGCATGATGCAACAATAATGTTTTCTATTTCCTATATTTTCTTTTATTTCACTGAAAATTTGATTTCCCTATATTAATTATGAGCACTTTATATGAAAAACCAGTTAATTACTAAATTGTTAAAAAGGCCATTTTTAGGGTGTTACACCAAACTTAACATCCTCATGTATAATTCTTCATTCCTACTAGTGATTTTAGTTTTGAGGGTCTAACTAGTTCCTTAGTTTGTTTAACCACTCTCACTTATATGCTTTAAAACACCAGGGGTGTCACATCGAGGGTCTATCGTGCGGCCTCGAATCGTGACGGACTGCGGGGCCTCGATCGTCACGGACATAGCTCGATCGTCACGGACAATACTTAGGGCTCGATCGTCACGGACATAGCTCGATCGTCACGGACAATACTTAGGGCTCGATCGACCACGGACGTAGCTCGATCGTCACGGACAAACTGGTTCGAGGGTCATCAAGCGAAACAAACGCCGTGGCGAGGTTGTCGTGAAGGGCTGTTGGTGATGACAACTACTCTTTTGGTCCGAGATTTTTAAGTTCAGCACCAAATCTTGAGATTTCAGTTGGTGTCCAAGGTCCTTTGCTTTTGAATTTAAATTTGAATTTTGATGAATTTTGAGTTCCAACACCACTTTTTCCCCCTTTTAACCTGTTTTAAAAGTACTTTCAATAGTTTTTACATCAGGGATGTCACAGCCTACCCCCCTTACAAAGAATCTCGTCCCGAGATTCGATTACACTTAGGAACAAGGTGGGAAAAGGTACCTTGGTCTTAAGAAAGGATGTCGGGGTAGTTTCTTCTTTAGATAGTCTTCGGTTTCCCATGTGGCTTCATCTTCGGAGTGATGACTCCACTGAATTTTGTACATTTTAACTCCCTCCTTCGTGTTTGTCTCTCTTTTTCGTCGAGGATCTTAATGGGATGCTCATCATAAGAAGATCCGGTTCAACCGAGAGTTCCTCTTGTTCAACAACTTCGGTCGGAACACGAAGACACCTCTTGAGTTGGGAAACATGGAATACATCGTGTTACGGCTGAAAGCTTCTCGGGAAGCTTCACTTGATAGGCTACCGGCCCCATATTGCTGAGTAATTTCATACGGGCCGATATAACGAGGTGCAAGCTTTTCCTTTTAGTCCAAATCTTTGCACACCCTTGGTCGGGGAGACTTAGGATACACGTGATCACCAACTTCAAACTGAAGTGGCTTCCGCCGCTGATCAAAGGTAGCTCTTTTGCCCGTGACTGGGCGGTCTTCAAATTTTCCCGAATGATCCTAACCTTTTCTTCTGCCTCCTTCACAAGGTCAGGGCCATAGGTATATCTCTCGCCTGCCTGGGACCAACACAACGGGGTCCGAATCTTCTACCATACAAGGCTTCGAAAGGTGCCATTTTAAGGACTCGCTTGGTAGCTGTTGTTATAGGAGAATTCGGCCAGAATAGACACTTCTCCCAATTCTTCCCATAATGAATAACACAAGCTCGAAGCATATCCTCAAGTATTTGATTTTACCCTTTCCGTCTGCCCATCGGGTCTGTGGGTGATATGCTGAACGACGGATCAGTTTGGTGCCTAGGACAATTGCAATTGTTCCCAAAAGCGTTGCTACGAACGGAGCACCACGATCTGAATTACCGTCTTGGGTACCCCATGTAGACAAACGATCCGCTCCAAATAAATCTCCGCGTACTTCTTAGCGTTATAAAAGGTATTGACCGGAATAAAATGTGCGGTCTTGGTAAGGCGGTCCACAATTACCCAAATGGAGTCGTGCCCCTGCGGGGTTCTGGGAAGTCCAACAATGAAGTCCATGCTTATATCTTCCCACTTCCATGAGGGAATAGGTAGAGGTTGAAGCGTGCCTGCTACCTTCAAGTGGCTGGCCTTAACCCGCTGGCATGTGTCACGTTCCGACACATACGTGGCAATTTCTCGCTTCATTCGAGTCCACCAAAAGTCTTGTTTCAAATCTTGGTACATTTTGGTGCTGCCGGGATGGATAGAAAATTTAGAGAGATGAGCCTCATCCATAATCTTCCTCCGGAGTTCCGTGTTTTTGGGCACCACGAGGCGATGTCCAAACCACATCACTCCCTGCCCATCAAACCGGAAACACTTGTACTTCTCTTTCACCTTCTCCTTAGACAATTTCCTTTTAAGGATTTTAATGCTCGCGTCATTTAATTGGGCTACAACAATCTGATCGTGCAAGGTTGGTTCCACTGCAATATGGCTGAAGTACCCGTGTGGAACAATCTCCAAGTTGAGCTTTGCCGTTTCATGACACAGGGTGTCAGCGTAGGACTCCACGGAAAGACAATGACAACGAGGCTTGCGGCTTAGTGCATCTGCAACTACATTAGCCTTCCCGGGGTGATAATGCACACTAAGGTCATAGTCCTTTGCTAACTCCAACCATCGTCGCTGTCTCATATTCAAATGTGCCTGAGTGAAAACATATTTGAGGCTCTTGTGGTCTGTGTATATGTTGCAGGGAACACCCATCAAATAGTGTCTCCACATCTTGAGAGCATGAATAACCGCTGCTAACTCAAGATCATGCGTGGGGTAGTTTTGCTCATGAGGCCGAAGTGCTCGAGAAGCATAAGCAATGACTCGGTTCTCTTGCATGAGAACACAGCCAAAGCCGGTGCCTGATGCATCGCAATAGACATCATAGGGCTTGGTGCAATCGGGCTGAGCCAAAACTGGGGCTGAAGTTAAATTGCCTTCGCAAGGTGTGGAAAGCTTCATCACATTTGTCATTCCACTCGAATTTGACTCCCTTCTTTAAGAGTTCGGTCATGGGCATCGCAATCCGAGAGAAGTCCGGAATGAAACGGCGGTAATAACCGGCTAAACCCAGAAAACTCCGAATCTCGTGGACAGAAGTAGGTGGTTGCCAATCCAACACCTCTTGCACTTTGGTTGGATCCACGGATATACCATCCTTGGAAACCGTGTGGCCTAAGAACTTCACGCTCTCTAGCCAGAATTCACACTTGGAGAACTTGGCGTAGAGCTGGTGATCTCTCAATCTCTGAAGAACAATGCGAAGGTGCTCGACATGCTCTTCCTCATTCTTAGAATATATAAGAATGTCGTCAATGAATACCACCACAAACTTGTCTAGTTCTGACATGAAGACCGAATTCATGAGATACATGAAGTAGGCCGGGGCATTGGTGAGTCCAAAAGACATAACCAAGAATTCATAAAGTCCATAACGTGTGGAAAAGGCAGTCTTTGGAATGTCACAAGGCCTAATTTTGATTTGGTGATAGCCAGAGCGAAGGTCAATCTTGGAGAACATTCTGGCGCCAGCTAGTTGGTCAAACAAGATGTCAATACGGGGAAGCGGATACTTGTTCTTAATAGTTACCGCATTGAGAGGCCGGTAATCAATACACAACCTCAAGGAATGGTCCTTCTTCTTCACAAAGATAGCGGGACATCCCCAGGGTGATACACTTGGACGAATGAAACCTTTATCTAGCAATTCTTGGAGTTGAATTTTTAATTCAGCCAATTCATTGGGCGGCATTCTATATGGTCTCTTTGATACAGGTGGTGTGCCAGGTTGAAGTTCAATCACAAATTCAATGTCCCTATCCGGCGGCATCCCAGGTAAGTCATCCGGAAATACATCGGCATACTCACATACCACCAGAATGTCCTTTAGTTGGGTTTCTACCATTGCATAAGCACACGCATCGTCGCAAGTCCGTTGTGGCAGATATAGCACACTCGGGCCATGCGTAGGCGAGTTTATCTCAACAACTCGTTCCGCAACATCTAGGACAACCTTATGTTGAGTCATCCAATTGGCTCCTAACACAATGTCAATTCCTTCCATTCCCAGCAGAATCAAATCAGTAGGAAATGTTTTACTTCCCAGCCTGATTGGAACCTTGTGGGTGACTTGGTTGGATGCAATTTTACCTCCCGCAGTTGATATCACGTATGATGATTTGGTATGGTAAGATTTTAATCCGCATTTCACATGAAATCTTGTGCTTATAAAACTATGTGTTGCCCCGGAATCAAACAATATCACAGCAGGTTGAGTGCAGATAGGGAAGGTACCAGTCATGTCTGGGGCTCCCTCGGGTAGGTCGGCCAACGTGGTGTAGTTGAGCCGTCCTTGCCGAACTTGCACACGCTGCTGCTGCTTGGCCTTGCCTTGCTGAGTTCGCGAGCGTTGGTTTTGCTGCTTGTTCTGCGGGCAATCCTTGATAAAATGATCTTTACTTCCACACTTGAAACACTGATAGCCGGCTCCTGGGCGAGCTGGCTGCTGTGCATTTTGCCTTGGTGCTTGCTGCTGCTGCGGCGGTGGAGGGAAACGAGGCGCGTTAGGCTGTGGCGGCCTAGCAACCCATCCACCTCCCTGAGGTGCCCTGGACTGTCCCTGCGGTGCAGTCGGGGGAACCAAGCGGAACCTCTGTGGCTGCGCGCTTGACGGTCCAGCGGGAGTCTTCCTCTTCTTCTCCGCCTTGTGCACCATATTGGCGTCTTCCTGGGCGATGGCAAGGTTCACGAGATCGCCGTACGTGGCAGCACGGGTGGTGGCCAACTGTGCCTTTAACTTGGTGTTAAGGCCACGTCGGAACCTCTCTAGCTTCTTCTCGTCCGAGTCAACGTGATGACCCGCGTAGGGGCACAGACCATTGAAGGCCTGGGCGTACTGAAGCACTGTACGGGTACCCTGGGTCAGCGCCAAAAACTCATTCAGCTTTCGCTCCACCAGACCGGCCGGAATGTGATGAGCCTTGAATGCAGCCTTGAACTCATCCCACTCAACTACATGACCCTCCTGCTGCAGGGCCAGGTAGTTCTCCCACCAAAGGAGAGCTGGGCCACGGAGCTGCTGCGCCGCGAACACGACCTTGCGGTTGGAGGTGCAAGGCGTCGCCAGGATGGTGAACTTGGACTCGATAGCTCGAATCCAGGTGTCGGCCTCCAAGGGCTCATCAGCTCGAGAGAAAATCGGCGGGTGCGTTGCCAGAAAATCCTCATATCTGGCCACCTGAGGCTGAGGGGCCCGTTGACCTCCCTGCTGAAGCATCTGCTGCTGCATCATCTGTTGCTGATGCTGCAGGTTCCGGAGAATCTCCGTTTGCGTGGCATACAGCTGCTGCCACGTCGGAGGTTGCTGCGGTGGAGGAGGTGGCGGTGGCTGTTGCTGCCCCTCTGGCCCCTGCTGGTTAGCGTTGGAGCCACTAGCGTCGTGACCGCTGCGGGTGATTGCCATCTGCAGCAGGTACTTGTATTAGCCACATTCCATAAGCTTGCATAATGAATGACAAGATAGAACGTGACAATATATTAAAGTGTACTGCGCAGAATGGCAAGTCAGCACGCAGTTCGGAAGAAAAATCATATCTCCCAACAGGAAACAAGTCAAATGCTCCCATTCAGTCAGTAGCTCGGAAATTTTATGCTCTACAACTTTCATGTTGGGCTCGGAATCAAATTCCGACTAGAACTAAGCCGAAAAATTCAATCTTTAGCACTCTGCATTTGCTGTTTTTCAGCAGGCCGAGCTGTAGTGTTTTGGTTGCCATTTTTATTTCGCTTAACCAATGGGGTTGCAATTTGGTGATCATTTTGTTTGACAAATTCCAAACAACTTTGTAGTTCACATCACAGCCCAGAAATGAATGGAAAACCCATCAATGACTAAAACAAGGTTAGCTGCAGAATGTTTTCAACACAGCTATTACACTTCATCAAGTTTTACACCACAACCACACCATTAATTTACATTGCCACCAAAGATAAAAGGAGAAGCTCAACTCCATCTAGCCTATTATAACATGAAGCCAAAATCTAGGCCTAGCGGAGGAGTAAACTTGCTACTACCACTCTAAAAATCATCTAGGTTGTTAGCGGTAGCCTCGCTGCCCATAGGTGAAGGTGGAGCTGGAAGGGACGGCATGTCATCCTCGGTGTCCATGTCGGAATCGGGGGCCTCTCCTTCACCATTCCCTCCTTCTTGCTCAAGAAGGTGCTGAGCATCATGGGCGGCAAGCATAGGATTTGCATGCTCCAAGGTACCATGTACCTCCTCAAGCTCATCTCTAGTTTGTGCTAACTCATTCTGGGTGTTGTTGTGTGCAATCTGGAGGTCATTCAATTGCCTCTCCAAGTCAGCAATCATGGCATCTCTAGTGGTCACCTCAATGGACAAGGAGGTCCTCTCAACCCCTATGTCACGGGCGCGAGCGGACATGTCCATAGCAATGTTGAGCATCTCGCTCTGCGACCGTCCAAGAAGTGCCTGCAAACGGTGATACGCCCGTATCCACCTCATCATCAAAGCGGCTGCAGCGACGGGGTTCTCCGCCATCCTCAAAGGAGAGCTAAGGTAGCGCCTCATCCAGTGGGGATCATCCGGCTGAGTCGGTGGAAACAGCCCAAGCAACTGGTGCTCTACCAAGCTCTGGTTCTGAGCACAAAAAGAACTGATGCCATTCAAGGCAGCTAGCTCACAAGTCGTCTCCATGTGGTGTCCATGAACTTCCACCGTCCAGGTGGGGGAACTAGGACACGGCGGGTGACGATGTACCACCAACCGCACACGGGAACGAACCACACCTCGGTCGCGGATAATAGTCCTCTCATACTGCGGCGGTGTAGGGTAGCCAAGTGCCTGTAGAACCGACCACAAGATGCTAGGGAAACCTTCCCATCCCAAGCAATCAGAGAAAGACACGTCGTTGGGGTGGCTAGCCAGGTCAGCGAGGGCGTCCATCTGAACCAAAAGAAAAAGGGGCAAGGGTGAGCACCGGGTAGCGCCAAAGAACAAAAACAGATTCCGGGCAGGGTAGTAAAAATTACAAAACTCGAAATCTACAAGCTCAAAAATTCTCAAATTTGGCCAGGAAATTGTCTAAGTAATTCCTAACAAGTTTCATTTTGGAGGTTTGAGCAGAAACTGTCGTTAGGATGGTGTAAAAATTCAATTTTTATCTCACTGTCCCCAGAAATTTCCAGCAGACAGGGGGTTACCATTTTTAGCATAACTCCAATTTTACTGAACCATTTTCGTTGAAATTTCTCCAGCATTTACTTCATAATATTTATGACAACTTTCGTGTTGAACACTTTTTCGTTTGACAACGTTTTCAGTTTCGAATTAATGGTGCAAACAGACTGGTCTCAGCAGGATTTTTGGGTTGTGATTTCAATTCCTTTGACGGCGGTTCGATTTGGTCACTTATTAATATTCGATATTAATCCGGTGAGATGCAAAGCATGAGTGGCCTATTCGTTCTCGCCAACACACATGCCAATAAACTTTTGGCTTACGAAGTTAGTGCCGGTGGCTAGGCAATATCCGTCTCTCCCTATATTAACTAGTCGAATTTCTCTAACCGTTTCAATATACGGATTCGCAGTTAGTGTACCTGCAGAAAATTTCATCCCAGAGCATGTATAATCAACCTTTCGTGCCAGCACTCACGAAAGCGTCTCCATTCATTACCACCCACTATAGAGGTGGCACCCGAACGTTTAACATTGAACGGGCAATGTTCATATGTCACCAGAGCAACATATTGACAGTTTCATACGCTACTGAAATAGCGTATTGACTTTGTGCCGCCATCATATTTGCATATGATGCCATGGTACGCTACAGCAATCGCCGTACCTTGCGCCCACCATCCTATTCTATTTTCATACGCCATCACAGCATATTGACTATGTGCCGCCACTATATTTTCATATAGTGCCTTGGTACGTTACAGCAATCGCCGTACCTTGCGCTCACCATTGCGTAAAGTAAATGACAGAATGAAATGTGCTGGAAGTCAGTATAATATACTATTTGCCACCTATCATATCGTGATCCCTTAACCCACATAGGCTTCACGCTCTAGGTAACATCCTTAGCGGTCCTAAGATAACCTTCCTTCGCAAAACGCGTCGGAAGCACGAGTTGGCAAGTTTTATTCAAAAATTGTTTATTAAAGGTCTGTTGCTTTCTCCGGTGCGCTGTTTCGGCTCTGATGCCAGCTGTGGCGGACCACTCTGAAATTATTCCAAGTTAAGTACCCCGGGACCACTAACCGAGTAGTCAGGCACTTAATCCGGAATAAGCTGGAGCGCCGTCGGATTAAACCCGATTAACCACGTTCTTTTCTCGATCGAAACAACAGCACGCCCACACGAAGGTGAGTTCCAGAGATTACAACATTCCACAAATTAACTTACACAAATAGGTATCACAGGTTATTACAAACCAAGTTCAAATTTAAATCAGAGTACAAAGTCTTGCAGCGGAAAATAAAAGTTTCATTGCAGCGGAAGATAATCTAACGACGATACAAATAACACCGTGCTGAAGCCTGCCACGATGCTACTCCTCCCGATCCTCGGCAGAGGACGGAACCCATTCGATGTGCCAGCCAGGTGGAACCTGGGTAGGCCAAGACAAAGCATCGACATCCAAAGGTGTACCTGTAAATCATTGCCACAAGCAAGGCTGAGTATACTAATACTCAGCAAGGCTTACCCGTCGGGTGAAAACTACATCACCGACATCTAGACATGAGAGGCTTTTGGCTGGTGGGTTTGTTTGCCAAAAAGCAACTAAAATAGGTCCTTGCTTTCAAGTTTTAGCATCATATTCTAGTAAATTTAACCATTCTAGATTAGCATCCTTCCTAAGCATACAAGTGGTGCAATACAATTTAATTCATACAACAAGTTTATCAATCTCAAAGTTCCACTTGTTACTCAATGTACCAGGGCGGTCAAGCAGTCTCATTAACCGCGAGAAGCGGACAGTTCGAACCGAATTTTGCTACCTGGCCAGGGGAAACCCAACACACACGGATACTCTGCTTGCTATAAAAGGCACAAGCATTTCCCAACCTTTCCCATCGATCCACAATTCGGAACCGGGTCCATTTCCTTACGATAAAGGTTTACTGCTACACTCACAGTCTCACGCATATATCCACAAGTGTACGGCAGGGGAAAACAAAGTTTCCAAGGAGAGATGGCTATCGGCCCTAGCTGCTTCAATCTGGTACCGGGCTTACCGATCCCCATACATCGGCATGCATGTGGTACGTTCAAAAACTTGACACACTCAACCACACATTTCGACCTTAATCAATTATCATACACGGACGGGAGATCTACATCTATCATCCCGCCCGTCAATCCTTATGATTCCAACATAAGTAAAGATAAGCAATTCCTATGTCTCGCGAGTGACAGGAAATCACTCGACTTGTAACGGACCTAAAGCAATGCCCTATCGATCCTTTCATACTAGTGTTGCAAGTCATAGGTACTAGGAAATGTGCAGCTAAGGTATTCAATCAATTCCTTGAAACGTAAATGCACAAACATAGAGAATTCAAAGTGCATAATTTAGTAAAGGTTAGGTCATGCTCCGGGGCTTGCCTTCTTGGGCTAGCTGACTGCTACGCTCCGGGCTGTCTGCGTCGACGCTGGCTCGGCCGCCTTCGAGGTTCTCCTCTCCGTCGACGGGGACGAGGTCGTAGAAGCCGTCAACGAGTGCGCCTTCTACATGAGATGCACAAATTAAGCGTTCTGCCAAAACATGATTCGAGGTTACTGCACTAGGTGATTTTTATTTTAACATTTTAACAAAGTTTCTTTTTTCTCTTCTAAGCTCCTGCTTTCGAGGAAAAGAACTCGGTTGGTCTCGAGGACCGAGTTCTTCTTGACAGAAAGAACTCTGCTGGTTCCCGCGGTCTGGGTTCTTATCGGAAAAAGAACCCTAAAGCTCGAAACCGAGTTCTTATCGAGAAAGAACCCTGTTCGAATAGGAAAAGAACTCTACTGGCTCTCGTTGGCTGGGTTCTCATCGAGAAAGAACCCTGGCTCGAAACTGGGCTCTCAACGAGGAAGAACCCTGCCCACCATTGGCTATCACTGCGCCGGGCGAACGGCGGTGAAAGGAGGTCGGAGAGGTGGGGAAAGAACCAGTGGCTTACCACGAGTCGAACGATGACGGTTGGGAGGCCGGAAGAGGCTCGTAAAACGCCGGCGACGTGCGGTGGCGGGGCGGTCGCCGCGGGCTCGATTTCGGCGAGGTTGGAGGCTGTCGCCGGGAATGAAGGGGTCCGTGAGCACCCGTAGGACTCGGGGAAGCTGTCGGGATGCTTGGTCGGCTTCGGGGAGGGCTCGAAGTAGGGGCTCGACGTACGCGTGCTCCGGCGGCCGGAAATGTGGACTTGGGGAAAATTCGATTTCTCGCCGGAGAGTTGGGGATAGCTCGCGAGAAGTGGGGGATTGGAAACTAGGAAGGTGGTCTAGCTCTGTGTGCGAGGGATTTGGGAATGGTGGAGGGACGAGGACGAAAGTCTCGGCGAAGCTCGGCTCGGTCCGTGCGGCGTGAGGAAGAAGACGACGGAGCGAGCGCGAGGAGATGAACTGGAGAAGTGAGCGAGTGAGTGGAGTGTGCGAATGACTCGGTGGGAGGCTTGGGCACGCTAAAGCGGGGTCGTGATGCCTCGGGAGCGTGCGCGCGGAGTAAAGGCCGACGTGACGCACCATTGATGCGCGCCGAGCTCGAACAGAGCGCGCGCGACACGATTGGGCGGGAAGATTGTGGCGTGATCGCTGGGGATCCTCCACAGTGCTCCTTGGCGCGTAGCGAGCGAGCATCGCGACTGTGGGGCGGCGCTGCGCGGCTGCGACCAGTGCCGAGCGAGCTCGTCATGATGGCGCTCCGCGGCGCGAGGCAGCAGTGCGCCGTCGCCCGCGAAGTGACGGTACGGAAGGCTTGGACAAACGTGTGAGGACAAAAGCTAGCTGCCGCCACGGCTCGGCCGACCCGACGCGGTCTCCGCCACACGCCGGCCACGTGGCGGCCGGACTCCGGCCGGAGCAGAGCGCGCCATGGGCGAGCTGGCAGCCCCGTGGAGCTCCTTTGCCCCTGCTGAACTTTCTCCAAAAATTCGAACTGAACTTCGAAACGTGTAAAATTAAAAGTTGGGGTTTAAGGTGTGGGACACAACCTTTGAGCTTGGACCAGGCACTTAGACCAGGCGCTACGGCGCTTCGAGCTTGAACCGCAAGCTCGAGCTTGCCGAGCCTCGAACGGTCGGAAACGCCGCTCGAGGGTGAGTGCCCCCTCGAGCTTGGCTGCGAAGCCTCGAGCGTGCCGGAACGTCGCTCGAGGGTAAGTGCCTCCTCGAGCTTGGCTGCGGAGCCTCGAGCGTCCTAACGTGCGGCCTCGAATCGTGACGGACTGCGGGGCCTCGAGGGTCCTATCGTGCGGCCTCGAATCGTGATGGACTGCGGGGCCTCGATCGTCACGGACATAGCTCGATCGTCACGGACAATACTTAGGGCTCGATCGTCACGGACATAGGTCGATCGTCACGGACAATACTTAGGGCTCGATCATCACGGACATAGCTCGATCGTCACGGACAATACTGGTTCGAGGGTCATCAAGCGAAACAAACGCCGTGGCGAGGTTGTCGTGAAGGGCTGTTGGTGATGACAACTACTCTTTTGGTCCGAGATTTTTAAGTTCAGCACCAAAATCTTGAGATTTCAGTTGGGTGTCCAAGGTCCTTTGCTTTTGAATTTAAATTTGAATTTTGATGAATTTTGAGTTCCAACACCACTTTTCCCCTTTTAACCTGTTTTAAAAGTACTTTCAATATTTTTACATCCGGGATGTCACATACACTGCATATTTTTAGGTCCCCTTTGGACACAAGCTGTCCAAAGTCACTACAAGCAACATATCCAAAGCTCAACCCTGGCGGAGCTCTGGATTTGAAATGGTGCACAACTTTCAATTTTCATAGTTTGAATTTTAATTCAAAAACAGTTCATCAAAAGTATAAACATGTCTAATAGAGATTGTAGTTTAGACTCTCACGAATCCAGGGAGTATTTTTGTGCATTTTTCAGATTTTTGTACGATTTTTAATGGATTTTACAAGATTCGGGAAAATCAAATCTAGATTTAAGAATCTTTTTACGCAGAGAACCCTAGAACTTTCAAAACTTCGCGAACGAGTCCCTGGACTTTTGCACAGAGACCCCTAGACAAACGAAGACGATGAAGAAAGGCCCTCGGCTCTCGCCGGAGTTGCGCCGGCCAAACGACGGCGAACTAGGCACGGGGAAGTGGGGGAAAAGGATCCTGGGCTCACCACGAGTCGTTTGGGGACGGTTTGGAGGCCGGGGGTGGTCGGAGTTGCGCCGGCGACGAGGTGGTGGCGGCGCGGCCGCCGCGGCTTCTACGCCGGTGAGCTCGGGGTCGTTCGCCGAGGTTCGAGGGGTCCTAGAGCACCAGTGGAGCTCGAGGAAGCTAATGGTGTGCTCGGATAACCTCGGGGACGGCTCGGAGTAGGGGCTCGACGTGCGGGTGCTCCGGTGGCCGGAATTCGCGATTTGGGGGAAATCTCAAATTCTCGCTGGAGAAAGGACAATAGCTAGGGGAAAGTGGGGGGATTTGGAGATGGAGTAGAGGGCTAGCTTCGTGCGGGACGAACTTGGGAATGGTGGAGTGTGGAGGGTGAATTTCTCGGAGAAGCTTGGCTCGGTTCGCGCGGCGCGAGGAAGAAGAAGACCGAGCGAGCGCGGGGAAATGGAAATGGCCAAGTGAGCGAGTGAGAGGAGGGGTGGGAGTGCGCGGTGGAGTGCTTGGGCACGCGAGAGTGGCACAGTGCGGCCTCGGGAGCGTGCGAGCGCGTGGGTGGCTGTCGCAGTCGCCATTGATGGCGCGGCGAGCTCGAACAGAGCGCTCACGCGCGGTTGGGCGTCAAAGATCATCGCGTGATGAAGTGGAGATCCTCAGCAGAGGCTTTGGCGCGACGCGAACGGACTCTACCGCCTGCAGTGCGCTCGGTGCGGCGCGAGCGCGCGTGCGGCCACGGCGGCGCGCGACCGTATGATGGCGCTCCGCGGCGCGAGGCAGCAGTGCGCCGTCGCCCGCGACGTGACGGTACGGAAGGCTTGAACAAACGCGTGAGGACAAGGGCTAGCTGCCGCCACGGCTCGGCCGACCCGACGCGGTCTCCGCCACACGCCGGCCACGTGGCGGCCGGACTCCGGCCGGAGCAGAGCGCGCCAGGGGCGAGCTGGCAGCCCCGTGGAGCTCCTTTGCCCCTTTTGAACTTTCTCCAAAAATTTGAGCTGAACTTCGAAACGTGTAAAACTAAAAGTTGGAGTTTGAGGTGTGGGACACAACTTCCGAGCTTGGACCGGGCACTTCGACCAGGCGCTACGGTGCTTCGAGCTTGAACCGCAAGCTCGCTTGCCGAGCCTCGAACGGTCGGAAATGCCACTCGAGGGTGAGTGCCCCCTCGAGCTTGGCTGCGAAGCCTCGAGCGTGACGGAACGTCGCTCGAGGGTAAGTGCCCCCTCGAGCTTGGCTGCGGAGCCTCGAGCGTGCTAACGTGCGGCCTCGAATCATGACGGACTGCGGGGCCTCGAGGGTCCTATCGTGCGGCCTCGAATCGTGACTGAAACTACTAGCTAGACTCGATCGTCACGGACAATACTGGCTAGGCTCGATCGTCACGGACAATACTGGCTAGGCTCGATCGTCACGGACATACTTGCTAGGCTCGATCGTCACGGACATACTGGTTCGAGGGTCATCAAGCGGAACGAACGCCGTGGCGAGATTTGTTATGAAGGGCTGTATCTGTGATGACAGCAACTCTTATTGTCGGAGATTTTTAAGTTCAGTACCAAAATCTTGAGATTTCTGTTGGGTGTCACCAGACCTTTGTTTTTGAATTTCATTCTGAATTTTTGGTCAATTTCTGAATTCTAACCCCATTGTTTTGCCTTATCTTCCTTTTTATTAATTATTTTATTTAACCTCTCCCTCCTTTCTTAGACCCTTCAATAGTGTCACTAAACATCAGAGGTATGCTGCTCAAAGAGAGTTTTCAATTTAAAGTCCTACCTCCTTTTATTTTGAGAGTAAAAATCTTATTTTAACTTAAAGTTAAAACATGGACACATACATGGAGGTTAAAAGCTTATTTATTTTATATGCTCAACTTTTAATTATGTTGTTAACAACTTGACATATATTAAATATTAATTAATTTACATCCTTTGTATTTTATGAAAGCTCATATTGTGAACAAAATCTCATTTTATTATTAAAACCTCAAGATTGCCACATGTAGGCCATGATTAGATCTACAAGCTTTATTAGTCCAAGTGTTTAACCCTAACATTAAATCATTAACAATTATTTTACTAAAGAACATCAGGAGCACTCTAAATATTATTCTATTTATAGCCCAAGGTGAGCTCCTTTAAAAGGGTGTGTGACCGTGTGTTTTTCATCCCATGTTTAAGTTGGTCTTTCAAACTTGATTTCCTATGTTTGGTAGATTAAGCATCTGAGTTATACATAACTCACCAAGGTTGCAAATGACATTTTTAGATACACAACTTTCATTTGAGAAAGTGGTTTGGTTTTATAATTAGAAAATACTTTCCCAAACCTTTCATATTGATCAGACGTTTGTGATGTGGACAACTCTTATTTAAAATTTTAAATTAGAACCTTGCCTTCTGAAGGTCATTAATATCGTTAGTTGGAATTATTTCATGTGTTGACTTCACATGAGCCATTAGTCCTTTAAGACCTTTAGGGGCATAGAAGCATTACTTAATTTGCCGTTCAATCCTGATTTCTTTTTAGGAAATTTTTATGCGTCGTCTCGAGAGTATGTATTTAGAGTTTTGTCGTGCAACTTGTAAGAGAAGATGTTTAGATTTGTACTAGAAAAGTTTTTGTTGGGTTCAATTTCAAGAACCAAAGCACGAGTACAAACTTAACAATCCTCATGTATAATTCTCATTCCTACTCTTACTTATACGCTTTAAACACCAGGGTTTATAGTTCCTTAGTTTGTTTAATCACTCTTACTTATACGCTTTAAACACCAGGGGTGTTACAGCCTACCCTCCTTAAAAAGAATCTCGTCCCGAGATTCGCATAGGGAGGAAAGGTGGACATTTTATTAGAAGAAAGAGGTGTTGGTTAAAGAAACGCAGATACTACGCACCCAAGTTCTTACAGGTTCACAGCTTGGAGATGATAATTGATACCGGATCTCCGATACAACATCAACGTTGTTCATGTGGGAGCGGTGATGAATGTAGACATGGAAAGCTAAGAGCATCAAGATTTGGCACACAAGGCAAAAGTAATACACCACTATTGTCCAGTGAACTTCAGGGCCAATCGGGGAAAAGAATGGGCAAGCCATGGATGGTGTCAAAAAGTCGAAATCTTCCTTGCTCGTCGACTTAATTCTTGTGGAATCCTCAGGTGACTTCTGCTCGAACTCCTTCTTCGGTGAGGTTGGTGCCGTAGACCTTGGTTAAACGACAAGGTGGTTGCCGGGAGGGTCACTTCCTCGTGGCTTTACAAAAAGGTGGAGGCAGAGCTTGCTTGTCAAAGAACGGAGGACACGGTGGAGAATGGGCAGCTTGGGTACCGTGGAGGTCGCCGAAGAGAGGCGAGAGCGGTGGAGTGGTGTGACTCAAGTGGAGCACCTTGGAGTGATGGCTGCCATTGGAGAGGCTGCATTTATCGACGGCCGGAGCGGAGCAGCGATAGTGGTGTGTCGACAGCAGGAGGTAGGGGCCGGCAATGAGATTCCCTGGGTGACGCGACGGTGGTACGATGGCGACTGGGGGAGTGTTGGCCAGCAGCGGTAGGGAAACGACGAAGGTGATAGTGGACTGGTGAACGGGGCAGAGTACATGGCGCACGGACACAGAGGAGGTCAAACTGGCCCTTGAGACCCTGACGTGATGGTGGGAGGAACAGAAGGCAAAGGTGATCTTTGAGACTATAGATAGTGTGACATCCCTGATGTAAAAATATTGGAAGTACTTTTAAAACAGGTTAAAAAGGGGAAAAAGTGGTGTTGGAACTCAGAAATTCATCAAAAATTCAAATTTAACTTTAAAAGCAAAGGACCTTGGGCACCCAACTGAAATCTCAAGACTTGGGTGCTGAACTTAAAAATATCGGACCAAAGTAGTTGTCATCACCTACACCTACAGCCCTTCGCGATAACCTCGCCACGGCGTTCGTTCCGCTCGATGACCCTCGAGCGGGGATGTCCGTGACGATCGAGCTTAGCCCGTATATCCGTCACGATCGAGCTTAGCCCGGATGTCCGTCACGATCGAGCCCTAAGTATTGTCCGTGACGATCGAGCTATGTCCGTGACGATCGAGGCCCCGCAGTCCGTCACGATTCGAGGCCGCACGATAGGAAGCTCGAGGACTTACCCTCGAGCGACGTTCCGGCACGCTCGAGGCTTCGCAGCCAAGCTCGAGGGGGCACTCACCCTCGAGCGGCGTTTCCGACCGTTCGAGGCTCGGCAAGCTCGAGCTCGCGGTTCAAGCTCGAAGCGCCATAGCGCCTGGTCGAAGTGCCTGGTCCAAGCTCGAAAGTTGTGTCCCACACCTCAGACCCCAACTTTTAATTTTACCCGTTTCGAAGTTCAGTTCGAATTTTTTTGGAGAAAATTCGAATTTGAAATCGGAGCTCCACGGGCATGCTACAGTGCCCCTGGCGCGCGCTGCGCTGGCCGGAGCTCGGCCGCCACGTGGCCGGCGAGCGGCGCAGGCGGCGCTGAGCTGGCCAAGCCGCGGCGGACGCTGGCGCTTGTCGCCTAGCTCTTGTCCGGCCACTCCCGAGCCATCACTTCGCCGCCGTCGCCTCGCCTCGCGCCGCGGAGCGCCATCATACAGTCGCGCGCCGCCGTGGCCGCACGCGCGCTTGCGCCGCGCCGAGCGCACTGCAGGCGGTAGACTCCGTTCGCGTCGCGCCAAAACCTCTGCTGAGGATCTCCACTTCATCACGCGATGATCTTTGACGCCCAACCGCGCGTGTGCGCTCTGTTCGAGCTCGCTGCGCCATCAATGGTGACCGCGACAGCCACCCACGCGCTCGCACGCTCCCGAGGCCGCACTGTGCCACTCCTGCGTGCTCAATCACTCCACCAAGCACTCACACCCCTCCTCTCACTCGCTCACTTCACCATTTTCCACTTCCCCGCGCTTGCTCGGTCTTCTTCTTCCTCGCGCCGCGCGAACCGAGCCGAGCTTCTCCGAGAAATTCGCCTTCCACACTCCACCATTCCCAAATTCGTCGCGCACGAAGCTAGACCTCTACCCTAGCTTCCAATCCCCCACTTCTCGCGAGCTATCCCCAACTCTCCGGCGAGAAATCGGATTTCCCCCAAGTCCGCATTTCCGGCCGCCGGACCACGCGCACGTCGAGCCCCTACTTCGAGCCCTCCCCGAGGTCAACCAAGCATCCCAATAGCTTCCTCGAGCTCCACTGGTGCTCTAGGACCCCTCGAACCTCGGCGAACGACCCCGAGCTCACCGGCGTAGAAGCAGCGGCGGCCGCGCCGCCACCACCTCGTCGCCGGCGCAACTCCGACCACCCCCGGCCTCCAAACCGTCCCCAAACGACTCGTGGTGAGCCCAGGAAGCTTTTCCCCCACTTCCCCGAGCCTAGTTCGCCGCCGTTTGGCCGGCGCAACTCCGGCGAGAGCCGAGGGCCTTCCTTCATCGTCTTCGTTTGTCTAGGGGTCTCTGCGCAAAAGTTCAGGGACTCGTTCGCGAAGTTTTGAAAGTTCTAGGGTTCCCTGCGAAAATAGATTCTTGAAACTAGATTTGTTTTTCCCGAATTTTGTAAAATCCATTAAAAATCGTACAAAAATCAGAAAAATGCACAAAAATACTCTCTGGATTCGTGAGAGTCTAAACTACAATCCCTATTAGACATGTTTATACTTTTGATGAACTGTTTTTGAGCTAAAATTCAAACTATGAAAATGGAAAGTAGTGCACCATTTCAAATCCAGAGCTCCGCTAGGGTTGAGCTTTGGATATGTTGTGTGTAGTGACTTTGGACAGCTTGTGTCCAAAGGGGACCTAAAAATATGAACTGTAGCTCCAGTTATACATTAAAATGTGTTTTCTGTCTTTTTGCAGTGCAGAAATCTTTAAAAATAATCTGTGCAGTGAAAAATCACCATTTTGTTCCAGAGGACTAAAAACTTGTCAGCACACCTGTGAAAAATGAAAAACTTAATTTTTGCTCTGTTTAGGCTAGCAAATAAATAAATATGTGTTTTTGGATAGGAATTTATTGAGGACTACCCAAGGGTTATTTTGAGCCACCACTTGGCCAGAGCCCTCCTCATGCTAATGACTAGCTTTGGTAGGAAAATCTCCTGAACTAGATGAATTTTCGATTTTATATGATTTAAATTCATTTCTGCTGGCAGCGGCTTGTTATATTTTTAATAAATTATGTGAAGCTCAGAATTAGCTAAATTTTGGAGTGAGCTTAGCTCTTATACTCCAGTAGCTGTCATAACGTTTATAGCTAAAAATGATGAACAGAAATGGAGAAACAAAAATGAGAAGGAATCTAGATGGAAATTGAATTATATAAAAGAATAACCTTTTTGGTTAACTAGTTAGAGTAAAATAAAGAAATTCTCAAAATTCAGAACAGCACCCTAAACTTGTGAAGAAATAAATAGAATTCTTTTATATATGTACACAATCACCATCGAAATCACTAAAACTATTTCCACACCTACACCTTGTTTTTGTGAAGAGCATAGTAAGGCTTAAGCATGTCTAGGTGAATATGGCCTTCAAAGGCCTTAATCTTAGAATCTATAGGCAGCCTCCTTAAACTATGCATCTCATGTAGAAGGCGTTATCCCGGACGGCAGCTACCACCTCATCCCCGCAGACGAGGAAGAAGTCCCGGAGGAAGGTGCCGGTGCAGGATCGACCAACCCGGAGGCTAACCCCCAGTTTGAGCAAGAAGGCAAGCCCCGGAGCATAACCTAACCTTTACCAATTATGCATTATGACTTCTCTATGCTTGTGCATTTACGTTCAAGGAGTTGATTGAATACCTTAGCTGCACATTTCCTAGTACCTATGAATTGCAACACTAGTATGAAAGGATCGATAGGGCATTGCTTAGGTCCGTTACAAGTCGAGTGATTTCCTGTCACTCGCGAGACATAGGAGTTGCTTGTCTTTTCTTATGTTGGAATCATAAGGATTGACGGGCGGGATGATAGATGTAGATCTCCCGTCCGTGTATGATAATTGATTTAAGGTCGAAATGTGTGGTTGAGTGTGTCAAGTTTTTGAACGTACCACATGCATGCCGGTATATGGGAGCCGGTAAGCCCGGTACCAGATTGAAGCAGCTAGGGCCGATAGCCATCTCTCCTTGGAAACTTTGTTTTCCCCTACCGTACACTTGTGGATATATGCGTGAGACTGTGAGTGAAGCAGTAAACCTTTATCCTAAGGAAATGGACCCGGTTCCGAATTGTGGATCGATGGGAAAGGTTGGGAAATGCTTGTACCTTTTATAGCAAGCAGAGTATCCGTGTGTGTTGGGTTTCCCCTGGCCAGGTAGCAAAATTCGGTTCGAATTGTCCGCTTCTCGCGGTTAATGAGACTGCTTGACCGCCTGGCTACATTGAGTAACAAGTGAAACTTTAAGATTGATAAACTTGTTCTATGAATTAATTTGTATTGCACCACTTGTATGCTTAGAGAGGATGCTAATCTAGAATGGTTAAATGTACTAGAATATGATGCTAAAACTTGAAAGCAAGGATCTACCTTTAGTCGCTTTTTGGCAAACAAACCCACCAGCCAAAAGCCTCTCATGTCTAGATGTCGGTGATGTAGTTTTCACCCGACGGGTAAGCCTTGCTGAGTATTAGTATACTCAGCCTTGCTTGTGGCAATGATTTACAGGTACACCTTTGGATGTCGATGCTTTGTCTTGGCCTACCCAGGTTCCACCTGGCTGGCACATCGAATGGGTTCCGTCCTCTGCCGAGGATCGGGAGGAGTAGCATCGTGGCAGGCTTCAGCACGGTGTTATTGTATCGTCGTTAGATTATCTTCCGCTGCAATGAACTATTTTATTTCCGCTGCAAGACTTTGTACTCTGATTTAAATTTGAACTTGGTTTGTAATAACTTGTGATACCTATTTGTGTAAGTTAATTTGTGGATTGTTGTAATCTCTAGAACTCACCTTCGTGTGGGCGTGCTGTTGTTTCGATCGAGAAAAGTACGTGGTTTAATCGGGTCTAATCCGACGGCGCTCCAGCTTATTCCGGATTAAGTGCCTGACTACTCGATTAGTGGTCCCGGGGTACTTAACTTGGAATAATTTCGGAGCGGTCCGCCACAGATAGTCACGGGCAAGATGCTTAACCAATCGTAGGTCTTAAATAACAACGATTTACCTACTTTTATATCAACAGGAACAAGGAATGAACTCTTTAGCATTCTCCTAAGAGAAAAGGGATGGTTAATGATCAACGAGGTTATGCGATGACAAGAATGCCCAAAAGATTTTTAAAACTAGCCCACATCATACCATGATCATGACATGACGTTACACGGGGTTGCTGCCCAAATTCTAAGACGAGCTAAAAGGAACAACACGGATGGGGCAATAAAAGATCTACTTATGGCAATGAGGGAATACACCTAGAAAAGGTGGCGTGACATAGAAATTTTTGGGAAATTCGTGCTCAAATTTTATCTTAATTGCCAAATTGCCAAACTTATGCGCTTTACCATGGTATACATGGCACGTTCATGATGAGGTGCACATGATATGACGCACATGCACATGAGCGTATGGTGCATATGCTTATGAGAGTATGATGTACATGCCGTGATGCAAGTTAGTAGACCTTACATCACATAATTAAAATTCATCATTGCGAAACAATTAGTGAGAGTAAGGAAGTATCTATTTGGGTTGTCAATAAAGGTCTTTGTGGGTCATATTCCCACATACCGAGATACCAATGTGCTCCAAGTGACTCAAGCGTGTGGCTGCAGCACACACACGAGATCCTAGGTTCCATCACGGCACCATAGGTTAGGGAATACAATACCACAATAAATTCAGAGGGAACAACCCAATTGACACCAGGAGGGAGAAGCATTCATGAGTTAGATGCACATGTGGTTAGGTACCAAAAGATTATCATGATGCAAATGACATGTTAATGGATATGTAATGCCCATGCACATGAATTGCTTATAAAGGAATAAAATGCATATTGTATCTATAACTGATTATGCATAGAAAAAGTGACATTGACCCAATTTTGCATATGCATTTCAATTATTTATATTATCTTGAGCAAGAATCAACAGCATAGGGTCCAAGGATTAAGGAATCGAGTTACTTCGGTACAAGGTATCAATGTTAAACAAAGTTAAGTAAATCAAATCGGTATGAGAAAGTTGGTGAAGACACCTGAATCAAGGTATGAGTTTAGACTGTATAGAATCAGACAACAACGGAGGCACGACTCATGCTTGACATCCAAACCTTCACAATTGGTCCATGTCAAAGCACACCAAACAATTTTCCTATTTCACAAAAAGGAAACAAGAGGGATAAAAGGCACTGGGCCAAGAGAGTGGAGTGAAGTTGTTTACATACCATTGATTTACTACAATTGTCGAAGGGGTAGAAAGTGAGTGGAAGACATGAGAGCTGGAAATGAGTGGAAGAAAATTTGTAGTAAACAGATCTAACATCCAGAGTTATTCATCTTTGGTCAGGTAGTAGGAATTTGGTAAGCTACACATTGCTTTGTATCTCAGACGCGGATCTAGTGGTTAAGTTGGTCAAAACTTTCAATCTAGGCTTCTCGGTTTAGATGGATTTTCAGCACACCGAACCATATGATTTTCCCTATAACTCTAGTTCCCTTTTTATTTTGGGGCTGAAACTTTGTGGGTGTTTCCATTATAAATTTCAATTTAACTTTGGTAACCATCTTACATCCTAGAAAGACCATCTTCAGGTGGTAAAAGTTTTGACAAAAATCATGTTGCGGATATGCACTAGATAATAGAAATCCAATATCTCTGGCTGCAACCTTAAAGCTTCATAACTCCAACTTGAGTAGACCAAAAATTCTCAAAATTCCCCAAAGTGTTTTTTTTTTTGACATGTTCGTGTACAAGTTTACTGTTTATCATTTCGTCAAATTTGAGGTTAACATGGTGCAAAAATTCAAATTCTTAACGACTGTCCCCAGAATATTTAGTAAGACAGGAGGTCGGTATTTGGTCCATATGTCGAGTTCTACTGGTCCAAAAGTCTTGCCCTTCTTAACTTAAATGCAGCTTACTTAAGTGTTATAAATTACAGAAGCCACAGCAGAGCAAGCTACAAGTGAGGCGGCAGCAATATAGACATCAAAACTAAGTGAGAACTGACATATATTTAAAGAAAATAATCAGATTATGGACAGAGTAAGGTCTCAAAATCTATAAGCCCAATCATTACCCAACTTGACCAGAATACAGTTTAGATAATTTCCAATAACTTTTTAGTTTAACACAAAAACAGAACAAGTGATCTAGGTGGCGCAACACCCCAATCTTTTAATTAACTCTCTGCTGAAATTCCAGCAGACAGGAAGTTAGTATTGTGAGCATAACTTTTAATTGGTTGAACCAAATTTGTGGAAATTTTGACAGAATAAACTAGACAAAATTTGTGACAACTTTCATTTTTAAGCCTCTAGCAGAAACTGCTGTTAAGAGGGTGTAAAAATCCATTTTCTAACTTGTTGTTCCCAGAAAATTCCAGCAGACAGGGGGTTACCATTTTAAACATAACTCTAGTTCTACTGAACCATTTTCGTTGAAATTTCTTCAGCATAAACTTCATAACTTTTATGACAACTTTCATGTTGAACACTTTTTCGTTTGGCAACGTTTTCAGTTTCGAATTAAAGGTGCAAACAGATTGATTTCGGCAGCGTTTTGGTTGTGATTCTATTTTGACGGCGGTTCGCTAGGTCACGTATTAAGGTTCAATATATTTTCTGCGAGATGCAAAGCATGAGCGACCTATTCGTTCTCACAACCACACATGCCAATAAACTTTTGGCTTACGAAGTTAGTGCCAGTGGCTAGGCAATATCCGTCTCTCCCTATATTAACTAGCCGAACTTTTCTCTAACCGTTTCGACATACGGATTCGCGGTTAGTGTACCTGCAGAAAATTCATTCCAGAGCATGTATAATCAACCTTTCGTGCCAGCACTCACGAAAGCGTCTCCATTCATTACCACGCACTATAGAGGTGGCACCCGAACGTTTAACATTGAACGGGCAATGTTCATATGTCACCAGAGCAACATATTGACAGTTTCATACGCTACTTGAAATAGCGTATTGACTTTGTGCCGCCATCATATTTGCATATGATGCCGTGGTACGCTACAGCAATCGCCGTACCTTGCGCCCACCATCCTATTCTATTTTCATACGCCATCACAGCGTATTGACTATGTGCCGCCACTATATCTTCATATAGTGCCGTGGTACGTTACAGCAATCGCCGTACCTTGCGCCCACCATTGCGTAAAGTAAATGATAGAATGAAATGTGCTGGAAGTCAGTATAATATACTA
Source organism: Digitaria exilis (assembly GCA_015342445.1). Classification (NCBI taxonomy): domain Eukaryota; kingdom Viridiplantae; phylum Streptophyta; class Magnoliopsida; order Poales; family Poaceae; genus Digitaria; species Digitaria exilis. The sequence goes on from JACEFO010002576.1 coordinate 24,285, forward strand.
TTTGCCACCTATCATATCGTGATCCCTTAACCCACATAGGCTTCACGCTCTAGGTAACATCCTTAGCGGTCCTAACAACAACCTTCCACCGAAAAGCACGGCGGAAGTACGAGTTGGCAAATTTTATTCCAAAAATATTTATTTAAGGTTTGTTGGTCTCTCCGGTGCGCTGTTTCGGCTCTGATACCAGCTGTGGCGGACCACTCCGAAATTATTCCAAGTTAAGTACCTCGGGACCACTAACCGAGTAGTCAGGCACTTAATCCGGAATAAGCTGGAGCGCCGTCGGATTAAACCCGATTAACCACGTTCTTTTCTCGATCGAAACAACAGCACGCCCACACGAAGGTGAGTTCCAGAGATTACAACATTCCACAAATTAACTTACACAAATAGGTATCACAAGTTATTACAAACCAAGTTCAAATTTAAATCAGAGTACAAAGTCTTGCAGCGGAAATAAAAGTTTCATTGCAGCGGAAGATAATCTAACGACGATACAATAGCACCGTGCTGAAGCCTGCCACGATGCTACTCCTCCCGATCCTCGGCAGAGGACGGAACCCATTTGATGTGCCATCCAGGGGGAACCTGGGTAGGCCAAGTAAGGGCATCGACTGCCACATCCAACATTGCACCTGTAAATAAATGCCACAAGCAAGGCTGAGTATACTAATACTCAGCAAGGCTTACCCGTCGGGTGAAAACTACATCACCGACATCTAGACATGAGAGGCTTTTGGCTGGTGGGTTTGTTTGCCAAAAAGCAACTAAAATAGGTCCTTGCTTTCAAGTTTTAGCATCATATTCTAGTAAATTTAACCATTCTAGATTAGCATCCTTCCTAAGCATACAAGTGGTGCAATACAATTTAATTCATACAACAAGCTTATCAATCTCAAAGTTCCACTTGTTACTCAATGTAGCAAGGCGGTCAAGCAGTCTCATTAACCGCGAGAAGCGGACAGTTCGAACCGAATTTTTGCTACCTGGCCAGGGGAAACCCAACATACACGGATACTATGCTTGCTATAAAAGGTACAAGCATTTCCCAACCTTTCCCATCGATCCACAATTCGGAACCGGGTCCATTTCCTTAGGATAAAGGTTTACTGCTTCACTCACAGTCTCACGCATATATCCACAAGTGTACGGCAGGGGAAAACAAAGTTTCCAAGGAGAGATGGCTATCGGCCCTAGCTGCTTCAATCTGGTACCGGGCTTACCGATCCCCATACATCGGCATGCATGTGGTACGTTCAAAAACTTGACAGCTCTTTCTACACATTTCGACCTTAAATCAATTATCATACACGGACGGGAGATCTACATCTATCATCCCGCCCGTCAATCCTTATGATTCCAACATTAGTAAGGACAAGCAATTCCTATGTCTCGCGAGTGACAGGAAATCACTCGACTTGTAACGGACCTATAGCAATGCTCTATCGATCCCTTCATACTAGTGTTGCAAGTCATAGGTACTAGGAAATTTGCAGCTACGATATTCAATCAACTCCTTGAAACGTAAATGCACAAACATAGAGAAGTCATAATGCATAATTGGTAAAGGTTAGGTTATGCTCCGGGGCTTGCCTTCTTGCTCGAACTGGGGGTTAGCCTCCGGGTTGGTCGATCCTGCACCGGCACCTTCCTCCGGGACTTCTTCCTCGTCTGCGGGAATGAGGTGGTAGTTGCCGTCCGGGATGGCGCCTTCTACATGAGATGCATAGTTTAAGGCGGCTGCCTACAGATTCTAAGATTAAGGCCTTGAAGGCCATATTCACCTAGACATACTTAAGCATTACTATTTTCTTCACAAAAACAGGGTGTAGGGGTGTGGGAAAAGTTTTATTTGATTTCGATGGTGATTGTGTACAGATATAAAAGAATTCTATTGATTACTTCACAAATTAGAGTGCTGTTCTGAATTTTGAGAATTTCTTATTTTACTCTAACTAGTTAACCAAAAAGGTTATTCTTTTATATAATTCAATTTCCACCTAGATTCCTTCTCATTTTTGTTTCCCCATTTCTGTTCATCATTTTTAGCTATAAACTTTATGGCAGCTACTGGAGTATAAGAGCTAAGCTCACTCCAAAATGTAGCTAATTTTGAGCTACACACAATTTATTAAAAATATAACAAACAGCTAACTGCAGAAGTGAAATAAATTCATATAAAATTAAAAATTCATCCATTTTAGGAGATTTTCCTACCAAGGCTAGTCATAAGCATGAGGAGGGCTCTGGCCAAGTGGTGGCTCAAAATAACCCTTGGGTAATCCTCAACAAATTTCTAACCAAAAACACATATTTATTTATTTGCTATCCTAAACAGAGCAAAAATTAAGTTTTTCATTTTTATCATGTGTGCTAACAAGTTTTTAGTCCTCTGGAGCAAAATGGTGATTTTTCACTGCACAGATTATTTTTAATGATTTCTGCACTGCAAAAAGACAGGAAATACATTTTAATTCATAACTGGAGCTACACTGCATATTTTTAGGTCCCCTTTGGACACAAGCTGTCCAAAGTCACTACAAGCAACATATCCAAAGCTCAACCCTGGCGGAGCTCTGGATTTGAAATGGTGCACAACTTTCAATTTTCATAGTTTGAATTTTAATTCAAAAACAGTTCATCAAAAGTATAAACATGTCTAATAGAGATTGTAGTTTAGACTCTCGCGAATCCAGGGAGTATTTTTGTGCATTTTGCTGATTTTTGTACGATTTTTAATGGATTTTACAAGATTCGGGAAAATCAAATCTAGATTTAAGAATCTTTTTACGCAGAGAACCCTAGAACTTTCAAAACTTCGCGAACGAGTCCCTGGACTTTTGCACAGAGACCCCTAGACAAACGAAGATGATGAAGAAAGGCCCTCGGCTCTCGCCGGAGTTGCGCCGGCCAAACGACGGCGAACTAGGCACGGGGAAGTGGGGGAAAAGGATCCTGGGCTCACCACGAGTCGTTTGGGGACGGTTTGGAGGCCGGGGGTGGTCGGAGTTGCGCCGGCGACGAGGTGGTGGCGGCGCGGCCGCCGCGGCTTCTACGCCGGTGAGCTCGGGGTCGTTCGCCGAGGTTCGAGGGGTCCTAGAGCACCAGTGGAGCTCGAGGAAGCTAATGGTGTGCTCGGATAACCTCGGGGACGGCTCGGAGTAGGGGCTCGACGTGCGGGTGCTCCGGTGGCCGGAATTCGCGATTTGGGGGAAATCTCAAATTCTCGCCGGAGAAAGGACAATAGCTAGGGGAAAGTGGGGGGATTTGGAGCTGGAGTAGAGGGCTAGCTTCGTGCGGGACGAACTTGGGAATGGTGGAGTGTGGAGGGTGAATTTCTCGGAGAAGCTTGGCTCGGTTCGCGCGGCGCGAGGAAGAAGAAGACCGAGCGAGCGCGGGGAAATGGAAATGGCCAAGTGAGCGAGTGAGAGGAGGGGTGGGAGTGCGCGGTGGAGTGCTTGGGCACACGAGAGTGGCACAGTGCGGCCTCGGGAGCGTGCGAGCACGTGGGTGGCTGTCGCGGTCGCCATTGATGGCGCGGCGAGCTCGAACAGAGCGCTCACGCGCGGTTGGGCGTCAAAGATCATCGCGTGATGAAGTGGAGATCCTCAGCAGAGGCTTTGGCGCGACGCGAACGGACTCTACCGCCTGCAGTGCGCTCGGCGCGGCGCGAGCGCGCGTGCGGCCACGGCGGCGCGCGACCGTATGATGGCGCTCCGCGGCGCGAGGCAGCAGTGCGCCGTCGCCCGCGACGTGACGGTACGGAAGGCTTGGACAAACGCGTGAGGACAAGAGCTAGCTGCCGCCATGGCTCGGCCGACCCGACACGGTCTCCGCCACACGCCGGCCACGTGGCGGCCGGACTCCGGCCGGAGCAGAGCGCGCCAGGGGCGAGCTGGCAGCCCCGTGGAGCTCCTTTGCCCCTTTTGAACTTTCTCCAAAAATTTGAGCTGAACTTCGAAACGTGTAAAACTAAAAGTTGGAGTTTGAGGTGTGGGACACAACTTCCGAGCTTGGACCGGGCACTTCGACCAGGCGCTACGGCGCTTCGAGCTTGAACCGCAAGCTCGAGCTTGCCGAGCCTCGAACGGTCGGAAACGCCACTCGAGGGTGAGTGCCCCCTCGAGCTTGGCTGCGAAGCCTCGAGCGTGACGGAACGTCGCTCGAGGGTAAGTGCCCCCTCGAGCTTGGCTGCGGAGCCTCGAGCGTGCTTACGTGCGGCCTCGAATCGTGACGGACTGCGGGGCCTCGAGGGTCCTATCGTGCGGCCTCAAATCGTGACTGAAACTACTAGCTAGGCTCGATCGTCACGGACAATACTGGCTAGGCTCGATCGTCACGGACGATACTGGCTAGGCTCGATCGTCACGGACATACTTGCTAGGCTCGATCGTCACGGACATACTGGTTCGAGGGTCATCAAGCGGAACGAACGCCGTGGCGAGATTTTTTATGAAGGGCTGTATCTGTGATGACAGCAACTCTTATTGTCGGAGATTTTTAAGTTCAGTACCAAAATCTTGAGTGTTGGGTGTCACCAGACCTTTGTTTTTGAATTTCAGTCTGAATTTTTGGTCAATTTCTGAATTCTAACCCCATTGTTTTGCCTTATCTTCCTTTTTATTAATTATTTTATTTAACCTCTCCCTCCTTTCTTAGACCCTTCAATAGTGTCACTAAACATCAGAGGTATGCTGCTCAAAGAGAGTTTTCAATTTAAAGTCCTACCTCCTTTTATTTTGAGAGTAAAAATCTTATTTTAACTTAAAGTTAAAACATGGACACATACATGGAGGTTAAAAGCTTATTTATTTTATATGCTCAACTTTTAATTATGTCGTTAACAACTTGACATATATTAAATATTAATTAATTTACATCCTTTGTATTTTATGAAAGCTCATATTGTGAACAAAATCTCATTTTATTATTAAAACCTCAAGATTGCCATATGTAGGCCATGATTAGATCTACAAGCTTTATTAGTCCAAGTGTTTAACCCTAACATTAAATCATTAACAATTATTTTACTAAAGAACATCAGGAGCACTCTAAATATTATTCTATTTATAGCCCAAGGTGAGCTCCTTTAAAAAGGGTGTGTGACTGTGTGTTTTCCATCCCATGTTTAAGTTGGTCTTTCAAACTTGATTTCCTATGTTTGGTAGATTAAGCATCTGAGTTATACATAACTCACCAAGGTTGCAAATGACATTTTTAGATACACAACTTTCATTTGAGAAAGTGGTTTGGTTTTATAATTAGAAAATACTTTCCCAAACCTTTCATATTGATCAGACGTTTGTGATGTGCACAACTCTTATTTAAAATTTTAAATTAGAACCTTGCCTTCTGAAGGTCATTAATATCGTTAGTTGGAATTATTTCATGTGTTGACTTCACATGAGCCATTAGTCCTTTAAGACCTTTAGGGGCATAGAAGCATTACTTAATTTGCCGTTCAATCCTGATTTCTTTTTAGGAAATTTTTATGCGTCGTCTCGAGAGTATGTATTTAGAGTTTTATCGTGCAACTTGTAAGAGAAGATGTTTAGATTTGTACTAGAAAAGTTTTTGTTGGGTTCAATTTCAAGAACCAAAGCACGAGTACAAACTTAACAATCCTCATGTATAATTCTCATTCCTACTAGTGATTTAGTTTTAGGGTTTATAGTTCCTTAGTTTGTTTAATCACTCTTACTTATACGCTTTAAACACCAGGGGTGTTACAACATTCTTCCTGATTGGACAGCCAATAGAGCCACTTGTCGACCCCAACATGGACCGAACTTCTCTTCAGTTCAAGGTTGGCAAAGAAATATACTCGGTCAGCCTAGTTCGTTCAGTGAACACTATGGCAGAAGAAGCACCGAAGCAAGACCCTCTGGACAAGGCTACGGGCAAAGTACTGGAAGAACTCGTTCAGCCCAGTATTGAAGAGGATGCCCAACACTTCATCCAGGAAGCAGAACTGGGCGGCTACCTCAAGCTTAGCGAGACGGAGAAACCGCAACCTCCCCTCCCTGAATTGAAGCCGCTGCCATCTGGATTGAAGTATGCCTTCCTCCACAACAGCCGAGCCACGCCTGTTATCATTAGTGACGAGCTATCAGAGAGTGAAGCAAGGCGACTCGTGACAATCCTAGAGAAACACCAATCCGTCTTTGGGTATTCTCTACAGGATTTGAAGGGGATCAGCCCCAACCTTTGTACCCATCGCATCCCTATGGAACCAGACCATAGGCCGTCAAGAGAGCATCAACGACAGTTGAATGATGCGATGCGGGAAGTGGTTAAGAAAGAGGTACTGAAGCTCTTGCACGCCGGTATCATATACCCTGTGCAAGATAGTGAATGGGTCAGTCCCGTTCAAGTGGTCCCAAAGAAGGGAGGTATGATAGTCGTTCGCAACGAGAGAAATGAGCTTATACCTCAGCGGACAGTCACCGGATGGAGGATGTGCATTGACTACTGGATGCTCAACAAGGCTACCCGGAAGGATCACTTCCGCCTGCCCTTCATTGACGAAATGCTTGAGCGCCTGGCCAGGCACTCGTTCTTCTGTTTCCTCGATGGCTACTCAGGTTATCACCAGATTCCTATTTATCCAGATGACCAGAGTAAGACCACTTTCACCTGCCCCTATGGAACATTCGCATATCGCCGGATGTCATTTGGTCTTTGCAACGCACCTGCCTCATTTCAAAGATGTATGATGGCAATATTCTCTGACCTTATCGAGCAAGTCGTGGAAGTTTTCATGGATGACTTCTCAGTTTATGGCAAGAGTTTTGCAGAATGCCTCGAGAACTTAGACAAAGTTCTTGAGAGATGTGAGGAGACACATCTGGTCCTTATCTGGGAGAAGTGTCACTTCATGGTTAGAGAAGGAATTGTCCTCGGGCATAGAGTACAGAAAGAGGGATAGAAGTAGATCGAGCAAAGATCGAGGTAATTGAAAAGCTGCCCCCTCCGACCAATGTCAAGGGAGTAAGGAGTTTTCTCGGCCACGCCGGATTCTATCGGAGATTTATCAAGGATTTCTCTCAGATAGCAAGACCCTTGACGAATTTGCTCGCCAAGGAGAAGTCATTCGTCTTCGACGAAGATTGCCTCGTAGCTTTCTACACCCTCAAGAAGGCACTCGTTTCAGCACCCATCATTCAGCCTCCAGATTGGAGCCTGCCCTTTGAAATAATGTGCGATGCAAGTGACTATGCTGTGGGCGCAGTGCTCGGTCAGTGCAAGGATAAGCACCATTATGCATTATCTTATGCAAGCAAGACACTGACTGGGGCCTAGCTGAACTACGCCACAACGGAAAAGGAACTTCTGGCAGTTGTTTTTGCCATGGACAAGTTCAGATCTTACTTGGTTGGAGCTAAGGTGATAGTATACACGGATCATGCTTGACTAAAGTATCTCTTGACCAAGAAATATGCAAAGCCACGTCTTATCCGTTGGATACTGCTCCTTCAAGAGTTTGACTTATAAATCAGGGATAAGAAGGGCGCAGATAATTGTGTGGCAGATCATCTCTCGAGATTACAAGTTAAAGGATCGGACCTGCCAATCAACGATTACCTTAGAGATGATACCCTCCTCAAGGTCACAACCACTCATCCATGGTATTCCAACCTGGTGAATTTCATGGTTACTGGTTATGTCCCGCCAGGAGAGGATAAGAAGAAATTAATCCACCTCAGCAGATTTCATATGTGGGACGACCCCTACCTATTCAAGGTTTGTGCGGATGGCTTACTCCGCCGCTGCATCCCAGTATGTGAGACCCGCAAAATTCTTGAGCGTTGCCACTCCTCACCCTATGGAGGGCATTATGGAGCCTTTCGCACCCATGCTAAGGTTTGGCAAAGTGGATTCTTTTGGCCAAACATGTATGGAGATACAAAAGAATTTATGCGGCGCTGTCCAAGATGTCAGAAGCACGGGAACATCAACACCCGTGATGCAATGCCACTTCAAAATAATCTCCAAGTTGAGATATTCGATGTGTGGGGAGTTGACTTCATGGGTCCCTTCCCCATGTCAGAGCAATGCGAGTATATCTTGGTAGCTGTGGACTATGTGTCCAAATGGGTTGAAGCATTACCCTGTGTTGCGGCCGACGCAAGGAGTTCAAAGAAAATGTTCCAGGAAATCATATTTCCTCGCTTTGGAGTTCCGAGAGTCGTGATCAGCGATGGAGGCTCACACTTCATCGACAAAACATTCAGGAAATGTCTCGGTGAGTTAGGAGTAAATCATCGGGTTGCCACGCCATACCATCCTCAAACAAGTGGGCAAGCAGAGACGTCTAATAAGCAGATCAAGAACATCTTACAAAAGACAGTCGATGCCATGGGGAGGGGATGGAAAAGCAAGCTTCCTGAAGCACTCTGGGCCTATCGAACAGCATACAAGACCCCTATAGGTATGACTCCATATCAACTGGTCTATGGCAAAACCTGCCACCTACCGGTAGAAATGGAATTCAAGTCTCACTGGGCAATCAAGAAGTGGAACATGGACCTCCAATCAGCTAGCTGAATTGGATGAATGGAGAGAGAAAGCCTACCACAACTCAAAATTGTACAAAGAACGTACAAAGCGATGGCACGACAAGCGCATCAAGATCAAGGAGTTCAAAGCAGGAGATAAGGTACTACTCTTTAACTCTCGCGTTCGTCTTTTTGGTCATGGTAAGCTTAGGAGTAAGTGGGAAGGGCCTTTCACGGTTATAAATGCTGCCGATCATGGAGCTATAACTCTCCAGGATGATCAAGGGAATGCATTCAAGGCTAATGGCCAAAGACTCAAAGTATTCCTTGAGCCCAAAATGCCGGACCTCGAAGAGATGGATGTCTTCGAGCTATCCGAGATAGAGGAATAAATATATCCATAGTCTTCGCCAGACTTAAAACGGGCCTTACCCTAGTATAGGATTCCATTCTCTTCTCTATTTTTCTTCTCTATTTTTAGCTAACCGACACAAAATTCCATCTGAGGGAAGAGAGGAGAGAACCTTCCAGAAGGAGGAGCCTGAGCCACGGCCACCCTTGGCCGAACGGCCAGGCCCTGGCCGATCGGCCAGGCGCCGTTCCCCCACGCTCCAATTCAAGTTTCAAACCTTCTGGTATCTTATCCCTTCTGAGATTCCAAGGAGCCTCTAGTGAAAACATCGTTATAAAATCAAAAGGCAATCACATCGTCTTCCTCAGAACCTCTTGCTGCCTCCTCTCTCCCAAAACCCAGAACCTCTGAGATCTTATCACCATGGGTGACTTCAAGGACACCTCCAGCCCAAAATCAGCATCCAACGTCGAGGGATCGCCGTACTCACCCACCTCTCCTATCATGGAGCCATCTTCGTCGGGCAGTCTGCAGATCATCAAAAAGGTGGCATTCGTGGAGGCTGTCGGCGCGTGACAGGAGGCCAGGGGCGCCAACCCCTGGCCGGCCGGCTGGAAGCAGGCCGATCGGCCTCACCCCGAGCCCGTTTGCCTGGAGCTCGTGCGAAGTCCCCCGCAGGGAAGGGCATCATTAGCCCTGAGATGCAGTGGACCAGAAGGCCAACCAAGGGGATCCTTTCTCCTCGAAAGGCCATCACGAAGAAGATTGTCTTCTCCCCCACCGGGAAGCAGGCGATCTCTTCTGTCCCTCGTGCCAAGACGCCGGAGTACACACCCGGCAGTCCACCGCGCTACCGCGTGACTGGACCTGGCATCGGGAAGGTCCTCATACTGCCACTCAACGCTGTTCCACCGGAGTCGGTGGACTCCACGCCGGAGAGGTTGAGGCGTCACCGCTCGTCACCATCGATCCGTGGACCTCCAGGGATCATGGAGTGGTCGGACGACAACGACGACGAGGAGAAGGAGGTCTGGGCACTCCGGAAGCAGGTGGCTGCGCTAAAGCTTGAAGTGAATAACATGAACGAGCGCGTCGCCGAGTCCAAGATCGCTAGGATGGAGACGGATGACAAGATGGACACACTGCGTAGGGCACTTAGTGCCAAGCTCAAGCGCCTCGCAAAGGCGACAGGGCACGCAGAAGCCATCCAAATTCCGGATCCGAGGGATTAGGGGTCGGGCTAGGCTAGATTCTTAGGTTTTAGGTGCTTTAGTTTATTTCCCTTTACCCTTTTCAAACATGTATGCAGCACCTCCCTAAGAAGATAAAATTTGATTTGTTTAATTGCTTGTCCCATGAGTGGTTGGTACACACTTGTGTGCCAACCACAAACCCTGTTCTCATGTTTACGAAGTGTGCAGAGAAATGCGGCGTACAGGACGTACATGATACACAGAGCAAAACTTGCCGCCAGACGCGCTCGTGTCCAGCCGATCGGTCAGGCCACGACCGGCCGGCCGTACTTCACGCAGATTTCAACCGTCACGACTTTGCCACATCACCCCGTTCAAGGTTACACGCTCCAAAATTTGAAAAGAACAGAACGGAGAAAATTCGTGGCCGAGCGGCCAGATCCTGGCCGGCCGGCCACACAACACTATCAAAGTCCGTGGCCCGGTTGCCACGCTCAGGTTTGCACATCTCCACCCTGTTTCATCGCTTATGCACAGATAATAATTTAACTAAAATGAAATAGGAGATTAGATGATTTCAACCATGATCTCTTTCTCTGCCTAAGTGTAATTTCTTATGCAAGTATCTTGTGCCTTTGGAACTATTATTTTAGGATCATTTTCAATCTACCTATTGGCTCCCATGATATGACAATGCTTGTGTTTGATCTTATCTGAATTCAATGCTTGGAGAGAAGTTTGTTTTCAAACTTAAAACAACATGGCTTCCTCTTGTCTCAACAATTATCCAGTCCTACCAAAGCCAAATATATACATAACATGGAAAAGCCTGAATTACATGATCTTCATCAACATCTTGAGTTTGCTCAAACGCTTTTGCCTTTAGTGTGGATATCTGTTCTTCTAGCACTTTGGCCATTCACGTACACATTCACAACATAAAGTCCTGAGGTACAAATGCAATACTTCTTCATCCCCTTTAAACGAAAGAGATGAAAGACATTTGAGTATCATGCTCAAGCTCTTCGTTTAAAAAAAAAGAGGAAGGGAAAGATGAAGGAAAGAAAAAGAATACCTCAGAGATGCCGCCATCTTACACTTGCACTTTGGTCATTGTGTGAAAAGGAATATATTCCCTAGAGGCAAGGTTTTTGGTCTTACAATATAGATGGAGATGTCGATCCCTGAATATCCATACATCAACCTCCACCTTCAGCCTTAGAGATAGGTGCAAGGTTGAACCTTAGTGAGGAGATACACATGGAGTGATTGAGAGTCTTGAGACAATTTGAGGAATGCCATGATGTCATTTTCAAAATATTATAAAACCTCCAAAGCAGCAAATGAGGAGAAGGATCTTACCTTGTGAAGTCGTTCTGGAAGCCAATGGGCGGACAGGAGATGTTAGCCACCTTGAATCCAAGGTATGAGAGAAAGCTTAGAAATAACTCTTATGCATTGATATGATTTCATGGGCCTAAGTTTTGCTGAGTCCTCAGGATATAAATTCTATGTTTGCTCGGGACTAGCAAAGTTCAGGTGTGGGGGCGTGTTGGCGGTCAATATTGATGAGTTTTACCGCCAACATTTCACCAGATTTCATATAATTTGCATGTCACACATATTATAAATTGCTTAAACTAATGAATTCCACAAGTTTTGGTGTTTATTTGGTTTCAGGAGCAAGTGACAGAAAAGAGGGGCAAAATGGCCACAAAACCTGGCCGAACGGCCAATTCTTGGCCGGCCGGCCAGGATCTTTGGCCAAATGCCATGTCATCAATCCAGGGGAAAACTAACACACATGCAAAGCCCCTGAGACCTTCATCCAATGACGGTTTGATTAAAGGGCCCGGAAGGCACATCACATGGATTAGAGGGCCCACTTGCATGCCTTAACTGCCAGGCAGTTAATAACCGTCATAACTACCGACACCAGGAGGCAATCCAGAGCATTGCTGCGAAAGGCGGTGCCAGATGGCGACCAACCCTGGCCGATCGGCCAGGATCTGGCCGAACGGCCGGCCACCGGCTCCGCTTAAGGCGCTCTTCTGAGGATGGTTGCATGCTGAGCTAACTTAACCGCCAAGATGCTCAACCGACCTACTCAAGCTATAAAAGGAGTTGCACCCTTCACTCTCAAGACACCATTCCATAGGAGAAGGATAGATTCTTGAAGTTGTAGTCTACATATTTGTAGAATAGGGAGAGTGAGGGTGAGCTCTCTGGCGGAAGCAGAGCTAACGAGAGGAGTCGAGGAGTGTCTCGATCTTCCTCTACTTCTGTAGCCACCCCTGGGGAACAAGCTTTTGAGTAAGTTAAGTTCTTCGTCTACTTTCAGTTTCTCGCTAGTTCATACTTTACTTTTAGTACTTACTTTATCCACTAGCATTTGATCTGCGGGATCCCTTGTCTGCGTGGACATTAGCCTCTCCACTTGGGTTTTCTCTGCCTTAGCGCTAGGCAGTAGTCAGTATCTTGATAGTGTAGGTGCGGTACCTAGACTTGATAGTTACCTTGGGTTGTGTTCCACCCCACGGAAAGAGAGTGGTAGGCGGCAAATGGTGACAGCCTTGTCCGTCCTTTGTGCGACCACAACGTTCGGGTGTTTTCATAGCAGTAGTAGCAGGTTGCCGTTGGGTCCCCCTTCTACCCCATCTGGACCCTTCCTCTTCCAGCCGCCGAAGCAGATCGGGTTAGTAGATAAGTTTTTACTAGAGTAATTGTAGGCTATCTGAAAGTTAGGCCCTCTACCCTCGCCATTCTTTTCCTTGGTGGGGTCCGGTTAACTAGATTTAGGCTAGTCGCGTCTACCGTTCTTTGGATTCGATATCCCAGGTATCACTCCCTTGGTGAAAGGCTACATTGGTCTCTGTACGCTTGCGGAGTTATTCTCGTATAGGCTAAGGAGTGCCAACAGTTACTGATCACAGAAAGGATCCAAAACTTCCGCTTGGGCGCACGGCGGCCACGCCGTGCTCCGGCCTCAGGCATCCGAAGGATTTGATTGATATTTCTTTCTTGTGTTGCCTCTGATCGACCTGGCTCGGTTATACTATCATCGTACGTTGACGACTTCTTGTGCTGCCGGTGAAGTCAATAAGGATCTACGCAGGCTGCCATCGAGGTACGGTGCACGCCTTCTCCATCACCACTCTAAAGCATTCTGCGCATGGACAAACATTAGTTGTGTGTCTTTTTTTTTCATGCGCCCTGGCAGATCTGGCAGTAACAACGGCATGCAGCAGATTTTGTGGATCTGGTTCTGTTTATTATCTTGATGAGATTTTTGTTTTGGTGGACGTTTGGATTTGTAAACAGTTTCTGTACAATTATTATATCATGAGTTTGACACTTATTATGCATGCAGGATGATTGCGCGCTTGGGCCCTAGATATATGGGTTACTCCCAGAGGAGGATAGAGCCAGGCCACCATGCATGCATTGAAGCAGGATGAAGGCTCTCCGCATGTAAGCTAATTCGTTTGCATGATGATGTCAAAATCTGCACCTTCTGCTGCCTCCGACTTATATATATTCTTACACACATCTGTTATAATTTTAACAGTGCAAATGGCTAGAAAGGACTATGTTCATTCTGATGATGGAAGTCAGCGAAAATTAAATTGCTGATGAGGAGAGGCCTTTTGACCACTAGAGATCATAATCATATCCAAGAAATAATGTCTGAGGTCCAATACTTTTGAGAAGGGTGACATTGTGTGGCCAAGTGTTTTGTCTCAAACATTGGTACCGTGGTGTATTTGTACCTTTTGAAATAAATGAACGAACGGACATTGGCACTTTGCAATACAGCACCATTGATTCACTTGTCTTAGATATATATTACATTCCCGTGGCTATTAAAATCGCTGCGCAAGCCCAATTGATTGATGGGATATAATAAAATAACTCTCCAAATGTCCAATTATTAGCTAAACCATTACACAATAGTATAGCCGAATGGTATACAGAACCCTCGTGTATTCGTTTCACCGATGGTGCTCGGTTTATGTAACACCCAGATTTCACAGAAGCTCGAATGCTTCTATATGTGTGCCCAGGATGTCCATGGAACATATATAGATTACAAATATGGAACACAAAGAACACAATGCTCGAATAAATAGTTTACATCAGAGTTTAACACAAGACATAGTCTTACACAAATAACACAGTGGAAGTCTTATTATTATTAAGCATTCTTAACTAAGTAGAGTATCAAGTCCACAGGGACACCGACTCGTTGAACACATCTAGAAATACGGCAGATCTGCCGGAAACTCAGCAAGCGACTGATCATTCACTTCTCCATCTGTTACCCATCCGGGATTTTGTTGAATAGTTGCAAGTGTAAGTGAATCATCTTACTTAACAAGTACTCCCTGCAACTCATTATATTTGACGTTTGCTAGTTCATTTTTATACTAAGCAACGTCAAATAAATTGATAGGGAGGTAGTATAACACAGGTTATGCAAGAACAAAAGGCTTGACATAGTTAAACTGCATTAGCACTTTTAATTGTTTCATTATATTATCAACCAAAATTACTACAAGTGAGTAGAACCCAATTATGAACCCATTAATAATAATATATAAGTACTTATAGAATATACCATCATCATTCTCTAACATCATCTTCTAATCAAGAAGGATCCATGACGCTCGTGACCGTGAGCTTATGGCTATCATGATAGATTTACACTGTGCAGAGGTTTCGCCCTTTCCCCGCTGGTCGCGTAGAGCCCAAAAGAACTTACGCTACGAGGCCTTTCACACAACACCCTAACAAGCATAATAGCCATTTTGGTTCAACATAGGCAGCATAGCCCAAGGCATCGAGATTGACGTAAGCTCAGAGCGCAACGTGAGGGGGTCAATGGCGTCTGGAGCTAGAGCGCAATCATAACAACGTGTGAAGCAGCCATACATCGGGCGCTTGCATCATAGGGTTATGCCTAACGAGACATAGCCAACGGATCAATCCGACCTCAATGGATTAAACTATACTCTCACCCATGCTCCCCACATACGCCTTTCGGTAGCCACTGGCGAGCTAGAGACATATGCTAATCGTCCAAGACCAAAGCCATTATAGTTCCAATGGTAGTGAACAAGTTTCTGGGTTGCCTCTTTAAGAAACGGACATTACGGAGAGACATTAGAACAAAGCACGAAGCACATGCTCTAACTCGCTGAACCAAACCTTAAAGAGACACTAGAACAAAGCACGAAGCACATGCTCTAGCTCCCTGAACCATGTTGCTAAAAAGCATCTTTTAACCATCATTGAAGTGAACCATTAATTCAAACAATTAAATAAATATTGTTTGCAGCGCGTAGCAAATACTAACCATAATGCATAAAACCCGGGTAAACAAGGAATAAGGTAAAGACTAGGAACAACCTTAATGTATAACAATATTAGACACATGCATATGAATGGATGATTAAACGGTGTATAGGTAGCAAGGATTGTCCGTGTTATACCTGCCTTCCTCAACGAACTGCTGCTGCTGCACCTGCCACCAAATTGGCCTTTCTTGGATGATATGAATCTCCAAATCAAAATCATTGATCTTCTCTAGCCAACGGCGTTGCCTCATGGTCAACTCGGATTGTGTGAACACATACTTAAGGCTCTTATGATCGGTATAGATATCACACTTGTGCCCAATCAAATAATGTCTCCAGATTTTCAAAGCGTGAACCACAGCTGCCAATTCCAGATGATGTGTCGGGTAATTCAGCTCATGTCTCCTAACTGTCTAGAAGCATATGCCACAACTCTCCCCTCTTGCATGAATACACATCCCAATCCTTGATGGGACGCATCACAATAGACTGAGAAATTCTTGGTGACGTCGGGCAATACCAGTACTGGTGCAGTAGTCAATCTTTTCTTCAACTCCTCAAAACTAGTTTGGCACTGCTCTGTCCTAACAAACTTGGCATCCTTCTCCAATAATGACGTCAAGGGCTTGGCAATCTTGGAGAATCCCTCGATAAAACACCGGTAATATCCTGCCATTCCGAGAAAACTTCTGATTTCACTGACTTTCTGTGGTGGCACCCAATTGAGCACATCTCTGACCTTCCGATCAACTGCTAAACCTCCATTTGACAACACATGACCCAAGAATGATACTTCCTTCAGCCAGAATACAACTGATATTGCTGAAGTCATCCATTGGAATCTCAAGACTGTAAGGTGTGCAATAAATTTTACCCCCCTTATTGTCCCCAACATAACTTCTCACAAAAACTTAGAGCTAGTCCTGATGAACTAAGGAAGATCCACTGAACTGACTAGACAAGGAACCCAGATAACATAGAAAATTGTAGATGATGTGCACGGGAGATAAGGAATCCAACTATTTATTCATTAAAATCCTTATACCTTAATCCAATACTAGATGATTGCATATGTTCATCCGCGCTCATCACAATCATTACAAAAGATCCAAATCACTCATAAGCATAATGACAATTCATTCAAGCATTTAAAGACATGGTTCACACAAGACTCAATACTATTAGACCAGTTTTGACTCAAAAACGTCTACTACTCGATCTCTATTACAAATTTATGGGGGATCTAGGGGTCGATGGTGGTGCGGCAAGCCTGAGTACTGTATTGTAACGCCCCTGGTGTTTAAAGTGTATAAGTAAGAGTAATCAAACAAACTAAGGAATTATAAATCCTGAAACAAAATCACTAATACGAATGAGAACTATACATGGGGATTGTTAAGCTTGTACTCGTGTAATTGTTCTGGAAATTTGAACCCTACAAAAACTTTTCTAGTACAAATCTAAACATCTTCTCTTACATGTTGCATGAAAAACTCTAAATACATATTCTTGAGATGATGTATTTAAGTGCCATAAAATCTCCTAAAAAAAAGTTAGAATTGAACTGTAAATTAAATAATGTATCAATGCTTTTAAGAGTGCTCGAAGGACTAGTTGCTCATATAAGGTTAAGACATGAAATAATTCCAACTTAAAATATTAATGACTTCTAGGAAGCCATGATCTAATCTAAAAAAAGAATTGTTCACCACCTGAACGCTGGATCAACATAACGGTTGTAGTACTTTCGTTTTAAAACAACTTCCTTCAAAACATCATATCTATTTTTTTTAAACCAAACATGTGAGGCCACCTTCATTTATAAATCAAATAATATGTAGCGATTTTTATGTTGGTTGGAAGATACAATTGCTAATGTAAAGATAGATTTAACACATGCCATAATGAAGCTTATAACCTTCTGGTGTCCATATCTTGATTTTAAGCTAAATTGGAATATGTTCTTCTGAGAGTAGAACTTCCAATTTAGAACCACTTTCAACTAGTATGACCTCATTGAGTTTTGCTTCACTAATCTTTACGGGTAAACATGAAATGAATGTTACAAAATACAAGAGAAACCAAAGTCCATATGGAATGATAAAACCTAGGCCTACTCTAATTTGAGGGTTTTTACCTTTTGTTTTCCATTTTGTGTTGTTTATATAAAAATGGTGATTTAAAATATATAGGCCTTGACATCACTTCACTCACTGACCTTCTGTTATGAACATATCTTAAAACCATGACCAACCTGTAGCCACTAGAATTAGGGGGATCATTAGCACATAAGAATGATAACTTCACATAAGCCTTGTATGCATGTTTGGATGCTTGAAATTGAATTAAAATTATGACTTGTGAACTAAGTTCAAACTTTCTTATGTAACTTTTCTGGGTAAAAATGGTATAAAATATTAGATACCAAATGATGAATTTACAATATTTTTACCATAATTTTTGGAGTTCATATTCCATTGCTAAAAATTGGTGTCAAATTCAAATTCAAACCTTTGTGAATTTAAAATGTGATCAAGCCACAATGAGTTTGTAACTTTTTGAACTTCCATAATAACCTTGTGATGTAAGCTTTCCAAAATGTATTTACTTGTCATTTTTGGACTTTGGGAACTATTTCTTTTTGAGCCAAACTCTTAAAGCGAAATTTCCTCTTTTTCTCTCTCTTACAGGTGGGGCCGACTTGTCAGACCCTTCTTCCTTCTCCCTTTTCTCTCTCCTGCGTGGGTTGGGCAGCGCCGGCGGTGCTCCTGCCGCTAGTGTCCGCCCTTCTCCTCCCTTCCCCACGCGAAATCCCATCTCTACCCCGCTCTACTCCTCCATTTAACCCCAAACGATGTTCCCCAAACCTAGCCGCCGCCATTTTCTTCCTCCCTGCGCTGCATCCATTGCCATCACTGGGAGCTCGTCCCAAGCTCGCCGTCGGTGTCCTGCTGCCCTGCAAACTCCACCACCAAACCAAGCACCGCCTAATCCTTCCATCCCAACTCCCCAGCAACTCCAGTGCTGCTCTTGTCGCTCCAGCAGAGCCGCCGGTCACCATTGCCGCCCGGACCTAGAGCTCACCGTCGAGCTCCCACCTTCGGTCTTCTTCCGCCCAAATCGACCACAGGAATGAGTTCCCCTACCTCCGCTCTAGCTTCCCCAGCTGCATCCCCACCACTCCGGCCACCACCCTCGCCGGATTTGAGCCCGCCACCACCACCGACGCTGCTGCTCTGCCGCCGGCCCACTCTGGGCCACCTCCGACCTCGACTCCTGCACAAAACCATCTTGTGGTGAGCCCCTTATCACTCCAGTGCCCTCACCCCGGCCAGCCCCGGCCTCCCCTCACCGGAATCGAGCCCGCCGTGCTCTCAGTTCTGCCCAAGGACCCGATTGCGAATCGCGAATTCTTTTTAGGGTCCCCAATGCAAAAACCAAGGACCCACATGTAATAGCCGAATTTCAGATCTAGGGCTAAAAGCTGCGAACTTGTAAAATCCATTAAAAATCATAGAAAAATCAGAAAAATGCACAAAAATACTCCCTGGACTCGTGAGGTTGTAAACTACAATCTCATGTTTGCATGTATACACTTTTGATGAATGGATTGTGAATTAAAATTCAATCTCAGTGTTTAGAGTTTTGTGCACCATTTCAAATTCTGAGATCCCTTGTAGCTGAACTTTGGATATGTTGCTTGTATGGTCTGTAGAAGCACTGTTTCCAAAGGGGACCTAACATTATGGCCTGTAACCTCAGTTATGAATTGTTTAGTGATTTCTGTTCTAGCTTTGTTCAACATTTATTAAAAATATTTCATGCAGTCAAAAATCACCAACTTTCACCAGTGGCCTAGAAACTTGCTGGCACATGTTAGGAAAATTCTAGACTTAATTTTAGACTCTTTTTAGGTTATCAAATAAATAAGTGTTGGTTTTCGGTTGGGCAATTATTTAGGACTGTCCAAGTCTTATTTTTAGCTACCACTTGGCCAAAGCTCTTCTTTTACTCATGACTAGGACTGGTAGAGAAATCTTCTGTTTTGGAAGTATTTTTGATTTAATATGAATTAATCTTGATTCTTTGAGCAGCAACTTGTCCTAATTTTAATAAATTCTATACGACTCGGTTTTAGCTAAATTTTGGGGTGAGCTTAGCCCTTATAATCCTGTATCTGTCATAAGGTTTATAGATAAAAACGATGAACACAAACAGAGAAACAAAAAAGAGAAGGAACTAGAGTAATTTGTGTTTTCATAAAAGATATAGATCAAATTGACAATTAAGAAGATATGGTGCATGTGAGGCTAAATTCCAGAACTAGAGCTTTGCATAAAAAATTATAGTAAAATTTATTTTGTATGTGTACACAATCACCATCAAATAAAGTTTTAAGCCTAGCATCCCCTTTTCTATTCTTGTGAAGAAAAGAATGGTATACTTTGGTGTCTAGGTGAATATGGCCTTCAAGTGCCTTAACTTTTAGACCTAAAAATGGCGGCAACCCTTAAATTGTGCATCTCATGTAGAAGGCGCTCTCGCTGACGGCACCTACAATCTCGTCCTCGACAACGAAGAAGAAGCTCTCAAGGTGGTGCCAACGTCATCGTGATTGACCCGGAGTTTGACACCGGTGTAGCTCAAGAAGGCAAGCCTCGGAGCGTAACCTAACTCTTAAATTGTGCAACTAGAATTATTTATGCTTGTGCATTTATGTTTCAAGGAGTTGTTTGAATACCTTAGTTGCATAATTTTAGTACCCATTTCTTGAAATACTAGTATGATAAGGTCGATAGTGCAATGCTATAGGACCGTTACAAGTCGAGTGATTTCCTGTCACTCGCGAGATATAGGAGTTGCTTGTCTTTACTTATGTTGGAATCATAAGGATGGACGGGTGGGATGGTATGTGTAGATCTCTCGTCTGTGTATTATAATTGGATTAAGGTCGTAAAGTGTGGTATCTGTGTGTCAAGTTTTTGAACGTACCATGCACATGCCGACCTATGGGAATTGGTAAGCCTGGTACCAGATTGATACAGCTAGGACCGATAGCTATTCTTCCTTGGAAATGTATTTCCCTTGCTATACACATGTGGTTACATGCGTGAGATCGGCCGGCTGAGTCCGCGAGTATCCGATAACCTTGTATCCTAAGGGAGTGGACCCGGCGCCAAATTGTGGATTGATGGGAAAGGTTGGGAAGTCCGAGAAAGAAACATCGTTGGGGTAGCTAGCAAGGTCAGCGTGGCCGTCCATCTGAACAAAAAGGTTAAGTGTGAGAACCGGTTAGCGCCAAAGAAAATAAAACAGTTTCTGGACAGTGTAGTAAAAATTATGAAACTCAACATTTAAAAACCCAAAAATTCCTAACATTAGCCAGGACATTGCTTAAGTAATTTCAAATAAGTTTCATGTTGAAGGTTTGAGCAGAAACCGTCGTTAAGAAGATGTAAAAATTCAATTTTTAACTCACTGTTCCCAGAAATTTCCAGCAGACAGGGGGTTACCATTTTAAGCATAACTCTTATTCTACTGAACCAAATTTGTTGCAATTTCTACAGAACAAACTAGATAACATTTATGACAACTTTCATGTTGAACACTTTTTCGTTTGACAAGGTTTTCAGGTTCGAAATAACGATGCAAACAGACTGTTTTCGGCAGAGTTTCGGCACAATATCCGGTTGTTTATTCTAATTTTGATGACGGGTAGTTCAAGGTCGTGCATTATGGTTCAATAAAATTTCAATGAATTGTAATGCATGAGCAGCCTAATCGTTCTCACCAACACACGTGCCAATAAATTTTTGGCCTACGAAGTTAGTGCCGGTGGCTAGGCAATATTCGTCTCTCCCTATATTAACTAGCCGAACTTTTCTAGCCGTTCAACTTACGGAATCGTGGTTAGTGTACCTGCAGAAAATTCCATCCAGAGCATATAATCGACCTTTCGTGCCAGCACTCACGAAAGCATCTCCATACATTACCACCCACTATAGAGGTGGCACCCGAACGTTCAACATTGAACGGGCAATGCTTCATATGTCACCAAGGCAACATATTGACAATTTCATACGCTCATGAAATAGCGTATTGACTTTGTGCCGCCATCATATTTGCATATGATGCCGTGGTACGCTACAGCAATCGTCGTACCTTGCGCCCACCATACTAGTCTAGTTTCATACGCCATCACAGCGAAGTGACTATGTGCCGCCACTATATTTTCATATAGTGCCATGGTACATTACAGCAATCGCCGTACCTTGCGCCCACCATTGCGAAAAGTAAATGACAGAATGAAATGTGCTGGGAGTCAGTACAATATATAATTAGCCACCTATCATATCATGATCCCTTAACCCACATAGGCTTCATGTTCTATACATAATCCTTAGCAATCCTATAGATAACATTCCATCGCAAGTGCGCGGCGGAAGCAAGAGTTGGCAAGTTTTATTCAAAAATGGTTATTTAGGGTCTATTGCTCTCTCTGGTGCGCATGTTTCGGCTCTGATGCCAGCTGTGGCAGTCCACGCCGAAATTATTCCAAGTTAAGTACCCTTGGACCACTAATCAAGCAGTCAGGCACTTAATCCGGAATAAGCTGGAGCGCCGCCGGATTATATCCGATTAACCACGTACTTTCACGATCGAAACAACACGCGCGCCCACACGAAGGTGAGTCCCAGAAATTACAACATTCCACAAATTCAACATACATAAGTAGTATCACAAAGTTATTAAAAACCAAGTTTGAATTTCAAATCAAAGTACGAGAGTTCATTGCAGCGGAAATTAAACTAACGACGATACATAGCAACACCACGATGAAGCCGGCCATGGTGCTACTCCTCCTGTTCCTCGGCTGAGGACGGAAACCCACTCCACATGCCAGCCAGGAGGAACCTGGGTAGGCCAAGTGATGGAATCGACTGACACATCCATAACAGTACCTGAAATAAATAGCCACAAGCAAGGCTGAGTATACTAATACTCAGCAAGGCTTACCCATCGGGTGAAAACTACTTCACCGACTTCTAGACATGAGAGGCTTTTGGCTAGTGGGTTTGTTTTGCCAAAAAGCAACTAAGAGTGGATACTTATTTTCATGATTTTAGCATCAAATTCTAGTAGAGTTAACCATTCTAGATTAGCATCCTCTCTAAACATACAAGTGGTGCAATACAATTTAGTACATACAACAAGTTCAACATCCTCATAGTTCCACTTGTTACTCAATGCAGCACAGCGGTCAAGGAGTCTCATTAACCGCGAGAAGCGGACAGTTCGAACCGAATTTTGCTACCTGGCCAGGGGAAACCCAACACACACGGATAGCGCTTGCTATAAAAGGCATGAGCACTTCCCAACCTTTCCCATCAATCCACAATTCGGCACCGGGTCCATTCCCTTAGGATAAAGGTTTAGCGCTTCACTCACGGCATCACGCATATATCCACATGTGTACATCAAGGGAAACAAACTGTTTCCAAGGAGAGATGGCTATCGGTCCTAGCTGCTTCGATCAGATACCGGGCTTACCGATTCCCATAGGTCGGCATGCATGTGGTACGTTTAAAAACTTGACACACAGAACCACACGTTTCGACCTTAATCCAATTATCATACACGGACGGGAGATCCACACATACCATCCCGCCTGTCCATCCTTATGATTCCAACATAAATAAAGACAAGCTACTCCTATATCTCGCGAGTGACAGGAAATCACTCGACTTGTAACGGTCCTAAAGGCATTGCTCTAACGATCCTATCATGCTAGTATTTCAAGTCATTGGTGCTAGAATCATGCAACTAGGGTATTTATACAACACCTAGAACGTAAATGCACAAGCATAAATAAATTCATAGTTGCACGATTAAAAGTTAGGTTATGCTTCGAGGCTTGCCTTCTTGAGCTAGCTGACTGTCAGGCTCCGGGTCGATCACGACGACGTTGGCACCACCCTCGGGGACTTCCTCTTCGTTGACGGGGACGAGGTTGTAGGTACCGTCAGCGAGAGTGCCTTCTACATGAGATGCACAACTTTAATGCGGCTGCCTCTGTGATCTAAGAATAAGGCCTTGAAGGCCATATTCACCTAGACATACAAGTGAACTATTTTCTCCTTCACAAAATTAGAGGAGGTGTGTGGAGATTTTTATATCTTTATGATAGTGATTGTATACACATATAAAACAATTCAATTTATTATTTCAAGCAAGTGTGCAGTTCTGAAATTTTATTCTTCATGTGTTCCACATTTATTCCAATTAACAAAGTGATCTATTTCTTATTATAAACTCAATTCTACTCTAATTTCTAAAATTTTATTCTTCATGTGTTCCACATTTATTCCAGTTAACAAGATTAATTCATATAAAATCAAAACTACTTCCAAAATAGGAGATTTCTTTACCAGAGCTACTCATGAGTGAAAGAAAGGCTCTGACCAAGTGGTGGCTAAAAATAACCCTTGTTCGGTCCTCAATAATGTTCTATCCAAAAACCATCATCTATTTATTTGCTAGTCTAAATAGGGTCAAAAATTAAGTTTAGCATTTTTTCCACATGTGCAAAAAAGTTCCTAGACCTCTGGTGAAAGATGGTGATTTTTGACTGCATGGATTATTTTTGATAATTGCAGAACTACACTAGAACAGGAATCACAAAATAAATCATAACTGAAGCTACAATCTATATTTTTAGGTTTCCTTTGGACACAAAGCGTCCAAAGGCATCACAAGCAACATATCCAAAGTTCAGCTCCAGAAGAGCTCAGGATTTGAAATGGTGCACAAGATTCTAAAAACTGAGTTTGAATTTTAATTCAAAAACTATTGACCAAAAGTGTATACATGCTAACATGAGATTGGAGTTTACAACCTCACGAGTCCAGGGAGTATTTTTGTGCATTTTTCCGATTTTTTTACGATTTTTAGTGGAGTTTACAAAATCTCAGAGAAATGGATCTAGGTTTAAGAATCTCTTTTATGCCGGGGACCCTAAACCTTTTAAACTCTTGCGAACAAGTCCCTGAAATTTACACAGAGGACCCTAGAACTAAAAAGGGGAACGCATCTCGGTCCTTGGCTCGTCGGCGTTGTTACGCCGACGAGGGGACGACGATCTGGCTCGGGGGAAGTTGGGGGAAATGATGAGGGGCTCACCGTGCGTCGTTTGGGGTAGGTCTCGAGGCCGGTGGTGCAGTGGCGAGGCTCGCCGACGGTGAGCGGCGGAGCGGCTTGCTCCGGCGACGTCGGTAGCCAGCTACGGGGGTCGAGACGGGGCGCGGTGTGGCTTGAAAGCTTCGCCGGAGTGAGGCGGAGCTCGTCGAGGTACTTGGCGGCGACAGGGTTGACCGGAAGATGGGGCTCGGCGTGGAGGTGGAGCTCGGGGACGGAAATAGAGGAACGGCGAGAAATCCTTTCGATTCCCGGCGAGTAGTGCTCGGTTATGGTTGGGAATGGCTCGAGAGGCTAGCTAAGAGAGTGGGTGAGCCATGGGTGCGGTGGATTGGAGTTTCGTGGAGGGAGCGAGGAGGATTTTGGCCCGCAGCGGCTCGAGCTCAAGCTCGGTTCGCGGCGGCCAGAGGTGGAAGAAGGGGTGAGGGAGCACGAGGAGGAGGAGAAGGGCTGGGCACTGAGCGAAAAGAGAAATGGGGGTCCCCTGCCAGCTGTTTGGGCACTAGAGGAGGTCGGGGCAGCTCGGGAGATTGCGTGTTCGCGAGCTCGGGCTGTCAGGCCGCCATTGATGGCCCTGACAGCTCGGGCAGAGCGCGGCCGCGTGTTGGGGGAGGGAGATCACGGCGTGGATGGGTGAAGGTTCTTTGGCGCTGCTCGTTTGGCACGAAGCGGGCTGGAATCAAGGCGCTGTGCAGCTCGGGCCGGCGTGCGCCGCCGCGGCCAATGGCGGCTCTGCCGCCATGATGGCGCGCCGCGCGACGACGGCGACACAACGCAGGAAAAGACCGGGCGATGGCGCTGGCATGTGCGCGGAGAAATAGGACGTCGCTGCCGCGGCTCTGGCCGGCTCGGCGAGGTCGCCGCCACTCGCCGGCCACGTGGCGGCCACTGGTGGCCGTGACAGGGCGCTTGTCGTGACGCCCGTGGAGCATCTCTGGTGTAGCGGCTTAAACTCCAAAAATTTGAACTACACTTCAAAAAGTGCAAAAACAAAAGTTGGAGTTTGAAATGTGGGACACAACTTTCTTTTTGGGGGTGGAACCTGAAATTTCAAATTTTTCAAGCTCAAACAGGCGTTCTGCATGGTTTTTCGAGTTTTTGAGGGGCTTAACTACAAAATTTGAAAAAGTTTCCAACAGTGACTAGGCCTTATTTGTGATGACAAACAACTTTTATTTTTGGAGATTTTTAAGTTTAGTACAAAATTCTTGAGATTTCAGTTGGGTGTCAAAAAGGCCTTTATTTGAATTTAAATTTTGAATTTTGATCAATTTTGTGTGCTACCACCATTGCTACCCTTAAATCCTGTTTTGATTCTATAAACAGCCAGATTTACCTCGACAGGCAAAACGGCCTCTTGACCATAGACGAGCTCAAATGGAGTAACCTTAGTAGCACCATGTCTAGAAATACGATGCGCACATAATGCTTTAGATAATACCTCGTGCCACCGCTTAGGATGATCTTCAATCCTCTTCTTTATGAGCTTGATCAAAATCTTATTGCTAGGTTCGGCTTGACCATTGGCTTGAGCATAATACGGAGATGAATTGAGCAATTTAATACCATAGGATCCAACAAACTCACGTACCTCTTTAGAAATAAACGACGTCCCTTGATCTGTCGTCAATGTTTGAGGAATCCCAAATCTATGAATAATATGCTATGTAATAAACTCAATCACCTCTCTATGTGTCATGTTCTTGAGGGGAATTGCTTCAGTCCACTTGGTAAAACAATCAGTAGCCACAATCACAAAGCAATGACCTTTGGATGAAGGAGGATGAATCTTACCAACAAAATCTAAACCCCATCCTCTAAAAGGCCATGGCTTAATGATTGGATGCATCAACGCAGCAGGTGCAATCTGAATATCCCCAAACTTTTGACAGTCTTCACATCCTTTGTAGTAACGAAAACAATCGGCTATCATCGTAGGCCAATAAAAACAAGCCCGTCTAGGGAGCCACTTCATTATTCGAGCCGATTGATGTGTACCACAAATTCCTTCATGAACCTCTGCCATAGCTAATCTAGCTTGATCAGGATCTAAACATTTCAAAAGCAATCCATCAATGGTCTGACGATATAGTTCACCATCAACCAAAGTAAACTTGAAAGCCCATCGTCGGACTTTTCGATCCACTGACCTGCTAGCATCCTGCAAATACTCCACCAGAGGCTTCCTCCAATCACCAACATCGGCCACAACAGATTGAAAATCATTAATAGCCGAATTGGAACTTTCAGAGGGACAAGCGGTCAGGCCGCCTGTACAGATTGAAAATTCATGTGCATGGGCATTACATATCTATTAACATGTCATTTGCATCATGATAATCTTTTGGTAGCTAACAGCATGTGTATCTAACTCACCAATGCTTTCTGTCTCCCTCTTGGTGTCAATTGGGTTGTCCCCTCTGAATTTTATTGTGGTATTGTATTCCCTCACCTATGGTAACGTGATGGAACCTAGGATCTTGTGTGTGTTGCAGCCACACGCTTGAGTCACTAGGAGCGTACTGGTATCTTGCTATGTGGGAATATGACCCACAAAGATCTTTATTTGACAACCCAAATTGGTGCTTCCTTACTCTCACTAATTGTTCCCCAATAATGAGTTTTAATTGTGTGGCGTGAGGTACACTAACTTGCATCACGACATGTACATCATCTCTCATAAGCATATGCACCATACGCTCATGTGCATGTGTATCATATCATGTGCACCTTATCATGAACATACCATGTATACCATAGTAAAGTGCATGAGTTTGGCAAATTGACAATTAAGATAAAAAATTTGAGCAAGAATTTTCCAAAATTCCCATACCACACCACCTTTTCTAGGCGTATTCCCTCATTGCCTAAACAAATCTTTTATTGCCCCACCCTTCATTTTGCTCATTTTGGAACTTGGTCAGCAACCCCGTGTAACGTCATGCCATGATCGTTTAGTTTCATGTGGGCTTGTTTTAAAAATCTAATGGGCACTCCTGTATTCTCACCACCTCACCTCGTTGTTGATTAACCCTCCCTTTTCTCTTAGGAATATGCTAAGGAGTTTATTCCTTGTTCTTGTTGATACAAAGGTGAAATCATCATTTAATCAAGACTTCTAGTTGGTCAAGCATCCTACCCGTGACTTCCTACAGTCTCAAAGACCACCTTTCCCTCCTTTTCACCGTAGGGTCTCAATGGCCAGTTTGACCCCTCCATATCTGTGCATCGCCTGCATTGCCTTGTTTCATTGGTCGCCCACACACCACCATCACACCGCCGTCCTGTCACCCAGGGAATCTCACTGTCGGCCCCTAGCTCCTGCTACCGACTCGCCACTATCGCTGCTCCATTTCGGTCGTCGATAAAAGCAGCCTCTCCAATGGCTACCATCACTCCAAACCGCTCCACTAGATCCACACCACTCCACCGCTCTCGCTTCTCTCTGGTGGCATCCATGGTACCCAAGTCGTCCACCCCCACCATGTGCACCATTCCTTGACAAGCAAGCTCCACCTCCACCTCTTCGTGAAGCCACGAGGAAGTGCCCCTCTCCGCAACCCACCTTGTCGTTTCACCAAGATCCACGGCACCAACCTCACCAAAGAAGGAGTTCGAGCAGAAGTCACCTGAGGATTCCGCAAGATTTAAGTCAACGAGCAAGGAAGGATTTGACTTTTCGACACCGTCCATGGCTTGCCCTTTCTTTCCCCGATTGGCCCTAGAGTTCACTGGACAATAGTGGTGTATTACTTTTTCCTTGTATGCCAAATCTTGATGCTCTTAGCCTTCCATATCTACATTCATCGCCCGCTCCCACATGAGCGACGTTGAAATTGTACAGGAGACCTTGTATCAGTTATCATCTCCCGATTCTACCACTTAATATAGGTCTATACAACATGTATTTAATTATGTCGGCTTGACTACCAACTATGCAAGTATTTAATAACAAATAATGCCTCAACTTTGTGCAAGCATTATATAATGATAAGCATAACTTTTCAATGAAAGTATACCTTGTTTCGGTGTCCAATAATCTTCTACTTGCATATGAAATAACATATTCTTTCCCTTCGGTCTCTTGGATCAAAACAGCTCCAATAACACTTTCTTCGGCCGCGATATATAATTTAAAAGGAACCCTTCTCCTAGGTGCCCGAAGAACCGGAGGCGAAGATAAATAATGCTTGATCTCTTCAAACGCCTCTTGCTGTTTTGCCCCACAAGTAAATTCAGCATCATCTTTCAACCAAAGCAAAGGAGTAAACGCATTCACCTTTCCCGACAAATTGCATATAAATCTTCTCAAGTAATTCACCTTACCCAAGAATTTCTGCAACTCTTTCTTTGAACTAGGCGCCTGCAACTTGCCAATAGTGTCGGCCTTCTTTGGATCAATTTCTATTCCATTTTCATGAACTATGAAGCCCAAAAACTTCCCAGCCGACACACCAAAAGCACACTTGAGTGGATTCATCTTCAAACCATACCGACGCATTCTTTCAAATGCAAGTCTCAAATCGGCCAAATGAGAAACACTTCCAGCCAATTTGACAACAATATCATCGATATAAACCTCCAAGATAATACCAAGTAAATCATGGAAGATTAAATTCATTACCCTTTGATAAGTAGCACCGGCATTCTTTAAACCAAAAGTCATAACAATACACTCAAATAAACCAACAAAGCCTGGACATACAAAAGCCGCTTTGGATATATCCTCTCCGGCCATAAATATTTTATTGTAACCAGCATTACCATCAAGAAAGCTAATCATTCTATGTCCAGACGCAGCATCGATAAGCATATCGGCTATTGGCATAGGATATTCATCTTTAGGAGTAACACGATTAAGATTTCTAAAATCAATACACACTCTAATCTTACCCGTTCCTTTCTTTTCCACGGTACAATATTAGAAATCCATTCAGCATATCGACAAGGTCTAATAAACTTTGCTTCTAATAACCGATTAATTTCTTCTTTAACTCGGTCATAAATTTCAGGATTAAAACGCCTAGTTGGTTGCTTATAAGGCCTAAAATCAGATTTAATGGGCAACTGATGCTCAACAAGCTCTCGGCTTAAACCAGGCAGTTCATGATAATTCCAAGCAAAGCAATCAACATACTCCTTTAACAACTTTATTAATTCAGATTTAAAAGCAGGATCTAAATTCTTATTTACAAACGTCGGCCTAGGTATAGAACCATCACCAATGTCTACCTCCTCAAGAGGATCGTTCGACGTAAAACCACATCCTAGCTTGCTTATATCATCAAAATCTTCAATGACTTCACAGACATCGTTCTGATGCGCCCGATAGTATTCAAGTCTCTGCTGCAACCACTCTCGATTATCTATTAAGTCATAGGAGATGATTTAGCCGATTGTGCATCGGCTTTATGACAGCAGGAACAAAGTCATTCTTAGTACAACTGATAAACTCAAATTCAGAAAGATCTATGCGTGACAAACATCTAACATCATCATGAATGCCAACCAAAGAGCTATCAGCTAAAGCAACACAAGCAGAAGTATCACCATGCACAACCTCTACATCATCATCTATCCATTGAATCAAACATTGATGCAAAGTAGAACGAATGCACTACTTTGCATGAATCCAATCACGACCCAAGATTAAGCTGAAGTTACCTTGAGTCTCAGCGACAAAGAAAGCAGTGGCCAAGGTCTTACTTCCAATAGTAAGCTCCATAGAGATAACCCCCTTGGCGCCAATAGGCTCTCCTCCTCCAATGCCGCTGACGGTCATGTTGGTCTTGATCAGCTCCGAATCTGAACCACCAAGCTTCTTGTACAAAGAATAGGGCATTAAGTTCACAATAGCCCCTCCATCGATCAACATCCGCGAGATTGGCTTCCCATTGATATGTCCCTTCAAATATAAAGCCTTCAAGTGATTATCTCCAGCTTTAGGCTTTTGGAATATAGCTTCCTTGGGACCAAAATCGAGATGAGCAACCTCCTCCTCCGGAAGCATGTCCCCATTCATGGAAATATGAAGCACATTCACATCAAGATTCATGCGCTCCGGAGAAGAAATGTAATCAACAAGTTCTTCATCGTCCTCAGCAGTGGGAACCGATGTTGACTTGCCATCACGAGCCGAAGAACCAGAAGAAGAAATATCAGGCACTTCTGTGTCACCCGGTCTGACCGCCTGTGCAGCCGGTTGGACCACCTGTTGGCCTTCCTTTGGCTACCACTCCTTTTTCTGTGGAATCATGGGCTTGACTTGGTTGAAGAATTCATCTCTCTGCTTCTCCAACTCTTGCTCTTGTCTTTCCCGAAAACGAAGTCTCTGAAGCTTCCTCTTCTGCGTGCGAGTGAACCCTTCAGGGCACCACTTTGGAAGAAAGCGCTGTTGAATCTTGCTAGTACTAGCCCCCTGATATTCCACCATCTTTTCACTGGAAGTCGGCTTCATAGCCAGACTTTTCTCAATAGGAACATTCGTGCTCCCAACTTGAATAATGTCGAACTCAGTAGTCGTCTCTGAGTCCACATCCATGCTCTGCACCTCCTCCTTCCTCTTAGGTCGATAAACCTGCCTCGGAGGAATTCTTGGCGGTTGATCCTGACGGGCGGTCTGACCGCCTGTTATAGGCGGTCTAACCGCCTGTGCCCAGTGCCTCTGACCGGATTGACGAAAAGCCAATCTGTCTCTCCTGGGATAAATGATCCTGTCCTGCGCACGTCCTTTTGGACCTTCCTAGCCAGGATGAAACGA
Organism: Digitaria exilis; assembly: GCA_015342445.1. Taxonomy (NCBI): domain Eukaryota; kingdom Viridiplantae; phylum Streptophyta; class Magnoliopsida; order Poales; family Poaceae; genus Digitaria; species Digitaria exilis. The sequence goes on from JACEFO010002576.1 coordinate 55,643, forward strand.
AGGCTGGACGTTTGAATGATATGGCACCCACATCACTCCATTGTCATCCCACACCGAATCCAACTTCATACGAGGAGGCGAAGGAACCCTCTTGTTCCGAATCGGTGATCTCATTCTTTTTTTTAGCGGCCGATCGCTCGGAACGGCCTTTTGTTTGGTGTAGTTGTCATAAAGCATATCAAACGTGACTTTGGTCTTCTGAACACCCTGCTCCTTTGCCATGTTCATCTTCCAAGTACCAACTTCTGGACGCTTCGGAATCAGCATCTTCGGGCGTCCATGGGGACAGGCGGTCTGACCGTCTGGCGCAGCCGGTCTGACCGCCTGTAGCAGACCAGTCTCGGGCGCCCGTGATCCAGGAATAGTGTCATCAGCTGTCTTCTCATAAGTCACTTCTCTAACCGACTCTTTTGAAGACGGTCTTTCCTCTCCAATTACCACGTTCTTCCCTTTAGTAGATTCGGCTTGATGCGGCCGAACCAAGACCTTGGGCTGCTGCAACTCTATGGTATTGACCGGAAAAGGTGTCTCATCAATTTGCATCTCATGAAACTTCAAACGGCTCTCATTAATAGCTGATCGAATCTACTGATGGAAGACATTACAATCATTAGTAGCATGCAAAAAAGAATTATAAAACTTACAATAAGCACGCTTCCTCAATTCTTCCGTAGGTGGTATAACATGAGAAATCTTGATGTAACCAAATTTATCCAATTCATCAAATATACGGTCACGTTTGGATACATCAAAAGTAAACTTTATGTCTTCTTGCCGATTCTTATGAATCAGCTTAAGGGATGAACATGACATAGTTTTCTCATTAGCAGGCCATACAAACTCTACTAAATAAACATCATTATCATCATCGGTCGAATCATCGGATTCATAATCAACTATATGAACATTAGACCGACGTGTCTTAAACTCTCTTTTTCTTTATTCATTCGGCCTTCAGCTACTTCAGCTCTAATATGCACTTGTGCGACCGAATAATAATCACAATTATCTATCTTCTGTCTAATGGAAGATTTCAAACCTCTAAAGCATGAGCCAGCAAGATCAACTTCAGAAATAGACAAATTAAAGAAATGGTTTTTAATATCTTTAAATTTTCTCATAAATTGAGAGACAGACTCATCCCGACCCTGTCTAACCAATGCTAAATCTGCTAATTTCATCTCATGATTGCCACTATAAAAATGATCATGAAACTTACGCTCTAGTTGATTCTAACTCATAATAGAACCAGGGGCTAATGAAGAAAACCAAGCAAAAGCAGTAACAGTAAGTGACAATGAGAACAAACATACTCTAAATGCTTCATAGTTTCCAGCCTCCCCTAATTGAGCTACATATTGACTAACATGTTCCCAAGTGGTGCGCTCATCATCTCCACTAAATTTTACAAAATCAGGCAAGCGCCACCCATTGGGAAAAGGAACAGTATCAAAGCTAGAATGATAAGGTTTTTGATATACTCTAGTATTACCAAAGTCAACACCTAGCTTATTTCTCATCACATCAGACAATTCATCCCTGAATCTAGTAAATTCGGCCCATTGGGGGTCTTGTTGGGCCGAAGATTGCATAGCATTCATATAATTCAAGTGAGGTGATTGCCTATTCTGCATATCTCTATGTGCATTGAAAACATCATCGGCAACACCACCCGAATTTGCAGTATGCATAGTCGTGGAACAAGTAGCGCCTGTTGTAGGCACTGGACCAGCACGGCCAGCGGAGACCGAGTTTGGAATAGTAGACAACGGCAAAGGTTGCTCCGGCACGAACACCATAGCATTGGTCAAATTTGCCTGACCACCAGAACAGCGCTCTGACCGCCTGTAGCCACGGTCTGACCGCCTGTCGCGGTCTGACCGGCCGTACTGGCGGTCTGACTAGCTGCCGACCCACTTGCATTGACCCTGTTCGGTCTGGACATATTGGGTGGTGGCGGGGTCTGTCCGGCAAAGTAATTCGGTGGCATACCATAGAATATATTACGCTCAGGTAATTCATGAGTATCTATAGATTTACCCTCCAATTTTTGAGTCGTTCTAATAGTAGTTCAACTAATGAATCACGATCCGAAAAAGTTTGACCCATAGGAGTAGATGCAGGGGGTTGAGGTGCAGAAGTGCTTACATTGTCAATTACCTCAATTTGCCCCTTATTCATCTTGAAAGAAGGCATTACGAAGTCCCGACCACTTTTCGCCGAACGATCTTCACGACCTTTCCGAAACATCTTGAAGAACTCCGCCTCAAGGTGCTTCTAGAGCGCCATAAACCTCACATGATCTTCAGAAGAAAGATCTTCAAGCGAGGCCGTCACGATGTTGTCTTCTCCAACGTCGAAGCCCATAGTGATAAGGATAGTAGATCGGTCTTCAAAAACCATATTTCTTTCCCCAGCGGAGTCGCCAAAATATGTTGACGCACTTTTGGTCAACACACGAAAGCGCTAGATCGCGCGGTCGTCGAATTCTCCTTGCCGGAGCTCCTGAGAGCAGTCGGTCAGACCGCCTGTCAGGGCCGGTCAGATCGCTTGTAGCAGAGGCGCGGCGAAAGCCTATGATCACAACCTCGGGAGGGACCCCGTCGGAGGCTGCAAACCTAGGGTTGTTCTAAGGTCGGCAAGGCCACTTAGAACATCCTAAAACGTCGCGGAGACGAAGAAGGAAAGCAAAAGGGTTGGAAAAGATAGGGTTTGGAGATAAAAAGTAAGACAATTTTTTTTGTACGATTGGGTAGAGGTCCTCAATCGGCCACAACCCTTAATATTTATAGGGTGGGGAGGTCTTGCCCCGCAAGAAAGTCCTTGTACTGATCTAAAAACGTACAAAAACCTGATTCTACTCAGACTCGGGGATAAGCGGTTAGACCGCCTGCCACATTGCCAGATCGGCTATAGGTCCCAGCCGGTGTAACCGCGTGTACAGGCGCGTCTAGACCGGCTGTCCCAGCCTGATCGGCTTTAAGCCATTTTTGGTCGTCAACATCGGGTATAATCCGACGGCGCTCCAGCTTATTTCGGATTAAGTGCCTGACTACTTAATTAGTGGTCCATGGGTATTTAACTTGAAATAATTTCAGAGTGGTCTGTGGCGGACCACTCCGAAATTATTCCAAGTTAAGTACCCCGGGACCACTAATCGAGTAGTCAGGCACTTAATCCGGAATAAGCTGGAGCGCCGTCGGATTAAACCCGATTTAACCACGTACTTTTCTCGATCGAAACAACAGCACGCCCACACGAAGGTGAGTTCCAGAGATTACAACATTCCACAAATTTAACATACACAAATAGTATCTCAAAGTTATTACAAACCAAGTTCGAAATTTAAATCAGAGTATCAAAGTCTTGCAGCGGAATTAAAGTTCATTGCAGCGGAAGAATAAACTAACGATGATACAAGTAACACCATGCTGAAGCCTGCCACGGTGCTACTCCTCCCGTTCCTCGGCAGAGGACGGAACCCACTCGATGTGCCATCCAGGGGGAACCTGGGTAGGCCAAGTCAAAGCATCGACTGCCACATCCAACATTGTACCTGTAAATCAATGCCACAAGCAAGGCTGAGTATACTAATACTCAGCAAGGCTTACCCGTCGGGTGAAAACTACATCACCGACATCTAGACATGAGAGGCTTTTGGCTGGTGGGTTTGTTTGCCAAAAAGCAACTAAGAGTAGGTCCTTGCTTTCATGTTTTAGCATCATATTCTAGTAGATTTAACCATTCTAGATTAGCATCCTCTCTAAGCATACAAGTGGTGGAATACAATTTATTTCATAGAACAAGTTCATCAATCTCATAGTTCCACTTGTTACTCAATGCAGCAAGGCGGTCAAGCAATCTCATTAACCATGAGAAGCGGACAGTTCGAACCGAATTTTGCTACCTGGCCACGGGAAACCCAACACACACGGATAATGCTTGCTATAAAAGGTACAAGCACTTCCCAACCTTTCCCATCGATCCACAATTCGGAACCGGGTCGACTTCCTTAGGATAAAGGTTTACTGCTTCACTCACAGTCTCACGCATATATCCACAAGTGTACGGCAGGGGAAACAAAAGTTTCCAAGGAGAGATGGCTATCGGCCCTAGCTGCTTCAATCTGGTACCGGGCTTACCGATTCCCATATATCAGCATGCATGTGGTACGTTCAAAAACTTGACACACTCAACCACACGTTTCGACCTTAAATTCATTATCATACACGGACGGGAGATCTACATCTATCACCCCGCCCGTCAATCCTTATGATTCCAACATAAGTAAAGACAAGCAACTCCTATGTCTCGCGAGTGACAGGAAATCACTCGACTTGTAACGGACCTATAACAATGCCCTATCGATCCTTTCATACTAGTGTTGCAAGTCATAGGTACTAGGAAATGTGCAGCTAAGGTATTCAATCAACTCCTTGAAACGTAAATGCACAAGCATAGGGAATTCATAAATGCTTAATTTGGAAAGGGTAGGTTATGCTCCGGGGCTTGCCTTCTTGCTCTAGCTGGGGGTTAGCCTCCGGGTTGACTTCCGCTTCGCTGGCACCTCCCTCCGGGATTCCTTCTCCGTCGGCGGGGATGAGATGGTAGGTGCCGTCCGGAATAGCGCCTTCTACATGAGATGCATAACTTATTGTGGCTGCCTATTGATTCCAAGACTAAGGCCTTGAAGGCCATATTCACCTAGACATGCTTAAGTACTACTATTTCCTTCACAAAATAGAGTAGTGGTGTGGGAAATTTTTATTCATCTTTGATGGTGATTGTGTACATATATAAAAGAATTTGTATTTATTATTTGGAAATTAGGGTGCTGTTCTGGAATTTTAGATTCTCCTTATTTTATTCTATCTAATTATCAAAAAGGTTTATTCTTTTATATAATTCAATTTCCACATAGATTCCTTCTCATTTTTGTTTCCCATTTTCTGTTCACCCTTTTTATCTAAAAACTTTATGACAGCTACTGGAGTATAAGAGTTAGGCTCACTCCAAAATTTAGCTAAATCTGAGCTACACAAAATTTATTAAAAATAATTCAAACTGCTGCCTGCAGAAATGAAATAAATCCATATAAAATTGAAAATTCATCCAAACCAGGAAATTTTCCTACCAGAGCTAGTCATGTGTGCAAGGAGGGCTCTGGCCAAGTGGTGGCTCAAAATAACCCTTGGACAGTCCTCAATAAATTTCTATCCTAAAACACATAACTATTTATTTGCTAGTCTAAACACAGCAAAAATTAAGTTTTGCATTTTTAACAGATGTGCTAACAAGTTTTCAGGCCTCTGGAGAAAAATGGTGATTTTTCACTGCATGGATTATTTTTAACAATTTCTGGACTACAAAAAGACAGGAAACACATTTTAATTCATAACTGAAGCTACAGTCCCCTTTGGACACAAGTTGTCCAAAGTCACTACAAACAACATATCCAAAGATCAACCCTAGCGGAGCTCTGGATTTGAAATGGTGCACAAGTTTCAAATTTTACAGTTTGAATTTTAATTCAAAAATGGTTCACCAAAAGTACATACATGCTCAAATGAGATTAGAGTTTACAATCTCACGAATCCAGGGAGTATTTTTGTGCATCTTTCTGATTTTTGTACGATTTTTAACGGATTTTACAAGATTCGGGAAAAAATAGATCTAGGTTTAAGAATCTTTTTACGCTGGAGACCCTAGAATTTTCAAAACCTTTCAAACCAGTCCCTAACTTTTGCGCAGAGGACCCTAGAAAAACGAAGACGATGAACTTTGGTCCTTGGGTCGTCGCTGGAGTTGCGCCGGCCAAACGACGGCGAGATAGGGTCGGGGGAAGTGGGGGAAAAGCACCAGGGGCTCACCACGAGTCGATTGGTGACGGTTGGGAGGCCGGGGAATGCTCGGAAGATGGCCGGCGGTGATGCAATGGCGGCGCGGTCGCCGCGGCTTCTACGCCGGTGAGGTCGGGGGCGTTCTCCGAGGTTGAAGGGGTCCTAGAGCACCAGTGGAGCTCGGGGAAGTTGCTGGCGTGCTCGGTTGACCTCGGGGATGGCTCGGAGTAGGGTCTCGATGTAACATCCCACCCTTTTTATGTCTACGAACTTGTGTTTGGCATGGGAGGTTAAGTAGAAAAGTTAAAGAGAAAAAGAGGAAGAGAAAAGAGGAATGGTTGACTAAAGTCAACAAAGGGGCCAGATTTGAAAATTTTGTGAACCCAAGAATTTCTAAGTGAAGTTTATAAGCTAAGCAAATTAGTTGGCCAGCAATGGTGTGAAAAGTTTGAGAAGTGATGTTTCAAATAAATGGAAGAAGAAAAATGGGAAATGGTACTATTCACCGTCCGACACAACACTTAGCCGTTTTCAAATTCCGGCTGAAATTTCATATTATGCAGCAACCTTCAGGTCACGTTTACGGTCGATCTGTGGGTTGTATGATCAATGTGCCTTAAACAAAGTTGTTAAGGGAACTATGATGAACAACTTTTGTTTTTGGGTCGCACGCAGAAACGGGCTGGATCAAGGAGAAAAACACGAAAGAAAATCGATCAAAGGCTGTTTTCAGGAAATTCAGTGCAACTGATGACAGATTTGAATTTTATCAAATGGAGATCGAATTTGAAGTCTTCTGCAGAAACTTCCAACTAGGAAGTTGTTCTACAGAAGTTGAATTTCAAATTTGTCTTCAGCACCAGAGGCATGTTCTATTCAAGTTTTGAGAGTGATTTGTGAAATTCAGTTAGGGTTCTGAAAATTGGGGGAAGATGCAGCAGTGACTTTGAAGCTCAAATTCGGTGTCAATTCGTGCTCGAATGAGTGAAGTGTCAAAATAAGAAATGAAATTGGATGATCCCTCTACAAGTTTCATGTTGGGAGTTTTTGATGTTGTCATATGAAATTGGGAGAAATTGAAGCTCAAATCTCGGGCAAAATGGAGGCTCAAAGGGGGATTGATGACGTCACGCCTAGCAAGCAGCTGCCGGCGACGAGCGACGGCCCACTTCACCGGCCACGCGTCGGTCACGGTAGGAGCCAGCTCGAGCGGCGTCGCAGCTGAAGGTGTCAAGCTACGGTGTTCTCAGCCGCTGTTAAAGCCTCAATGACCGCCTTTCCTTCTCCCTCTTCGCCGCACTGCTCCTCTGCCCACCGACCTCGCCGCCGTCGAGCCGGAGCTCTGCAGCCGCCGTTTGAGCCGCTCCGCGTTGCTTCTAGCCACCAAAAGCTTCGCCTTGGTCCCCTGGTTCGTTTCCACCCACCCTTGCTCCGTTTCCCTCACTCCGTCGCCCGGCGCAAGCCGTCTTGGAGCTCACCGTCGTGAACTCGCCGCGGTATGAGTTTTTCTCCGTCCTCATGCTTGCTCAGTGGTGATGGTCGGAGTTAGAGGGCTTGATAGTGAAGTCTTGAGGTCTCGGTTCGTGCTTGGGGGTTTAGCTAGTTGAGCGCGGTGTTTCCCTGGTCGGGAACGGCGTTCGCCGCCATGGCGCTCCTCCGCCATGGTCGGCGCACGTGGGTAGCCCCGCTCGGGCCTCCTCCGGCCGAGCTTGGGTGCGCGCTAGGTGCGTTAGGGTTCACTGGTGCTCGTAGGGTAGCTGTTAGAGTTTGTCTCGCCGTGGTTAAGCCGTGGTGCGCTCGCCGCCGCGTGCTCCGGGCGTGTCCCCGCCATGGCCGGCGTGGTGCGCTCGGGTGTGCGGTGTCGCGTTGCGCGGCTAGGGGTGTGCGTGAGGTGTTGCTAGGCTCGGTGAAGTTTGGAAGCCGGTTGTGAGCTCGGTTGGTGGGCTGTGCTCGCCGGAGTGCGCAACGCCACCGGAGCTCCGCCGCCGAGCCGCGGGGAAGCTAGGGTTAGCGTTCTCCGGTGAGGGTTAGGTCCAGAATGGAGGCGCGTAAGTGAAGAGAGGCCGTTGGGCTAGTCGGTGTCGCCGGGGAACCTCGTCGCCGGCGAAGGCGCGAGGGTCAACGCCGGCGAGGAGGTCGGTCTACGCGGGGCTCTGTTCCGCGTAGGCGAGGACCTCGGGGAAGAAGAAGAAAGAAGGCAGGGGGTTTTCTGTAAAAACACCAGATAGGTTTTAGAAATAGATTTAAATTATGTTTATTCACTGTTTTAATTCTAGAAAATTATAGGAAAAATCAGAAAAATATGAAATAAATTTTAATAATTTCCTTAGATTTTCCTTTATTTTATAAAAATGCTAAACCATTAAGTTTGTAGTGATTAGAATTTAATAATAACACCATCTTAGAAAATAATTATTAAAAATGGCTAAAATGATGCTAAAAATATTCTAAAATAGGATTTAGGTTTTGTAAGCACTTTTATAGGTAAATAAAGGATTAGGTTTGTGTAGAAAATAATTTGAGCATCCTTAGCAAATCTTCTTAATAATATCAATAAAATAAATAAGGATTAATTCACCCACTTTATAAAATAACTTTTTTTTTCTTTGGGAAAGGTCTAGGTATCTTTGTTGGCTTGCAACTGTATCGAGAAGTGAGCTTTGTGTTATGTTTACAAACTTTTGCATCTCTCATCACTAACTTGCATCGCATATAGAGTCTGAAGCTTCGGAAGTGGAGTACGTGGATTTCTCAGACGATCCAGTTCAGTACGAGGAGATTCTCGTGGTTGCTCAGGAGTCTCAGGAAGCCGTCGAGACCGCTAATCTTTTTGAAACCCAAGGCAAGCCCCGGATGCATCTTTACCTACTTTATTTCAACAGATCACGAGTCCAAAGGTTATGATTTTATGTATGCATTAGGTTAGGAGTTGAATGCAAACCCTTGATGCATGAACTACTCCTTGGTAGAACTACCTTTGCTAGGGCAATTAAGTAAAATGTTTAGAGAACAACTACTTAGCTATGCTTTGCTAGGTTCTAGTTATAAAAATGATGAGCTAGGTTCTCACTAATCAGAGATGAATCATATATGAGATACTTAAGAGAGAGTGGAAAGAGGATGATAGAACGGATTGAGGTAGACTCGATCTCTAGCTCTGCCTACTAGATAAAATCACTAAGGACCGTTCCGTTGTTTAAGCAATTGATCGAGTGATTCTACCTGGTTTCTTACTGGGTAATGGGGCCAGTAAAGCCAACTAGATTAGCTGGCTCGTTGATTGGAAATATCGCTTACCGGTGCTTGCTGGGTCGGAGAAAGGCGGGATCGTCATCTGGAACTCACGGGGTGGTCGCCAGACGTGGGGCCCACGTGGGGATGCGTTCCCGGGTTCGGGTAAGGATATTTCCGGTCTTTGGCCCAACTAATTGAAAGGTTGTTACGGACAGCTGGCGCAGCTGTACGTGGCTGGTGGCTAGGTATCTCCTGCAGGATGTATATGGATCCGGATCAACACTACTCTTGGTTATGAGTGCACTTGATCAAATTTTAAACATCGTAGAGGAAACAAGTTGAACCATTATATGTGAGTGATTCAAAATGCTGTTTGAACCTAGTATCACCTGAGTGAAAAAGGTATTTACCACTTAGTTGAGTAGCTAATACTAAATTGAAATAAAACTGCTATATAAGGACGTATTCCTAGTAAGCTTTTTCGCAAAGGTCGGGTCAGCCAAACAACCACCAAAAGCCTAATCATTCTCCTTGAGAGTCTTTTCTTTGGTAAGACGGGTAAGTCTTGCTGAGTACCTTCGTACTCAGGGTTCTTCCCTTTCTGTTTTCCAGAGGAGGTTCCACAGGCCGAAGGAGAGGAGGAAGGCCAGAAGCCCTAGAGCATCGGAGGTCCCGGATGACTCTAGATGTTAGAAGTATCTAGTTCTACTTTACTTCTCTTGTATAAATCTAGTTGTATCTTGGACCTTAGAACTTTGGTTTGTCGTTAAGGTTATTTCAAAACTCGGTTTGTAATATTTCGTATCTTTCCGTATGTATGTAAAAAGGTAATGCCTGTTATGTTATCTCCAACTCGGTAAAAGATCCTAAGCTTTGGTTAAGAAAATGTTGTCAGTGGATGATTCGGGATGTCCCGGGGACACTCGACAGACTACCGGGTTTAAACTGTTTGAAGTGCGTGCGGAGTTATCCTGAGTTAAGGTGACTCGACGCACTTGAGCCAGTTTAAATTGGGCGGTTCTGCCACACTCGACGTGAGGGTGCTCCGGCGGCCGAAAAATGGAGATTGGGGGAAATCTCGATTTCTCGCCGGAGAAGCGATAATAGCTCGTGAGGAGTGGGGGAAAGGGAGGCTAGGGGAGGGGTCTAGCTTCGTGCGCGATGAATTTGGGAATGGTGGAGAGTGTAGGGCGAATTTCGTCTCGAAGCTCGGCTAGGTCCGCGCGTCGCAAGGTTGAAGACGACGGAGCGCGGCGCGAGGAGACGAATTGGAGAAGTGCGCAAGCTAGTGGAGGGTGAGAGTGGCTCGGTGGGAGGCTTGGGCACGCTAGAGAGGGTCGTGCAGCCTCGGGAGCGCGCGTGAGGAGTAATGGCCGACGTGACGCGCCATTACAGCAATCGCCGTACCTTGCGCCCACCATGCTATTCTAGTTTCATACGCCGTCACAGCGTATTGACTATGTGCCGCCACTATATTTTCATATAGTGCCGTGGTACGTTACAGCAATCGCCGTACCTTGCGCCCACCATTGCGTAAAGTAAATGACAGAATGAAATGTGCTTGAAGTCAGTACAATATATTATTTGCCACCTATCATATCGTGATCCCTTAACCCACATAGGCTTCACGCTCTAGGTAACATCCTTAACGGTCTTAATAATAACCTTTCTTCGCAAAGCGCGGCGGAAGTATGAGTTGGCAAATTTTATTCCAAAATGTTTATTTAAGGTTTGTTGCTCTCTCCGGTGCGCTGTTTCGGCTCTGATGCCAGCTGTGGCGGACCACTCCGAAATTATTCCAAGTTAAGTACCCCGGGACCACTAATCGAGTAGTCAGGCACTTAATCCGGAATAAGCTAGAGCGCCGTCGGATTAAACCCGATTTAACCACGTACTTTTCTCGATCGAAACAACAGCACGCCCACACGAAGGTGAGTTCCAGAGATTACAACATTCCACAAATTTAACATACACAAATAGTATCTCAAAGTTATTACAAACCAAGTTCGAAATTTAAATCAGAGTATCAAAGTCTTGCAGCGGAATTAAAGTTCATTGCAGCGGAAGAATAAACTAACGATGATACAAGTAACACCATGCTGAAGCCTGCCATGGTGCTACTCCTCCCGTTCCTCGGCAGAGGACGGAACCCACTCGATGTGCCATCCAGGGGGAACCTGGGTAGGCCAAGTCAAAGCATCGACTGCCACATCCAACATTGTACCTGTAAATCAATGCCACAAGCAAGGCTGAGTATACTAATACTCAGCAAGGCTTATCCGTCGGGTGAAAACTACATCACCGACATCTAGACATGAGAGGCTTTTGGCTGGTGGGTTTGTTTGCCAAAAAGCAACTAAGAGTAGGTCCTTGCTTTCATGTTTTAGCATCATATTCTAGTAGATTTAACCATTCTAGATTAGCATCCTCTCTAAGCATACAAGTGGTGGAATACAATTTATTTCATAGAACAAGTTCATCAATCTCATAGTTCCACTTGTTACTCAATGCAGCAAGGCGGTCAAGCAATCTCATTAACCATGAGAAGCGGACAGTTCGAACCGAATTTTGCTACCTGGCCACGGGAAACCCAACACACACGGATAATGCTTGCTATAAAAGGTACAAGCACTTCCCAACCTTTCCCATCGATCCACAATTCGGAACCGGGTCCACTTCCTTAGGATAAAGGTTTACTGCTTCACTCACAGTCTCACGCATATATCCACAAGTGTACGGCAGGGGAAACAAAAGTTTCCAAGGAGAGATGGCTATCGGCCCTAGCTGCTTCAATCTGGTACCGGGCTTACCGATTCCCATATATCAGCATGCATGTGGTACGTTCAAAAACTTGACACACTCAACCACACGTTTCGACCTTAAATTCATTATCATACACGGACGGGAGATCTACATCTATCACCCCGCCCGTCAATCCTTATGATTCCAACATAAGTAAAGACAAGCAACTCCTATGTCTCGCGAGTGACAGGAAATCACTCGACTTGTAACGGACCTATAACAATGCCCTATCGATCCTTTCATACTAGTGTTGCAAGTCATAGGTACTAGGAAATGTGCAGCTAAGGTATTCAATCAACTCCTTGAAACGTAAATGCACAAGCATAGGGAATTCATAAATGCTTAATTTGGAAAGGGTAGGTTATGCTCCGGGGCTTGCCTTCTTGCTCTAGCTGGGGGTTAGCCTCCGGGTTGACTTCCGCTTCGCTGGCACCTCCCTCCGGGATTCCTTCTCCGTCGGCGGGGATGAGATGGTAGGTGCCGTCCGGAATAGCGCCTTCTACATGAGATGCATAACTTATTGTGGCTGCCTATTGATTCCAAGACTAAGGCCTTGAAGGCCATATTCACCTAGACATGCTTAAGTACTACTATTTCCTTCACAAAATAGAGTAGTGGTGTGGGAAATTTTTATTCATCTTTGATGGTGATTGTGTACATATATAAAAGAATTTGTATTTATTATTTGGAAATTAGGGTGCTGTTCTGGAATTTTAGATTCTCCTTATTTTATTCTATCTAATTATCAAAAAGGTTTATTCTTTTATATAATTCAATTTCCACATAGATTCCTTCTCATTTTTGTTTCCCATTTTCTGTTCACCCTTTTTATCTAAAAACTTTATGACAGCTACTGGAGTATAAGAGTTAGGCTCACTCCAAAATTTAGCTAAATCTGAGCTACACAAAATTTATTAAAAATAATTCAAACTGCTGCCTGCAGAAATGAAATAAATCCATATAAAATTGAAAATTCATCCAAACCAGGAAATTTTCCTACCAGAGCTAGTCATGTGTGCAAGGAGGGCTCTGGCCAAGTGGTGGCTCAAAATAACCCTTGGACAGTCCTCAATAAATTTCTATCCTAAAACACATAACTATTTATTTGCTAGTCTAAACACAGCAAAAATTAAGTTTTGCATTTTTAACAGATGTGCTAACAAGTTTTCAGGCCTCTGGAGAAAAATGGTGATTTTTCACTGCATGGATTATTTTTAACAATTTCTGGACTACAAAAAGACAGGAAACACATTTTAATTCATAACTGAAGCTACAGTCCCCTTTGGACACAAGTTGTCCAAAGTCACTACAAACAACATATCCAAAGATCAACCCTAGCGGAGCTCTGGATTTGAAATGGTGCACAAGTTTCAAATTTTACAGTTTGAATTTTAATTCAAAAATGGTTCACCAAAAGTACATACATGCTCAAATGAGATTAGAGTTTACAATCTCACGAATCCAGGGAGTATTTTTGTGCATCTTTCTGATTTTTGTACGATTTTTAACGGATTTTACAAGATTCGGGAAAAAATAGATCTAGGTTTAAGAATCTTTTTACGCTGGAGACCCTAGAACTTTCAAAACCTTTCAAACCAGTCCCTAACTTTTGCGCAGAGGACCCTAGAAAAACGAAGACGATGAACTTTGGTCCTTGGGTCGTCGCTGGAGTTGCGCCGGCCAAACGACGGCGAGATAGGGTCGGGGGAAGTGGGGGAAAAGCACCAGGGGCTCACCACGAGTCGATTGGTGACGGTTGGGAGGCCGGGGAATGCTCGGAAGATGGCCGGCGGTGATGCAATGGTGGCGCGGTCGCCGCGGCTTCTCCGCCGGTGAGGTCGGGGGCGTTCTCCGAAGTTGAAGGGGTCCTAGAGCACCAGTGGAGCTCGGGGAAGTTGCTGGCGTGCTCGGTTGACCTCGGGGATGGCTCGGAGTAGGGTCTCGACGTGAGGGTGCTCCGGCGGCCGAAAAATGGAGATTGGGGGAAATCTCGATTTCTCGCCGGAGAAGCGATAATAGCTCGTGAGGAGTGGGGGAAAGGGAGGCTAGGGGAGGGGTCTAGCTTCGTGCGCGATGAATTTGGGAATGGTGGAGAGTGTAGGGCGAATTTCGTCTCGAAGCTCGGCTAGGTCCGCGCGTCGCAAGGTTGAAGACGACGGAGCGCGGCGCGAGGAGACGAATTGGAGAAGTGCGCAAGCTAGTGGAGGGTGAGAGTGGCTCGGTGGGAGGCTTGGGCACGCTAGAGAGGGTCGTGCAGCCTCGGGAGCGCGCGTGAGGAGTAATGGCCGACGTGACGCGCCATTGATGCGCGTCGAGCTCGAACAGAGCGCGAGCGCGGGGTTGGGCGTCGAAGATAGAGGCGTGGAGCAGTGGAAGATCTCCTGCAGAGCGTCTTGGCGCGGAGCGGGGAGGAATCTCGCGCGAGGCGGCTCTGCACGACGCGCGCGCGAGCGCGCGGCCACGGCGGCGCCCGACCGCCATGATGGCGCTCCACAGCGCGAGGCAACACGGCGCGTCGACAGTGATGTGACGGTGTGGGAAGGGCAGGACAAGCGCAAGACGACACGCGCCACCCGACGCCGCGGCTCGGCCAGCTCGGCGCGGCCTCCGCTGCTCGCCGGCCACGTGGCGGCCGGCTCCCGGCCGGAGCAGGGGCGCGCCAGGGCCACTGTTGGCGCCCCGGGGAGCTCCTTTTTCCCCCTTTGAATTTTCTCCAAAAATTTGAACTGAACATGAAAAGGTGTGAAAATAAAAGTTGGAGTTTGAAAGGTGGGACACAACTTTCTTTCTGGGGTGAACCTGAAATTTCAAATTTTTCGGGCTCAAACAACCCAAATACAAAAAGGTGTCCAGAACTATATTTTGAGTTTTTGAGGGACTAAACTACAAAATTTTAAAAAGTTCCAAACAGTGACTAGGCCTTATTTGTGATTACTAACAACTTTTATTTTTGGAGATTTTCAAGTTTAGAACAAAAGTTTTGAGATTTCAGTTGGGTGTCAAACAACCCTTGTTTTTGAATTTCCATTTGAATTTTTGATGGATTTTTGAGTTTCAACCCATAATTCCTTTTTGCATTGGTTTTTAAGTGTAATTTTGATTCCTTTGACATCGGAGATGTCACATGGTCCACCACAGCTGGTATCAGAGCCGAAACATGTGCACCAGAGAGAGCAACAGACCCTAAACACTTTTGGAATAAAACTTGCCAAGTTTTGCTTCCATCGCGCACTTGTGATGGAATGCTATCCATATGACCACTAAGGATGATGTATAGAGCGTGAAGCCTATGTGGGTTAAGGGAATCATGATATGATAGGTGGCTAAGTATATATTATACTGACTCCTAGCACATTTCATTCTGTCATTTACTTTTCGCAATGGTGGGCGCAAGGTACGGAGATTGCTGTAACGTACCACGGCACTATATGAAAATATTGTAGCGGCACATAGTCAATACGCTATTGGATGGCATATGAAACTAGAATAGCATGGTGGGCGCAAGGTACGTCGATTGCTGTAGCGTACCACGGCATCATATGCAAATATGATGGCGGCACAAAGTCGATACGCTATTTGGTGAGCGTATGAAATTGTCAATATGTTGCCTTGGTGACATATGAAGCATTACCCGTTCAATGTTGAACGTTCGGGTGCCACCACTATAGTGGGTGGTAATGAATGGGAACGCTTCCGTGAGTGCTGGCACAGGAGGTTCATTGTAAATGCTCTGGAATGGAATTTTTCTGCAGGTACGCTAAACACGATTCCGTAAGTTGAACGGTTAGAAAAGTTCGGCTAGTTAATATAGGGAGAGACGAATATTGCCTAGCCACCGACACTAACTTAATAGGCCAAAAGTTTATTTGGCACGTGTGTTTGGTGAGAACGAGTAGGTCTCTCATACATCTTTAATTCTCGGAAACTCTATTAAATCATATTGTATGATCATTGAACTACCCGTCACAAAAGTTTGAATAATATCCTGAAATTGTGTGAAACTCTGCTGAAAATAGTCCTGTTGCAAAAATTAAATTCGAGCCTGAAAACGTAGTCAGATGCAAAAATGTTCAGCATAAAAGTTGTTTTAAATGTTTCCTAGTTCCTGCTGCCGAAATCTTAGAGCAATTGAGGGAGTAGAACTTGAGTTATGCTTAAAATGGTAATCCCGTCTGCTGAAATTTTCTGGGAACAACAAGTTAGAAAATGGATTTTTACACCCTCTTAACAGTAGTTTCTGCTAGAGACCTAAAAATGAAAGTTGTCATAAATCTTGTCTAGTTTATGCTGTCAAAATTTCCAGAAATTTGGTTCAGCCAATTAAAAGTTATGCTCAAAATACCAACTTCCTGTCTGCTGGAATTTCAGCAGAGAGTTAATTAAAAGATTGGGGTTTTGCACCACCTAGATCACTTGTTCTGTTTTTGTGTTGAACTAAAAAGTTGTTGGAAATTATCTAAACTGTATTCTGGTCATGTTGGTAATGTTTAGTGTGACAACCCTGATGTTAACATTTTGAAAGTACCTTTAAAACAGGTTCAAAGGGGAACAATGGTGTTAGAATTCAAAAATTGACCAAAAATTCAAATTGAAATTAAAAAACAAAGGTCTTTTGACACCTAACTGAAATCTTAAGAATTTTATACTAAACTTAAAAATCTCCAAAAATAAAAGTTGTTTTTCATCACAAATAAGGCCTAATCACTATTTGGAACTTTTGAAAATTTTGCAGTTTAGCCCCTCAAAAACTCGAAAAATAGTTCTGAATGCCTGTTTGAAATTGGCTTGTTTGAGCTTGAAAAATTTGAAATTTCAGGTTCACACCAAAAAGAAAGTTGTGTCCCACATCTCAAACTCCAACTTTTATTTTTACACTTTTCAAAGTTCAGTTCAAATTTTTGGAGAAAACTTGAAAGGGGCAAAGGAGCTCCACGGGGCGCCCGACAGACCCCTAGCGCGCTCTGCTCCTGACCGGAGTCTGGCCGCCACGTGGCCGGCGTGCGGCGGCGTCCACGCCAGGCCGGTCGAGTCGCGGCGGCAGCTAGCTCTTGTCCTCGCACGGTTGTCCGGCCTCTCGTACGGTCGCGTCACGCTCTGTAGCGCCGCATTGCCTCGCCGCGCGGTCAGGCCATCATGGTGAGCGGAGCGCTGCCGTTGGCCGTCGCGCGCGCGCCGCGCAGAGCCGCTCTGCGGTGGATTCTCTCCCCCGCTACACGCCAAGTCTTCTCTGCAGCATATCTCACTCCCTCATGCGACAATCCCCCGCGCCCAATCGAGCCGCGCACTCTGTTCGAGCTCGGGATCGCATCAATGGCGCGTCCCGTCACCCATCTCCCCTCTCGCGTGCTCCCGAGGCCGCTCATTACTCTCTAGCCCGCCCAAGCACTCCACCGAGCACCCTCACCACTTCTCTTAGCTCGCACTCAACCATTTCCCTTCTCCCCGCGCTCGAGCACATCGTCTTCAACCTCCAGCCGCGCGGACCGAGCTTGAGTCCCGAGCAAAATTCGTCCTCGTCTCTCCACCATTCCCAAATCCCTCGCGCACAGAGCTAGACCATTTCCCTAGCTTCCTTTCCCCCACTTCTCGCGAGCTCTCCCCAACTCTCCGGTGAGAAATCGGATTTTCCCCCAAATCCTCATTTCCGGCCGCAGGAGCACCCGCACGTCGAGCACCCACTTCGAGCCCTCCCCGAGGTCAACTGGGCATCCCAATAGCTTCACCGAGACCCACTGGTGCTCACGGACCCCTCCAACCCCGGTGACAGCCACCACCCTCGCTGGAATCGAGCCCGCGGCGGCCGCACCGCCACCGCACGTCGCCGGCGACCTCCGAGCCTCCTCCGACCTCCCAACCGCCACCATTCGACTCGTGGTGAGACACTGTGATGAGGACATCCGCACCAACGATACAACCACGTCAGTGACGCCTCCGCTTACTATCGCTGGTCCAATTACTCGTGCTCGTGCCCGACAACTTAAACATCAAGTGAGTTCCCTTCTTTGTTCAGATAAATCATATTTAGATTGTGGAGACATGTGCACTTTTCTTTTGATTAGGAATCATGGAGAAGAGCGAACGGGAAAAGGAATCGCGCAAATCGCGCACGCTGGATTTGGGCTGCAGCAGAACATCAACTTGTGATGCACGCCACGGATGCATACGGAGTCGGATTCGGACGTTCAAGTACTTCATGGAACGGGCTTGGAGTCTAGTTTCACATGGATTCGGAATCATGATGATATCTGTTCTGAGGCGTCCGCAATCGTCAAATCTTTGACCGTATGTGAATCTGCCCAGGGTGCTGCGCCACCTCATTTGGCCCAATGGGCTGTGTATCAAGTGGGGCCCATTAGGGGCCGCGTCCTAGGGTTGGAGCACGACCCCAGCCCCCTGTGGTCGACCTCCCCCTGTCATATACCTCCTAGCCGCCGCCAAGAACACTCGGGTTTTGTTTAGATCAAGTTTAGCCTTCGCTACTTGCCTTCAAGCGCGTGTGCTGATCCATCCATCCGTCTTGTTGTATTCGGAACCCCATCTTCAGATTGATATTGTGATTTTGTTTGAAACTTTTCATTCAGATCTCGTAATTTGAATACTTGTATACTTGTTCTTGCTAGTTCTTCGATTGCTTGCAGGAACGGGTGCCCTAGTGGCCGGGTGACGCGCTCCACAAGATCGCGGCAGCCACTGGAGGCGGTGTATCGGTTGCTAAGGCGCCGCCCCGGAAGGCTGTAGTCGGGCCGTGAACGTCGCCACCATTATCCAATTGAGTTATCTTCCACCTCTCATCGAAAGATCGGGCGTCAAACCCTAGCGGGTTCACATCACACTGGTTCGTTTCCCCAACTTCTCCGACCTCCTCCCGCCGTCGTTTGGTCGGCGCAACGCCGTCGACGAGCCAAGGACCTAAGTTCATCATTTTCCTCTTTACAAGGTTCCCAGTGAAAAAGGCAGGGACCTGTTCGCGAAGTTTTCAAAAGATTCAAGGGTCGGCGCGTAAAAAGATTCTTAAGGTTTAAACCATTTTCCTGAAATCTTGTAAAATCCACCAAAAATCGTACAAAAATCGGAAAAATGCACAAAAATACTCCCTGGACTCGTGAGATTGTAAACTCCAATCTCATGTTAGCATGTATATACTTTTGGTGAACCGTTTTTGAATTAAAATTTAAACTGTGAATTTAGAAACTTGTGCACCATTTCAAATCCTGAGCTCCGCTAGGGCTGAGCTTTGGATACGTTGTTTGTAGTGACAATGGACACCTTGTGTCCAAAGGAGACCTAAAAACATGGACTATAGCTTCAGTTGTGACTTATTTTGTGATTTCTGTCTTAGTTTAGTCCTGCAATTAGTAAAAATAATCCATGCAGCCAAAAATCACCATTTTTCTCCAGAGGTCTAAGAACTTGTTAGCACATGTGGTAAAAATGCTAAACTTAATTTTTGACCCTGTTTAGACTAGCAAATAAATAGATGTAGGTTTTCGGATAGAAAATTTTTGAGGGCTGTCCAAGTGTTATTTTTAGCCACCACTTGGTCCGAGCCTTTCTTCCACTCATGACTAGCTCTGGTAGAAAAATTACCTGATTTGGAAGTAATTTCAATTTTATATGAATTAATTAAGTTTTCTGGGGCAGCAAATGGATCCATTTTTAATAAATTCTGTGTAGCTCAGTTTTAGCTAAATTTTGGAGTGAGCCTAACTCTTATACTCCAGTAGCTTTCATAAAGTTTGTAGATAAAAAGGATGAACAGAAATAGAAAAACAAAAATGAGAAGGAACTAGAGTAGAATTGAGTTTACAAAAAAAAAAGAAATAGATCACTTTGGGTGAGTTAATTAAAAATGGAGCATGTGAAATCTAAATTGCAGAACTGCACACTTGTTTAAAAATAACAAATTGCAATGTTGTATATGTGCACACAATCACCATCGTAACACACAAAAGTTTTCACACCCCTTCTCTAAATTGGTGAAGGAGAAAGTGGTACATTAGCATGTCTAGGTGAATATGGCCTTCAAGGCCTTGGTTTTAGATCAACTAGGCAGCCACTATAAAGTTATGCATCTCATGTAGAAGGCGCTCTTGCGGACGGCATCTATCACCTCGTCCCCGCCAACGAAGAAGGAATCCCCGAGAGCGGTGCCAACGAAGTAGCAGCCGACCCGGAGCCTAACAATCAGCTAGCGCAAGAAGGCAAGCCCCAGAGCATGACCTAACTTTCAATTCGTGCAACTATGTATTTACTTATGCTTGTGCATTTACATTCTAGGTGTTGTTTGAATACCTTAGTTGCATGATTCTAGTACCTATGACTTGATTTACTAGTATGAAAGGATCGATAGAGCAACGCCTTTAGGTCCGTTACAAGACGAGTGATTTCCTGTCACTCGCGAGACATAGGAGTTGCTTGTCTTTACTTATGTTGGAATCATAAGGATGGACGGGCGGGATGGTATGTGTAGATCTCCCGTCCGTGTATGATAATTGGATTAAGGTCAAAACGTGTGGTTCTATGTGTCAAGTTTTTGAACGGACCACACGCATGCCGACTTATGGGAATCGGTAAGCCCGGTACCTAATTGAAGCAGCTAGGACCGATAGCCATCTCTCCTAGGAAACTTTTGTTTCCCCTGCCGTACACATGTGGATATATGCGTGATGCCGTGAGTGAAGCGGTAAACCTTTATCCTAAGGGAATGGACCCGGCGCCGAATTATGGATTGATGGGAAAGGTTGGGAAGTGCTTGTGCCTTTTATAGCAAGCATTGTCCGTGTGTGTTGGGTTCCCCTGGCCAGGTAGCAAAATTCGGTTCGAACTGTCCGCTTCTCGCGGTTAATGAGACTGCTTAACCGCTGTGCTGCATTGAGTAACAAGTGGAACTATGAGGATGATGAACTTGTTGTATGAATTAAGTTGTATTGCACCACTTGTATGCTTAGAGAGGATGCTAATCTAGAATGGTTAATTCTACTAGAATATGATGCTAAAATCATGAAAGTAAGGATCCACTCTTAGTTGCTTGTTGGCAAACAAACCCACCAGCCAAAAGCCTTCATGTCTAGAAGTCGGTGATGTAGTTTTCACCCGACGGGTAAGCCTTGCTAAGTATTAGTATACTCAGCCTTGTTTGTGGCTATTATTTCAGGTACTGCGATGGATGTGGCAGTTGATGCCATTTCTTGGCCTACCAAGGTTCCCCCTGGATGGCACGTCGAGTGGGTTCCGTCCTCTGCCGAGGATCAGGAGGAGTAGCACCATGGCAGGCGTCATCATGGTGTTACCATGCATCGTCGCTAGTTTAATATTCCGCTGCAATGAACTTAATATTCCGCTGCAATGAACTTTTATACTCTGATTTGAAATTTAAACTTGGATTGTAATAACTTTATGATACTATTTATGTATGATGAATTTGTGGAATGTTGTAATTTCTGGAACTCACCTTCGTGTGGGCGCGCGTGTTGTTTCGATCGAGAAAGTACGTGGTTAATCGGGTTTAATCCGACGGCGCTCCAGCTTATTCCGGATTAAGTGCCTGACTGCTTGATTAGTGGTCCAGGGGTACTTAACTTGGAATAATTTCGGAGTGGTCCGCCACATTTGGGCTTATAGATTTTGAGATATGATATTTTTGCTACTCTGTCCAGAATCTGATTACTTTCTTTAAATCTATGTTGGTTCTCACTTTGGTTTTGATGTCTATATTGCTGCCGCTTCACTTTTGGCTAGCTCTTCTGTGACAACTCGGATGTTAATCATCTGTTTACATCATGATTAAGTTAAGAAAAGCAATTTAAGGTCAAATAGTAGAAGATTAGATAAGCAAATTCTGGGTTAATGCATGAACCAATACTGCATTAACAAGTTTGGGTTGAAATTACAAACTTCAGAAATCACTTTAGATCTTATGAATTGGTCTGCATGAAAGTTGCTCTAAATTATCTATCACTTCATGCTACACTTTGAGCCCTGTTAATGCTGGTATATTGTGAAATTATTGAATACAAACTTGTTTATATTTAAGTGCGCTAAATAACTGACAAACTTTCATGCTCTTGGTAAGCAAAATCAGATTTTTATTGTTTCGCTCAATCAGATCTTGCATAGCTTAAAGTCACATTTAGCTCTTCCACATAATACCACCCATGTAAGGAAACTTACCAAGAACATAATGATAAATTTTGAGAAATTTTGGATTGCTCGAATTAGAATTGCGAAACCTAAATTAGCAACCAAAACATTTGGCCTTCCATAGCCTACAAGTACGAGTGTTGACAATATCTTTACCCCTTAAAGATGACCTCTCTAGGCTAAATGATGACTACTAAGAATTGATTGGAATGTAGGCAGAATCCTGTTGCTCGGTCTGCTAAAAATCTCACAAAAACTGAGATGCTTAAAGAGAATCTGTCAACCTACCTAAATCTTTGGATCATTCCTTGACATAAACAGAATAGAGTCATCTTACTAAATTTTCTGTATCCTAACCAAAGATGAGTAATTCTGAAGGTTAGAGCTAAGAGCTATGAACTGCTTCTACAACCCTCTTTTATGTCCGGAATTTCTTCCATTCATTTCCAGCTCTAATGTCTTTCACTCACATTCTACCCCTTCGACAATTGTATTAAATCAATGGCATGTAAACAACTTCACTCCACTCTCTTGGCCCAGTGCCTTTTATCCCTCTTGTTTCCTTTTTGTGGAATAGGAAAATTGTTTGGTGTGCAATGACATGGACCAATTGTAAAGGTTCGGATGTCAAGCATGAGTCGTGCCCCCCTCACATCTAGGATATGTTAGCATCCAAACCTTGTTTCATCCAAGCATGAGTCATACCTTGATTCAGGTGTCTTCACCAGCTCTCTCATGCCGACGTGGTTTTAATCACTTAACTTTGTTTAACATTGATACCTTATACCGAATTAACTTGATTTCTTAATCCTTGGATCCCATACAGTAGTTCTTGCTCAAGAAAATATAAATAAATGAAATGAATATGCAAGATTGAGTCAATGTCTCCTTTGTATGCATAATCGGTTATTGATATAATATGCACATCATTCTTTTATAAGCAATTCATGTGCATGGGCATTACATATCTATTAACATGTCATTTGCATCATGATAATCTTTTGGTAGCTAACAGCATGTGTATCTAACTCACCAATGCTTTCTGTCTCCCTCTTGGTGTCAATTGGGTTGTCCCCTCTGAATTTTATTGTGGTATTGTATTCCCTAACCTATGGTAACGTGATGGAACCTAGGATCTTGTGTGTGCTGCAGCCACACGCTTGAGTCACTAGGAGCGTACTGGTATCTTGGTATGTGGGAATATGACCCACAAAGATCTTTATTTGACAACCCAAATTGGTGCTTCCTTACTCTCACTAATTGTTCCCCAATAATGAGTTTTAATTGTGTGGCGTGAGGTACACTAACTTGCACCACGACATGTACATCATCTCTCATAAGCATATGCACCATACGCTCATGTGCATGTGTATCATATCATGTGCACCTTATCATGAACATACCATGTATACCATAGTAAAGTGCATGAGTTTGGCAAATTGACAATTAAGATAAAAAATTTGAGCAAGAATTTTCCAAAATTCCCATACCACACCACCTTTTCTAGGCGTATTCCCTCATTGCCTAAACAAATCTTTTATTGCCCCACCCTTCATTTTGCTCATTTTGGAACTTGGTCAGCAACCCCGTGTAACGTCATGCCATGATCGTTTAGTTTCATGTGGGCTTGTTTTAAAAATCTAATGGGCACTCCTGTATTCTCACCACCTCACCTCGTTGTTGATTAACCCTCCCTTTTCTCTTAGGAATATGCTAAGGAGTTTATTCCTTGTTCTTGTTGATACAAAGGTGAAATCATCATTTAATCAAGACTTCTAGTTGGTCAAGCATCCTACCCGTGACTTCCTACAGTCTCAAAGACCACCTTTCCCTCCTTTTCACCGTAGGGTCTCAATGGCCAGTTTGACCCCTCCATATCTGTGCATCGCCTGCATTGCCTTGTTTCATTGGTCGCCCACACACCACCATCGCACCGCCGTCCTGTAACCCAGGGAATCTCACTGTCGGCCCCTAGCTCCTGCTACCGACTCGCCACTATCGCTGCTCCATTTCGGTCGTCGATAAAAGCAGCCTCTCCAATGGCTACCATCACTCCAAACCGCTCCACTAGATCCACACCACTCCACCGCTCTCGCTTCTCTCTGGTGGCCTCCATGGTACCCAAGTCGTCCACCCCCACCATGTGCACCATTCCTTGACAAGCAAGCTCCACCTCCACCTCTTCGTGAAGCCACGAGGAAGTGCCCCTCTCCGCAACCCACCTTGTCGTTTCACCAAGATCCACGGCACCAACCTCACCGAAGAAGGAGTTCGAGCAGAAGTCACCTGAGGATTCCGCAAGATTTAAGTCAACGAGCAAGGAAGGATTTGACTTTTCGACACCGTCCATGGCCTGCCCTTTCTTTCCCCGATTGGCCCTGGAGTTCACTGGACAATAGTGGTGTATTACTTTTTCCTTGTATGCCAAATCTTGATGCTCTTAGCCTTCCATATCTACATTCATCGCCCGCTCCCACATGAGCGACGTTGAAATTGTACAGGAGACCTTGTATCAGTTATCATCTCCCGATTCTACCACTTAATATAGGTCTATACAACATGTATTTAATTATGTCGGCTTGACTACCAACTATGCAAGTATTTAATAACAAATAATGCCTCAACTTTGTGCAAGCATTATATAATGATAAGCATAACTTTTCAATGAAAGTATACCTTGTTTCGGCGTCCAATAATCTTCTACTTGCATATGAAATAACATATTCCTTCCCTTCGGTCTCTTGGATCAAAACAGCTCCAATAACACTTTCTTTGGCCGTGATATATAATTTAAAAGGAACCCTTCTCCTAGGTGCCCGAAGAACCGGAGGCAAAGATAAATAATGCTTGATCTCTTCAAACGCTTCTTGCTGTTTTGCGCCCCAAGTAAATTCAGCATCATCTTTCAACCAAAGCAAAGGAGTAAACGCATTCACCTTTCCTGACAAATTGCAAATAAATCTTCTCAAGTAATTCACCTTACCCAAGAATTTCTACAACTCTTTCTTAGAACTAGGCGCCTGCAACTTGCCAATAGTGTCGGCCTTCTTTGGATCAATTTCTATTCCATTTTCATGAACTATGAAGCCCAAAAACTTCCCAGCCAACACATCAAAAGCACACTTGAGTGGATTCATCTTCAAACCATACCGACGCATTCTTTCAAATGCAAGTCTCAAAATCGACCAAATGAGAAACACTTCCAGCCGATTTGACAACAATATCATCGATATAAACCTCCAAGATAATACCAAGTAAATAATGGAAGATTAAATTCATTGCCCTTTGATAAGTAGCACCGGCATTCTTTAAACCAAAAATCATAACAATCCACTCAAATAAACCAACAAAGCCTGGACATACAAAAGCCGCTTTGGATATATCCTCTTCGGCCATAAATATTTTATTGTAACCAGCATTACCATCAAGAAAGCTAATCATTATATGTCCAAAGCAGCATCGATAAGCATATCGGCTATTGGCATAGGATATTCATCTTTAGGAGTAGCACGATTAAGATTTCTAAAATCAATACACACTCTAATCTTACCCGTTCCTTTCTTTTCCACGGGTACAATATTAGAAATCCATTCAGCATATCGACAAGGTCTAATAAACTTTGCTTCTAACAACCGATTAATTTCTTCTTTAACTCGGTCATAAATTTCAGGATTAAAACGCCTAGTTGGTTGCTTATAAGGCCTAAAACCAGATTTAATGGGCAACCGATGCTCAACAAGCTCTCGGCTTAAACCAGGCATTTCATGATAATTCCAAGCAAAGCAATCAACATACTCCTTTAACAACTTTATTAATTCAGATTTAAAAGCAGGATCTAAATTCTTATTTACAAACGTCGGCCTGGGTATAGAACCATCACCAATGTCTACCTCCTCAAGAGGATCGGCCGACGTAAAACCACATCCTAGCTTGCTTATATCATCAAAATCTTCAATGACTTCACACAAATCGTTCTGATGCGCCCGATAGTGTTCAAGTCTCTGCTGCAACCACTCTCGATTATCCATTAAGTCATACGAGATGATTTAGCCGATTGTGCATCGGCTTTATGACAGTAGGAACAAAGTCATTCTTAGTACAACTGATAAACTCAAATTCAGAAAGATCTATGCCTGACAAATATCTAATGTCATCATGAATGCCAACCAAAGAGCTATCAGCTAAAGCAACACAAGCAGAAGTAACACCATGCACAACCTCTACATCATCATCTATCCATTGAATCAAACATTGATGCAAAGTAGAAGGACACTGGTTTGCATGAATCCAATCACGACCCAAGATTAAGCTGAAGTTACCTTGAGTCTCAGCGACAAAGAAAGCAGTGGCCAAGGTCTTACTTCCAATAGTAAGCTCCATAGAGATCACCCCCTTGGCGCCAATAGGCTCTCCTCCTCCAATGCCGCTGACGGTCATGTTGGTCTTGATCAGCTACGAATCTGAACCACCAAGCTTCTTGTACAAAGAATAGGGCATTAAGTTCACAATAGCCCCTCCATCGACCAACATCCGTGAGATTGGCTTCCCATTGATATGTCCCTTCAAATATAAAGCCTTCAAGTGATTATCTCCAGCTTTAGGCTTCTGGAATATAGCTTCCTTGGGACCAAAATCGAGATGAGCAACCTCCTCCTCCGAAAGCATGTCCCCATTCATGGATATATGAAGCACATTCACATCAAGATTCATGCGCTCCGGAGAAGAACTGTAATCAACAAGTTCTTCATCATCCTCAGCAGTGAGAACCGATGTTGACTTGCCATCACGAGCCGAAGAACCAGAAGAAGAATTATCGGGCGCTTCTGCGTCACCCGATCTGACCGCCTGGGCTACGGTCTCTAAATGACAGGTGGTCTAGACCGCCTGTGCAACTGGTTGGACCGCCTGTTGGCCTTCCTTCAGCTACCACTCCTTTTTCTGTGGAATCATGGGCTTGACTTGGTTGAAGAATTCATCTCTCTGCTTCTCCAACTCTTGCTCTTGTCTTTCCCAAAAACGAAGTCTCTGAAGCTTCCTCTTCTGCGTGCGAGTGAACCCTTCAGGACACCACCTTGGAAGAAAGAGCTGTTGAATCTTGCTAGTACTAGCCCCCTGATCTTCCACCATCTTTTCACTGGAAGTCAGCTTCATAGCCAGACTTTTCTCAATAGGAACATCCGTGGTCCCAACTTGAATAATGTCGAACTCAGTAGTCGTCTCTGAGTCCACATCCATGCTCTGCACCTCCTCCTTCCTCTTAGGTCGATAAACCTGACTCGGAGGAATTCTTGGCGGTTGATCCTGACGGGCGGTCTGACCGCCTGTTATAGATGGTCTAACCGCCTGTGCCCAGTGCCTATGACTAGATTGACGAAAAGTCAATCTGTCTCTCCTCGGATAAACGATCATGTCCTGCACACGTCTTTTTGGACCTTCCCAGCCAGGATGAAAGGAAGGCTGGAGGTTTGAATGATATGGCACCCACATCACTCCATTGTCATCCCACACCATATCCAACTTCATACGAGGAGGAGAAGGAACCCTCTCGTTCCGAATCGGTGATCTCATTCTTTTTTTTAGCGGCCGATCGCTCGGAACAGCCTTTTGTTTGGTGTACTTGTCACAAAGCATATCAAACGTGACTTTGGTCTTCTGAACACCCTGCTCCTTTGCCACGTTCATCTTCCAAGTACCAACTTCTGGACGCTTCGGAATCAGCATCTTCGGGCGTCCATGGGGACAGGCGGTCTGACCGTCTGGCGCAGCCGGTCTGACCGCCTGTAGCAGACCAGTCTTGGGCGCCCGTGATCCAGGAATAGTGACCATCAGTTGTCTTCTCATAAGTCACTTCTCTAACCGACTCTTTTGAAGACGGTATTTCCTCTCCAATCACCACGTTCTTCCCTTTAGTAGATTCGGCTTGATGCGGCCGAACCAAGACCTTGGGCTGCTGCAACTCCATGGTATTGACTGGAAAAGGTGTCTCATCAATTTGCATCTCATGAAACTTCAAACGGCTCTCATTAATAGCCGATTGAACCTGCTGACGGAATACACTACAATCATTAGTAGCATGCGAAAAAAAATTATGAAACTTACAATAAGCACGCTTCCTCAATTCTTCCGTAGGTGGTATAACATGAGAAATCTTGATGTAACCAAATTTATGCAATTCATCAAATATACGGTCACATTTGGATACATCAAAAGTAAACTTCATGTCTTCTTGCCAATTCTTATGAATCGGCTTAAGGGATGAGCATGACACAGTTTTCTTATTAGCAGGCCATACAAACTCTGCTAAATAAACATCATTATCATCATCGGTCGAATCATCGGATTCATAATCAACTATATGAACATTAGACCGACGTGTCTTAAAACTCTCTTTTTCTTTATTCATTCGGCCTTCAGCTACTTCAGCTCTAATATGCACTTGTGCGACCGAATAATAATCACAATTATCTATCTTCTCTCTAATGGAAGATTTCAAACCTCTAAAGCATGAGCCAGCAAGATCAACTTCAGAAATAGACAAATTAAAGCAATGGTTTTTAATATCTTTAAATTTTCTCATAAATTGAGAGACAGACTCATCCCGACCCTGTCTAACCAATGCTAAATCTGCTAATTTCATCTCATGATTGCCACTATAAAAATGATCATGAAACTTACGCTCTAGTTGATTCCAACTCATAATAGAACCAGGGGCTAATGAAGAAAACCAAGCAAAAGCAGTACCAGTAAGTGACAATGAGAACAAACATACTCTAAATGCTTCATAGTTTCTAGCCTCCCCTAATTGAGCTACATATTGACTAACATGTTCCCAAGTGGTTTGCTCATCATCTCCACTAAATTTTACAAAATCAGGCAAGCGCCACCCATTGGGAAAAGGAACAGTATCAAAGCTAGAATGATAAGGTTTTTGATATACTCTAGTATTACCAAAGTCAACACCTAGCTTATTTCTCATCACATCAGACAATTCATCCCTGAATCTAGTAAATTCGGCCCATTGGGGGTCTTGTTGGGCCGAAGATTGCATAGCATTCATATAATTCAAGTGAGGTGATTGCCTATTCTGCATATCTCTATGCGCATTGAAAACGTCATCGGCAACACCACCCGAATTTGCAGTATGCATAGTCGTGGAACAAGTAGCGCCTGATGTAGGCACTGGACCAGCACGGCCAGCGGAGACCGAGTTTGGAATAGTAGAAAACAGCAAAGGTTGCTCCGGCACGAACACCATGGCATTGATCAAATTTGCCTGACCACCATAACACGCGGTCTGACCGCCTGTAGCCACGGTCTGACCGCCTGTCGTGGTCTGACCGGCCGTACTGGCGGTCTGACCGGCTGCCGACCCACTTGCATTGACCGTGTTCGGTCTGGACGTATTGGGTGGTGGCAGGGTCTATCCAGCAAAGTAATTCGGTGGCATACCATAGAAAATATTACGCTCAGGTAATTCATGAGTATCTATAGATTTACCCTCCAATTTTTCGAGTCGTTCTAATAGTAGTTCAACTTAATCACGATCCGAAAAAGTTTGACCCATAGGAGTAGATGCAGGGGGTTGAGGTGCAGAAGTGCTTACATTGTCAATTACCTCAATTTGCCCCTTACTCATCTTGAAAGAAGGCATTACGAAGTCCCGAACACTTTTCGCCGAACGATCTTCACGACCTTTCCGAAACGTCTTCAAGAACTCCGCCTCAAGGTGCTTCTGGGGCGCCATAAACCTCTCATGATCTTCAGAAGAAAGATCTTCAAGCGAGGCCGTCACGATTTTGTCTTCTCCAACGTCGAAGCCCATAGTGCTAGGGATAGTAGATCGGTCTTCAAAAACCATATTTCTTTCCCCAGCGGAGTCGCCAAAATATGTTGACGCACTTTTGGTCAACACACGAAAGCGCTAGATCGCGCGGTCATCGAATTCTCCTCGCCGGAGCTCCTGAGAGCAGCCGGTCAGACCGCTTGTAGCAGAGGCGCCGTGAAAGCCTACGATCACAACCTCGGGAGGGACCCCATCGGAGGCTGTGAACCTAGGGTTGTTCTAAGGTCGGCAAGGCCACTTAGAACATCCTAAAACGTCGTGGAGACGAAGAAGGAAAGCAAAAGGATTGGAAAAGCTAGGGTTTGGAGATAAAAAGTAAGACAATTTTTTTTTGTACGATTGGGTAGAGGTCCTCAATCGGCCACGGCCCTTTATATTTATAGGGTAGGGAGGTCTTTGTGACATCTCTGATGTCAAAAGAATTAAAAGTACACTTAAAACCAATGCAAAAGGGAATTATGGGTTGGAATTCCAAAATCCATCAAAATCCAATTTTAAATTCAAAAACAAGGGTTGTTTGACACCCAACTGAAATCTCAAAATTTTTGTACTAAACATGAAAATCTCCAAAAATAAAAGTTGTTTGTCATCACAATTAAGGCCTACTCACTGTTTAGAACTTTTGAAAATTTTGCAGTTTAGTCCCTCAAAAGCTCGAAATATAGTTCTGGGCACCTTTTTGAAATTGGGTTGTTTGAGCTCGAAAAATTTGAAATTTCAGGTTCACCCCAAAAAGAAAGTTGTGTCCCACCTCTCAAACTCCAATTTTTATTTTCACACTTTTTCATGTTCAGTTCAAATTTTTGGAGAAAATTCAAAGGGGCAAAAGGAGCTCCACGGGCGCCAACAGTTGCCCTGGCGCGCCCCTGCTCCGGCCGGGAGCCGGCCGCCACGTGGCCGGCGAACGGCGGAGGGAGCGCCGAGCTGGCCAGGCCGCGGCGTCGGGTGGCGCTTGTCCTTGAGAGTTTGTCCGAGCTGTCCGCGCCGTCACATCGCCGCTCGTCCGCTCGCCTCGCCTCGCGCCGCGCGAACGCCATCATGGCGGTCGAGCGCCGCCGTGGCCACGCGCGCGCACGCGCGTCGCGCGAAGCCGCTCCGCGGCAGATTCTCTGCTCACTGTGCGCCAAGATGCTCTGCCGAGGATCTTCCACTGCTCCACGCCACAATCCCCGGCCCCCAACCCCGTGCGCGCGCTCTGCCCGAGCTCGCCGCGCCATCAATGGCGACCGCGACAGCCCGCACGCGCACACACGCCATCGAGGCCGCTCAGTGCCTCTAGCGCACACCAAACGCTACCCTGAGCATCCCCATTCCTTCCCCCAGCCAGTGCCCAGTCTCTCTCACTCTCCTCGCGCCTCGCTCCGTCGTCTTCAACCTCGCGCCGCGCGGACCGAGCCGAGCTTCGAGACGAAATTCGCCCTACACTCTCCACCATTCCCAAATTCGTCGCGCACGAAGCTAGACCCCTCCACTAGCCTCCCATTCCCCCACTCCTCACGAGCTATCATCGCTTCTCGGGCGAGAAATCGAGATTTCCCCCAATCTCCATTTTTCGGCCGCCGGAGCACCCTCACGTCGAGACCCTACTCCGAGCCATCCCCGAGGTCAACCGAGCACGCCAGCAGAAATTGTTAAAAATAATCTATGCATTGAAAAATCACCATTTTTCTCCAGAGGCCTAAAAACTTGTTAGCACATCTGTTAAAAATGCAAAACTTAATTTTTGCTCTGTTTAGACTAGCAAATAAATAGATATGTGCTTTTGGATAGAAATTTATTGAGAACTGTCCAAGGGTTATTTTGAGCCACCACTTGGCCAGAGCCGTCCTTGCACTCATGACTAGCTTTGGTAGGAAAATTTCCTGATTTGGAGGTATTTTCAATTTTATATGAATTTATTTTCTTTCTGCAGGCAGCAGTTTGAATTATTTTTAATAAATTTTGTGTAGCTCAGATTTAGCTAAATTTTGGAGTGAGCTTAGCTCTTATACTCCAGTAGCTGTCATAAAGTTTATAGATAAAAAGGATGAACAGAAAGTGAGAAACAAAAATGAGAAGGAATCTATGTGGAAATTGATTTATATAAAAGAATAAACCTTTTTGTTAATTAGTTAGAATAAAATAAGGTGAATCTAAAATTTCAGAACAGCACCCTAATTTGCAAATAATAAATAGAATTCTTTTATATATGTACACAATCACCATCAAAGTTGAATAAAAATTTCCCACACCACTACTCTATTTTGTGAAGGAAATAGTAGTACTTAAGCATGTCTAGGTGAATATGGCCTTCAAGGCCTTAATCTTGGAATCAATAGGCAGCCACAATAAGTTATGCATCTCATGTAGAAGGCGCTATTCTGGACGGCACCTACCATCTCATCCCCGCCGACGAGGAAGGAATCCCGGAGGGAGGTGCCGGCGAAGGATCGACCAACCCGGAGGCTAACCCCCAGCTAGAGCAAGAAGGCAAGCCCCGGAGCATAACCTAACCTTTAAAATTATGCATCTATGAATTCCCTATGCTTGTGCATTTACGTTTCAAGGAGTTGATTGAATACCTTAGCTGCACATTTCCTAGCACCTATGACTTGCAACACTAGTGTGAAAGGATCGATAGGGCATTGCTTTAGGTCCGTTACAAGTCGAGTGATTTCCTGTCACTCGCGAGACATAGGAGTTGCTTGTCTTTACTTATGTTGGAATCATAAGGATTGACGGGCGGGGTGATAGACGTAGATCTCCCGTCCGTGTATGATAATTGATTTAAGGTCGAAACGTGTGGTTGAGTGTGTCAAGTTTTTGAACGTACCACATGCATGCCGATATATGGGAATCGGTAAGCCCGGTACCAGATTGAAGCAGCTAGGGCCGATAGCCATCTCTCCTTGGAAACTTTGTTTTCCCCTGCCGTACACTTGTGGATATATGCGTGAGACTGTGAGTGAAGCAGTAAACCTTTATCCTAAGGAAGTGGACCCGGTTCCGAATTGTGGATTGATGGGAAAGGTTGGGAAGTGCTTGTACCTTTTATAGCAAGCATTATCTGTGTGTGCTGGGTTTCCCCTGGCCAGGTAGCAAAATTCGGTTCGAACTGTCCGCTTCTCGCGGTTAATGAGACTGCTTGACCGCCTTGCTGCATTGAGTAACAAGTGGAACTATGAGATTGATGAATTTGTTGTATGAAATAAATTGTATTGCACCACTTGTATGCTTGGAGAGGATGCTAATCTAGAATGGTTAAATCTACTAGAATATGATGCTAAAACATGAAAGCAAGGACCTACTCTTAGTTGCTTTTTGGCAAACAAACCCACCAGCCAAAAGCCTCTCATGTCTAGATGTCGGTGATGTAGTTTTCACCCGACGGGTAAGCCTTGCTGAGTATTAGTATACTCAGCCTTGCTTGTGGCATTGATTTACAGGTACCATGTTGGATGTGGCAGTCGATGCTTTGACTTGGCCTACCCAGGTTCCCCCTGGATGGCACATCGAGTGGGTTCCGTCCTCTGCCGAGGAACGGGAGGAGTAGCACCGTGGTAGGCTTCATCATGGTGTTACGTGTATCGTCATTAGTTTTATTCCGCTGCAATGAACTACTTTTATTTCCGCTGCAAGACTTGATATTCTGATTTAAATTTCGAACTTGGTTGGTAATAACTTTGAGATTCTATTTGTGTATGTTAAATTTGTGGAATGTTGTAATCTCTGGAACTCACCTTCGTGTGGGCGTGCTGTTGTTTCGATCGAGAAAAGTACGTGGTTAAATCGGGTTTAATCCGACGGCGCTCTAGCTTATTCCGGATTAAGTGCCTGACTACTCGATTAGTGGTCCCGGGGTACTTAACTTGGAATAATTTCGGAGTGGTCCGCCACAGCTGGCATCAGAGCCGAAACAGCGCACCGGAGAGAGCAACAAACCTTAAATAAACATTTTGGAATAAAATTTGCCAACTCATACTTCCGCCGCGCTTTGCGAAGAAAGGTTATTATTAAGACCGTTAAGGATGTTACCTAGAGCGTGAAGCCTATGTGGGTTAAGGGATCACGATATGATAGGTGGCAAATAATATATTGTACTGACTTCCAGCACATTTCATTCTGTCATTTACTTTACGCAATGGTGGGCGCAAGGTACGGCGATTGCTGTAACGTACCACGGCACTATATGAAAATATAGTGGCGGCACATAGTCAATACGCTGTGACGGCGTATGAAACTAGAATAGCATGGTGGGCGCAAGGTACGGCGATTGCTGTAACGTACCACGGCACTATATGAAAATATAGTGGCGGCACATAGTCAATACGCTGTGATGGCGTATGAAACTAGAATAGCATGGTGGGCGCAAGGTACGGCGATTGCTGTAGCGTACCACGGCATCACATACAAATATGATGGCGGCACAAAGTCAATACGCTATCTCATGAGCGTATGAAACTGTCAATATGTTGCCTTGGTGACATATGAACATTGCCCGTTCAATGTTAAACGTTCGGGTGCCACCTCTATAGTGGGTGGTAATGAATGGAGACGCTTTCGTGAGTGCTGGCACGAAAGGTTGATTATATATGCTCTGGAATGAAATTTTCTACAGGTACACTAACCACGATTCCGTATGTGAAACGGTTAGAAAAGTTCGGCTAGTTAATATAGGGAGAGACGGATATTGCCTAGCCACCGGCACTGACTTCGTAGGCCAAAGGTTTATTGGCATGTGTGTTGGTGAGAACGAATAGGCCGCTCGTTCATTGCATTTCGCTGAAATAATGTTGAACCTTAACACGTGACCGATCAAACCGCCGTCAAAATGAAAATCACAACCCGAAATTCTGCCGAAACCAATCTGTTTGCACCTTTAATTCAAAACCGAAAACGTTGTCAAACGAACAAGTGTTCAACATGAAAGTTGTCATAAAAGTTATGAAGTCTATGCTGTACAAATTTCAACGAAAATGGTTCAGTAGAACTGGAGATATGCTTAAAATGGTAACCCCCTGTCTGCTGGAAATTTCTGAGAACAGTGAGATAAAAAAAATTGAATTTTTACACCATCTTAATGACAGTTTCTGCTCAAACCTCCAACATGAAACTTGTTTGGAATTACTTAAACAATGTCCTGGCCAAATCTGAGAATTTTTGAGCTTGTAGATTTCAAGTTTTGTAATTTTTACTACACTGTCCAGAATCTGTCTTGTTTTCTTTGGCGCTAACCGGTTCTCACCCTTGCCCTTTTCTTTTTGGTTCAGAATGGACGCTCACGCTGACTTGGCCTGCTACCCCAACGACGTTTCCTTTTCAGATTGCCTAGGATGGGAAGGCTTTCCTAGCATTCTGTGGTCGGTTTTGCAGGCACTCGACTACCCTACCCCGCCACAATATGAGAGGACCCTCATCCGAGACCACGGTGTGACCCGTTCTCGTGTGCGTTTGGTGGTATATCGCCATCCACCGTGTCCTAGCTCCCCCACTTGGACTGTGGAAGTTCATGGACACCACATGGAGACGACTTGTGAGCTAGTCATGGCATCAGCTCTTTTGTTGCTCAGAACCAGGAATTGGTAGAGCACCAGTTGCTGGGGTTGTTTCCACCGACTCAGCCAGATGATCCCCATTGGATGAGACGCTACCTTAGCTCCCCTTTGAGGATGGCCGAGAACCCCATCGCTGCAGCTGCACTGATGATGAGGTGGATCCGAGCTTACCACCGCTTGCAGGCACTCTTGGGACGATCACAGAGCGAGATGCTCAACCTTGCTATGGACATGTCCGCCCGTGCCCGTGACATTGGAGTTGAGAGGACCTCATTGTCTATTGAGGTGACCACCAGGGATGCCATGATTGCTGATTTGGAGAGGCAATTGAATGACCTCCACATTGCGCACAACAACGACCAAAATGAGCTAGCCCAAACACGGGATGAACTCGAGAAGGTACACGGTACCTTGGAGCATGCTAATGCTATGCTAGCCGCCCATGATGCTCAGCACCTTCTTGAGCAAGAGGGAGAGCAAGGAGAAGGAGAGGCCCCCGATTCCGACATGGACACCGAGGATGACATGCCGCCCCTTCCAGCTCCACCTTCACCTATCGGCAGCGAGGCTACCGCTAACAACTTAGATGATTTATAGAGTGGTAGTAGCAAGTTACTCCTCCGCTAGGCCTAAATTTTGGCTTCATGTTGTAATAGGCTACATGGAGTTGAGCTCCCCTTTAATCTTTTGAGGCAATGTAAATTAATGGTGT
Organism: Digitaria exilis; assembly: GCA_015342445.1. NCBI lineage: Eukaryota > Viridiplantae > Streptophyta > Magnoliopsida > Poales > Poaceae > Digitaria > Digitaria exilis. The sequence continues at coordinate 91,748 of JACEFO010002576.1, forward strand.
GGTGTGATCCAAAACATGGTGAAAGTTGTAGTGGCTGTGTTGAAAACATTCTGCAGCTACCCTTGTTTTAATTATTGATGGGTTTTCCATTCATTTCTGGGCTGTGATGTGAACTACAAAGTTTTTTGGAATTTGTCAAGCAAAATGATCACCAAATCGCAACCCCATTGGTTAAGCGAAATAAAAATGGCAACCAAAACACTACAGCTCGGCCTGCTGAAAAACAGCAAACGCAGAGAGCTAGAGATTGAATTTTTCGGCTTAGTTTCAGTCCGAATTTGATTCTGAGCCCAACATGAAAGTTGTAGAGCATGAAATTTTCGAGCAACTGACCGAATTGGAGCATTTTACTTGCTTCCTGTTGGGAGATATGATTTTTCTTCCGAACTGCTTGTTGACATGTCATTTTTGTGCAGTAAACTTCAATATATTGTCACGTTCTATCTTGTCATCATTATGCAAGCTTATGAAATGTGGCTAATACAAGTACCTACTGCAGATGGCAATCACCCGCAGCGGTAATGATGCTAGTGGCTCCAATGCTAACCAGCAAGGGCCTGAGGGGCAGCAACAGCCGCTGCCACCTCCGCCACCGCAGCAACCTCCGACGTGGCAGCAGTTGTATGCCACGCAAACGGAAATTCTACGGAACCTGCAGCATCAGCAACAAATGATGCAACAGCAGATGCTACAGCAAGGAGGTCAACGGGCCCCTCAGCCCCAAGTGGCCCGGTATGAAGATTTTCTGGCTACACACCCGCCGATACTCTCAAGAGCCGATGAGCCCTTGGAAGCCGATACATGGATTCGAGCCATCGAGTCCAAGTTCACCATCCTGGCCACGCCTTGCACTGGCGCAGCAGCTCCGCGGCCCAGCTCTCCTATGGTGGGAGAACTACCTGGCCCTGCAGCAAGAGGGTCATGTGGTTGAATGGGATGAGTTCAAGGCTGCGTTCAAGGATCATCACATTCCGGCCGGCTTGGTAGAGCGGAAGTTGAACGAATTTCTGGCTCTGACCCAGGGTACCCGCACGGCGCTCCAATACGCCCAGGCCTTCAATGGTCTGTGCCCTTATGCGGGTCATCACGCCGACTCGGATGAGAAGAAGTTGGAGAGATTCCGACGTGGCCTTAACACCAAGTTAAAGCTCAATTGGCTACCACCCGTGCTGCCACGTATGGCGATCTTGTGAACCTCGCCATCGCTCAAGAAGACGCTAATGTGGTGCACAAGGCGGAAAAGAAGATGAAAGCTCCCGCTGGACCTTCGAGCGTGCAGCCGCAGAGATTCCGCTTGGTTCCCCCGGCTGCACCGCAAGGACAGTCCAGGGCACCTCAGGGAGGTGGATGGGTTGCGAGGCCGCCACAGCCTAATGCGCCCCATTTCCCTCCACCGCCGCAGCAGCAACCAGCGCCAAGGCAGAACGCACCACAACCAGCTCGCCTGGAGCCGGATATCAGTGCTTCAAGTGTGGCAGTAACAATCACTTCATCAAGGATTGCCCGCAGAACAAGCAGCAGAACCAGCGCCCGGGAAATCAGCAAAACAAGGGCAAACAACAGCAGCGTGTGCAGGTTCGACAAGGACGGCTCAACTACACCACCCTGGCCGACCTACCCGAGGGAGCCCCAGACATGACTGGTACCTTCCCTATCTGCACTCAACCTGCTGTGATATTGTTTGATTCCGGGGCAACACATAGTTTTATAAGCACAAGATTTCATGTGAAATGTGGATTAAAATCTTACCATACCAAATCATCATATGTGATATCAACTGCGGGAGGTAAAATTGCATCCAACCAAGTCACCCGAAAAGTTCCAATCAGGCTGGGAAGTAAAACATTTCCTACTGATTTAATTCTGCTTGGTATGGAAGGGATTGACATTGTTTTGGGAGCCAATTGGATGACTCAACGTAAGGTTGTGCTAGATGTTGCGGAACGAGTTGTTGAAATAAACTCGCCTACGCATGGCCCTAGTGTGCTATATCTGCCACAACGGACTTGCGTCAATGCGTGTGCTTATACAATGGTAGAAACCCAACTAACGGACATTCCGGTGGTATGTGAGTATGCCGATGTTTTTCCGGATGACTTACCTGGGATGCCGCCGGATAGGGACATTGAATTTGTGATTGAACTTCAACCTGGCACAGCACCTATATAAAAGAGACCATATAGAATGCCACCCAATGAATTGGCTGAACTGAAAATTCAACTCCAAGAACTGCTAGATAAGGGTTTCATACGTCCAAGTGTATCACCTTGGGGATGTCCCGCCCTCTTTGTGAAGAAGAAGGACCATTCTTTGAGGACCATTCATAAGGTCGAAACGTGTGGTTCTGTGTGTCAAGTTTTTTAACGTACCACGCACATGCCGACCTATGGGAATCGGTAAGTCCGGTACCAGATTGATACAGCTAGGACCGATAGCCATCTCTCGTTGGAAATATTTTGTTTCCCTTGCCGTACACATGTGGGTATATGCGTTAGGCCCTGAGTGAAGCGGTAAACCTTTATCCTAAGGGACTGGACCCGGCACCGAATTGTGGATTGATGGGAAAGGTTGGGAAGTGCTTGTACCTTTTATAGCAAGCATTATCCGTGTGTGTTGGGTTTTCCCTGGCCAGGTAGCAAAATTCGGTTCAAACTGTCCGCTTCTCGCGGTTAATGAGACTGCTTGACCGCTGTGCTGCATTGAGTAACAGGTGGAACTATGAGTATGATGAACTTGTTGTATGCACTAAATTGTATTGGACCACTTGTATGCTTAGAGAGGATGCTAATCTAGAATGGTTAACACTACTACAAATTGATGCTAAAATCATGAAAATAAGGATCTGCTCTTAGTAGCTTTCTGGCAAAACAAACCCACCAGCCAAAAGCCTCTCATGTCTAGAAGTCGGCGATGTAGTTTTCACCCAACGGGTAAGCCTTGCTGAGTATTAGTAGACTCAGCCTTGCTTGTGGCTATTTATTTCAGGTACTGTTATGGATGTGGCAGTGGATTCTATCACTTGGCCTACCCAGGTTCCTCCTGGCTGGCATGTCGACTGGGTTCTAACCTCTTCCGAGGATCGGGAGGAGTAGCACCATGGATGGCTTCATTGTGGTGTTGCTATCTATCGTCGTTAGTTTAATTTCCGCTGCAATGAACTCTCGCACTTTTATTTGAAATTCGAACTTGGTTTGTAATAGCTTGAGATACTATTTATGTAAGTTGAATTTGTGGAATGTTGTAATTTCTAGGACTCACCTTCGTGTGGGCGCGCGTGTTGTTTCGATCGTGAAAGTACGTGGTTAATCGGGTATAATCCGACGGCGCTCCAGCTTATTCCGGATTAAGTGCCTGACTGCTTGATTAGTGGTCCAGGGGTACTTAACTTGGAATAATTTCGGAGTGGTCTGCCACATCAATGACATCCTTCAGCGCCTCCATCAACATTAGGTCAAAGCAGGCGTGACATTCATCTTCGGTTCCTGGCTTTGCACTGCGCCGTGAGACGATTACGCTAGCTTTGCCACCTACGCAGGTCACGCCGCGAGGATTGCGGAAAACTCCCAATTCTAACACGATCTTCGGATTGTATCCAACTCGGAGGAGTTCATGGTGACCGAAGCAGAGTCCCACTCGGGCATGCAACAACGCCGAGCTTGCTGTTATAAAGCAGCAAGCTCGACCTGCTCCACCACGACTACCTGGAGGACTTCAAATCACCTCCGACATCAGCCAAAGTTCCATGGTCTGAACCATAACATCTACCCCACGGGTGCTCAGGAGATGCTCCAATCCAGACCCCCGTGGAGCAAAGGCTCCTATTCCCTCACCAACTAGATTGCGCGTGCTTCAATTTCCCTTTGGGTTAACAAATCCAGCCGCGACCTACAAGGCTCATCTGGCGAAGACGTTCAACCAAACTCGCCAGATCAACTAGGACCTTATCATGACCACAACTCCCTCGGGGGTTATCGCCCATTGGCCTGACATGGATCCTGTCTTAGCTCTTCGAGAAGCCGATGACTCCTTCGAAGTACTGGGTACTTCATCTCTGCTTCCCTTCCAGGAAGGCAGAGAACTTGTCGTCGCTTCCGGCAATGAGCAACCTGGGTTTAACAACTCAGATCGCCAAATCTGCGTAAGCATTCAAGACGCAAGCGACGATGAGTCCATCTCTGACGACGTCCCTACAGTCGACGGAGAAACGGATGCAGATCAAGAACTCCAGATCGAGCAGAACAGTTTTCGCGTCCTCAGGCGTCGCCACATTAGGAGGAAGAACCTCAATAAGGAGTTCGACACAGAAGGCATCTTCAAGTCACCCGTGGCCAACATTATGTTCGCCGTGAGTGTCTTGGAAGGATTTAAAACTATCCCCAACATCGACCTAGCTAAAGCTCGCCTAGAGGCTACAGCTATCATGGTCAACCGCCTGGATGGCAGCCGTTCTTTATCAAAAAGCAAAAGCTCCTCTCACCGCCGTGTACCTTCATCCAAGCGACAAAGCAGCCACTATGGCAGCTCCAACGAGCACTCGCAGTCCGCCAAAAGGCCCTGTGGGCAGCCTGCCCAGGCACCCCGTAGTCAAGGTGTTACGCCTACTGATGCACGACACCACATCAACAACATCAGGTCGGGGAGAAATCAGGCTACATCACATACTACAGATACGGCGGGAGGACACGACATGCCCAATCCAGACGCTTTGTTGTGCTACACTCGCGACATCCGCGTCAACTCTTACCCTCAAAAGTTCGGGCCGTCAGGCATTACTAATGGGAAACAAGATCCTAACATCTAGCTACGCCGGTATTCTTCAGCAATTGAAGCAGCAGGAGATCACCAAGATGTTATACTTCCCTGATGGAACAAGGTCCACTCACCTGGCTCGAGTTTCTCTGCCCAGACTCCATCGACAGCTAGCACGCACTCAAGAAGGGTTTTCATCTCCAATTACCAGGGTTCTTTCGAGCGCTCCAGCAACAAATATGAGCAGAGAGCCTGCAAGCAAAAGCCAGATGAATCTCTATGCGATTACAACCGTCGATTCTTTGCAATAAAGGCATCTTGCGTTCCCATCCCTGATTCGGAGGCCATTGACTACTTCCAAAATAGGATGATCGACTGCAACCTCTTCCGCGATTTTGGACACAATCGACCAAGCGACCTGGAAGAATTCCGCAAGCTGGTCTCCAACTGGATGGATACTGATGATCAGGAGCGCGATCGCTATGGCAAGTGCCCAGCCACCAATGAGCGCAAAAGCCAGGGAGATAATCACGACCAGCCCCGTGACTCCTTCAATCTCAATGGTGGCAATCCTCGAAAGCGTCGACCTGACAATACCGTTGCCACCATCCAAACCGTTCGCGCAGCACCAACTACCCAGCAAAGGAAGGAAGAGTTCACTAAGCTCCTCAAGAAGCGTTGTCCTTATCACCCCGATAGCAAGCACTCCATGGGTGATTGTTGGCTCCTCATCGAGACATTCAACAAGCCCTAGAAGATGAAGAAGCACGGCGGTGATGGCGACGATAAACAAGACAAGGACAATGGAGGGTACCTGGAGGTCAACAAAACTATCAACGTTATCTTCGGAGGCTTGGCAGTCAGCGACAACTCGCGCAACCGCAAGAATTCCAGGCGCGAGGCGTACACTGCAGAACCAGCCGTGGTTACACCACTCAAGTGATTTGATGTCCCAATCACCTGGTCCAGAGAAGATCAATGGGCTGAGGTTAAATGCCCAGGTCACTACCCTCTTGTGATGGAGTCGGTTGTTGCCCACACCAGGCTCACCAAGGTTTTGATCGATGGGGGTAGTGGCCTCAACCTTATCTTCGCCAAGACCCTTGAGCAGATGGGCCTCGATATTGGCACACAGAAGCCGGCCGACTCTCCCTTCTACGGGATCGTCCCAGGCGAGGCAGCAGTACCTCTTGGGCATATCACTTTGCCCGTTACCTTCAGCACGGAGGCAAACTACCACACCGAGTTCATCAAGTTCGAGGTCGCAGACTTCGAAACTTCATACGACGCCATCCTCGGGCGTCCAGCGATGGCCACATTCATGGTCATCCCGCACTACACATACTTGGTATTCAAGATGCCAGGACCAAAGAGCGTTATCTTCCTGCGCGGCGACATCAAGCGTTCTTACCTCTGCGACAAGGAAGCAGTAGAGTAAGCTGTCAGAGCCACAGCCACTGTAGATCAACAAGAACTCGCCCCCTTGGTGGCCACCATCGCGGATGAAGACGGCGATGCGCCGATTCAAAAGAAGACCTGCGACATCAAGCCGTCGACAAAGTCGCCACCAAGACAGTCGATCTACGCACTGGAGACCCATCCAAGACAGCCATCATTGGCTCCGGCCTCGACCCCAAATAGGAAAGCGCGCTCCTTGACTTTCTACGGGCCCAGGCTGACATCTTCGCAACTAAGCCTTCAGATATGCCAGGTGTCCCTAGAGAGTTGATAGAGCACAAGCTCGACCTCAACGAGACTGCAAAGCCCAAGAAGCAATGAGTTCTTCGATTCGCCAACGAGCATTAGGAGGCCATTAAGAAAGAGCTAGCTAAGTTATTAGCAGACGGCTTCATTAAAGAAGTCTTTTATCCCGATTGGTTAGCCAATCCGGTTCTTGTAAAGAAAAAGAATTCTAATGAATGGAGAATGTGCGTTGATTATACCGATCTCAACAAACATTGCAAAAAGGATCCATTCGGGCTTCCTCATAACGATCAAGTCATTGATAGCACAGCTGGGTGCACTTTACTCTGTTTCCTTGATTGTTACTCAGGGTATCATCAGATTTCCCTCAAAGAAGAGGATAAGATCAAAACTTCATTCATTACTCCATATGGCGCTTATTGCTATAGAACCATGCCCTTTGGTATTAAAAATGCAGGTGCAACTTACCAACGGGCGATCCAGGGTTGTCTTCAGGACCAACTCCACCGCAATGTTGAAGCCTACGTCGATGATGTTGTTGGCAATGGAAGCTCAACCCCGCCAAGTGCGTCTTCGGTGTTCCCACTGGTAAGCTTCTTGGGTTCATCGTCAGCGAGCGCGGTATTGAAGCCAATCCTGAGAAGATATCAACTATAATGAACATGGAGCTGCCACACACGTCAAAGATGTAATGAAGGTTACTGGCTGCATGGCTGCCCTCAATTGTTTCATCTCCAAGCTAGGAGAACGAGGCACTGAGTTCTTTAAACTCTTAAAGAAGCAGGACAGATTTCAGTAGACACAAGAAGCTTAGGACGCTTTTGACAATCTCAAAACCTTCCTCACAGCTCCACATGTGCTCACTGCACTGCTCCTAGGAGAGGATCTGTTATTATACATCTCAGCCGCCACCAACGTCGTCAGCGCTGCTATTGTTGTCGAACGCGATGAGGAAGGTCATCTTCAGAATGTTCTACGGCCTGTTTACTTTGTGAGCGAAGTTCTTTCATATTCCAAAACAAGGTACCCTCAAGTTCAGAAAATTCTATACGTCGTCTTGATGACATCAAGAAAATTGCGCCACTACTTTGATTCATTTAAGATCACCGTCATCATTGGCTATCCTATTCAAGACATTCTTCATAATCAAGACTCAACCTGCCGTATTGCTAAATGGGCAGTTGAACTAGGGACTTACACCATTGAATTCCGGTCTCGAACGTCGATGAAGTCTCAAGTCCTTACTGATTTCATATTTGAATGGATTCAGCACCATCTCGCTGTTGTCACCGCCAAGCCAGAGCATTGGATAATGTACTTTGATGAATCCCTCAAGCTGGAAGGTGGTGGCGCCGGAGTTCTTTTGATTTCCCCACATGGAGATCAACTCAAATATGTTTTCCAGATTCAGTTTCCCGTGTCTAACAACGCTGCAGAATATGAAGCTCTCCTACATGGCTTGGAAATGGCTATTTCTCTCAGTATCAAGCGCCTATTGGTCTATGGAGACTCAATGCTTGGCATCAAGCAAGTTAACAAAGACTGAAATCAGAATGCTGAGAACATGGATGCATATTGCAAAGAAGTTCGAAAATTGGAAAAGCATTTCCTGGGAATTGAATTTCACGATGTTGAACGGGATTTCAATATTGCTGCTGATGTTTTGTCCAAGTTGGGTTCTTCATGCACCGACGTACCTAGTGGAATTTTCGTCAATAAACTCACTCGGCCATCCATTGTTGAGGCACCATCTTTTGCGGATTCGAATACAACCCCAGAAGTTATGCTTATTGAAGCCACTTGGTCTGTGCCTATTATTTGTGGCGGACCACTCCGAAATTATTCCAAGTTAAGTACCCCGGGACCACTAACCGAGTAGTCAGGCACTTAATCCGGAATAAGCTGGAGCGCCGTCGGATTAAACCTGATTAACCACGTTCTTTTCTCGATCGAAACAACAGCACGCCCACACGAAGGTGAGTTCCAGAGATTACAACATTCCACAAATTAACATACACAAATAGTATCTCAAAGTTATTACAAACCAAGTTTGAAATGAAATCAGAGTATCAAAGTCTTGCAGCGGAAATAAAATAGTTCATTGCAGCGGAAGTTAATCTAACGACGATACAATAACACCGTGCTGAAGCCTGCCACGATGCTACTCCTCCCGATCCTCGGCAGAGGACGGAACCCATTCGATGTGCCAGCCAGGTGGAACCTGGGTAGGCCAAGACAAAGCATCGACATCCAAAGGTGTACCTGTAAATCATTGCCACAAGCAAGGCTGAGTATACTAATACTCAGCAAGGCTTACCCGTCGGGTGAAATCTATATCACCGACATCTAGACAATGAGAGGCTTTTGGCTGGTGGGTTTGTTTGCCAAAAAGCAACTAAAGGTAGATCCTTGCTTTCAAGTTTTAGCATCATATTCTAGTACATTTAACCATTCTAGATTAGCATCCTCTCTAAGCATACAAGTGGGTGCAATACAAATTAATTCATAGAACAAGTTTATCAATCTCAAAGTTTCACTTGTTACTCAATGTAGCAGGGCGGTCAAGCAGTCTCATTAACCGCGAGAAGCGGACAGTTCGAACCGAATTTTGCTACCTGGCCAGGGGAAACCCAACACACACGGATACTCTGCTTGCTATAAAAGGCACAAGCATTTCCCAACCTTTCCCATCGATCCACAATTCGGAACCGGGTCCATTTCCTTAGGATAAAGGTTTACTGCTTCACTCACAGTCTCACGCATATATCCACAAGTGTACGGCAGGGGAAAACAAAGTTTCCAAGGAGAGATGGCTATCGGCCCTAGCTGCTTCAATCTGGTACCGGGCTTACCGATCCCCATACATCGGCATGCATGTGGTACGTTCAAAAACTTGACACACTCAACCACACATTTCGACCTTAATCAATTATCATACACGGACGGGAGATCTACATCTATCATCCCGCCCGTCAATCCTTATGATTCCAACATAAGAAAAGACAAGCAACTCCTATGTCTCACGAGTGACAGGAAATCACTCGACTTGTAACGGACCTAAAGCAATGCCCTATCGATCCTTTCATACTAGTATTGCAAGTCATAGGTACTAGGAAATGTGCAGCTAAGGTATTCAATCAACTCCTTGAACGTAAATGCACAAACATAGAGAATTCAAAGTGCATAATTTGGTAAAGTTAGGTTATGCTCCGGGGCTTGCCTTCTTGGGCTAGCTGACTGCTACGCTCCGGGCTGTCTGCGTCGACGCTGGCTCGGCCGCCTTCGAGGTTCTCCTCTCCGTCGACGGGGACGAGGTCGTAGAAGCCGTCAACGAGTGCGCCTTCTACATGAGATGCACAAATTAAGCGTTCTGCCAAAACATGATTCGAGGTTACTGCACTAGGTGATTTTTATCTTAACATTTTAACAAAGTTTCTCTTTTCTCTTCTAAGCTCCTGCTTTCGAGGAAAAGAACTCGGTTGGTCTCGAGGACCGAGTTCTTCTCGACAGAAAGAACTCTGCTGGTTCCCGCGGTCTGGGTTCTTATCGGAAAAAGAACCCTGAAGCTCGAAACTGAGTTCTTATCGAGAAAGAACCCTGTTCGAATAGGAAAAGAACTCTACTGGCTCTCGTTGGCTGGGTTCTCATCGAGAAAGAACCCTGGCTCGAAACTGGGCTCTCAACGAGGAAGAACCCTGCCCACTACTGGCTATCACTGCGCCGACGAACGGCGGTGAAAGGAGGTCGGAGAGGTGGAAAAAGAACGAGAGGCTTACCACGAGTCGAACGATGACGGTTGGGAGGCCGGAAGAGGCTCGTAAATCGCCGGCGACGTGCGGTGGCAGTGCGGTCGCCGCGGGCTCGATTCCGGCGAAGTGAGTGGCTCTCACCGGAGTTGGAGGGGTCCGTGAGCACCAGCGGGTCTCGGGGAAGCTATTGGGATGCTTGGTTGACCTCGGGGAGGGCTCGAAGTAGGGGCTCGACGTGCGCGTGCTCCGGCGGCCGGAAATGCGGACTTGGGGAAAATCCGATTTCTCGCCGGAGAGCGACAATAGCTCGGGGGAAGTGGGGGGAAATGGAGCTAGGGTAGAGGTCTAGCTTCGTGCGCGACGAATTTGGGAATGGTGGAAAGTGGAGGGCGAAATTCTCGGCGAAGCTCGGCTCGGTCCGTGCGGCGTGAGGAAGAAGACGACGGAGCGAGCGCGAGGAAGTGGAAATGGCCAAGTGAGCGAGTGAGAGGAGGGGTGTGAGTGCTTGGTGGAGTGATTGAGCACGCAAGAGTGGCACAGTGTTGCCTCGGGAGCGTGCGAGCGCGTGGGTAGCTGTCGTGGTCGTCATTGATGGCGCGCGAGCTCGAACAGAGCGCACACGCGCGGTTGGGCGTCAAAGATCATCGCGTGATGAAGTGGAGATCCTCAGCAGAGGCTTTGGCGCGACGCGAACGGACTCTACCGCCCGTAGTGCGCTCGGCGCGGCGCGAGCGCGCGTGCGGCCACGGCGGCGCGCGACCGTATGATGGCGCTCCGCGGCGCGAGGCGAGGCGACGGCGGCGAAGTGATGGCTCGGGAGTGCGCGTGAGGAGAGAAGGTCGACGTGACGCGCCATTGATGCATGCCCGAGCTCGAACAGAGCGCGCGCGACACGATTGGGCGAGGAAGATTGTGGCGTGATCGCTGGGGATCCTCCACAGTGCTCCTTGGCGCGTAGCGAGCGAGCATCGCGACTGCGGGGCGGCGCTGCGCGGCTGCGACCAGTGCCGAGCGAGCTCGTCATGATGGCGCTCCGCGGCGCGAGGCAGCAGTGCGCCGTCGCCCGCGAAGTGACGGTACGGAAGGCTTGGACAAACGCGTGAGGACAAAAGCTAGCTGCCGCCACGGCTTGGCCGACCCGACGCGGTCTCCGCCACACGCCGGCCACGTGGCGGCCGGACTCCGGCCGGAGCAGAGCGCGCCAGGGGCGAGCTGGCAGCCCCGTGGAGCTCCTTTGCCCCTTTTGAACTTTCTCCAAAAATTTGAGCTGAACTTCGAAACGTGTAAAATTAAAAGTTGGAGTTTGAGGTGTGGGACACAACTTCCGAGCTTGGACCGGGCACTTCGACCAGGCGCTACGGCGCTTCGAGCTTGAACCGCAAGCTCGAGCTTGCCGAGCCTCGAACGGTCGGAAACGCCACTCGAGGGTGAGTGCCCCCTCGAGCTTGGCTGCGGAGCCTCGAGCGTGCTAACGTGCGGCCTCGAATCGTGACGGACTGCGGGGCCTCGAGGGTCCTATTGTGCGGCCTCGAATCGTGACGGACTGCGGGGCCTCGAGGGTCCTATCGTGCGGCCTCGATTCGTGACTGAAACTACTAGCTAGGCTCGATCGTCACGGACAATACTGGCTAGGCTCGATCGTCACGGACAATACTGGGTAGGCTCGATCGTGACGGACATACTGGGTAGGCTCGATCGTGACGGACATACTGGGTAGGCTCGATCGTGACGGACATACTGGTTCGAGGGTCATCAAGCGGAACGAACGCCGTGGCGAGATTTGTTATGAAGGGCTGTATCTGTGATGACAGCAACTCTTATTGTCGGAGATTTTTAAGTTCAGTACCAAAATCTTGAGATTTCTGTTGGGTGTCACCAGACCTTTGTTTTTGAATTTCAGTCTGAATTTTTGGTCAATTTCTGAATTCTAACCCCATTGTTTTGCCTTATCTTCCCTTTTATTAATTATTTTATTTAACCTCTCCCTCCTTTCTTAGACCCCTCAATAGTGTCACTAAACATCAGAGGTGCGCTGCTCAAAGAGAGTTTTCAATTTAAAGTCCTTCCTCCTTTTATTTTGAGAGTAAAAATCTTATTTTAACTTAAAGTTAAAACATGGACACATACATGGAGGTTAAAAGCTTATTTATTTTATATGCTCAACTTTTAATTATGTCGTTAACAACTTGACACATATTAAATATTAATTAATTTACATCCTTTGTATTTTATGAAAGCTCATATTGTGAACAAAATCTCATTTTATTATTAAAACCTCAAGATTGCCACATGTAGGCCATGATTAGAACTGCAAGCTTTATTAGTCCAAGTGTTTAACCTTAACATTAAATCATTAACAATTATTTTACTAAAGAACATCAGGAGCACTCTAAATATTATTTTATTTATAGCCCAAGGTGAGCTCCTTTAAAAAGGGTGTGTGTCCGTGTGTTTTTCATCTCATGGTTAAGTTGATCTTTCAAACTTGATTTCCTATGTTTGGTGGATTAAGCATCTGAGCTATCCATAACTCACCAATGGTTGCAATTGACATTTTTAGATACACAACTTCCTTCTGAGAAAGTGGTTTGGTTTCATAATTAGAAAAATACTTTTTCAAAGAAAGGTGTTTTGAAACAACTTTCATATTGATCAGATGTTTGTGAGGTGCACAACTCTTATTTATAATTTTAAATTAGAACCTTGCCTTCTGAAGGTCATTAATATCGTTAGTTGGAATCATTTCGTGCGTTGACTTCATATGAGCCATTAGTCCTTTAAGACCTTTAGGACACAGAAGCATTACTTAATTTGCCGTTCAATCCTGATTTCTTTTTAGGAAATTTTTATGCGTCGTCTCGAGAGTATGTATTTAGAGTTTTGTCGTGCAACTTGTAAGAGAAGATGTTTAGATTTGTACTAGAAAAGTTTTTGTTGGGTTCAATTTCAAGAACCAAAGCACGAGTACAAACTTAACAATCCTCATGTATAATTTTCATTCCTACTAGTGATTAGTTTCAGGGTTTATAGTTCCTTAGTTTGTTTAATCACTCTTACTTATACGCTTTAAACACCAGGGGTGTTACATTATTGATTATCTTCTACACGACAGACTTCCTTCCGAGAAGGCGGAAGCGGAACAAATCGCTCGGCGCAGCAAATCTTACGTGATCCTTGGTGATACACTATACTGGCGAGGCTCTCGGTCTGGTGCTCTAATGAAGTGTGTATCCCAGCACGAAGGCATGAATATCCTACACAAAATCCATTCAGGAGAATGTGGCAATCACGCAACATCTCGCACCATTGTGGGCAAAGCTTTCCGCTCAGGGTTCTATTGGCCTACTGCTTTGCATGATGCGGAGGAAATTGTTCGTCATTGCAAGGGTTGTCAATACTTTGCTCATCACTCTCATATGCCGGCACATAAGAGCAAGCTTATTCCTCCATCATGGCCTCTGGCATGTCGGGGACTTGATATGATCGGCAAGCTACCACGCACTCCGAGAGGTTTTGAATATTGTTTCGTTGCCATTGACAAATTCTCAAAATGGATCGAGTTTTTTCCATTAGTGAAGCCAACGGCAGAAAAGGCAGTTCAATTTCTCCAAGAGTTAATCTTGCGCTTTGGGATACCTCACAGGATCATTACTGATTTGGGTACTACCTTCACTGGTAGTAAATTTTGGGACTGCTACGAAAATCATGGGATTGAAGTTTGCTACGCCTCATTCACACACCCACAAGCTAACAGCAGGTCGGAAGAGCCAATGGATTATTACTCAATGGACTGAAGGCAAGGATGGAAAGAACCTTGAAGAAGGCTGAAGGGCGCTGGATGAAAGAACTCTTTCCAGTTGTATGGGGACTACGGTCTCAACCTAGTAAGGCCACAGGACAATCCCCTTTCTTCTTGGTTTACGGCTCTGAAGTTGTCCTTCCTGTCGATGTCATGCATGGCGCTCCACGTGTCAAAGAATTTGACGAGGCCATGGCTGACGATCAACGGATGGTTGATGTCGATACTAGTGAAGAAGCTCGACTCGCCGTTCTATTACACAATGCAGCATATATACAAGGCATCCGTCGTTTTCATGATAAACATGTGGAGCACAGATCATTTCGGATTGATGATTTGGTATTACGGCGCATTCAGAACACAACAGGCCACACCAAGCTCACTTCACCATGGGATCGTCCCTTCATTGTCTCCAAAGTACTCAATCCTGGCACATATTGCCTTCAAACAGAGGATGGGGTTGATTTACCAAACCCTTGGAATATAGAACACTTACGAAAATTTTATGCGTAAGATCTTCAATGTATTGTTGCTTCGGCAGCGCGATATTTATTCTATGAGTAAAATCAATTATTGCCCTATTTCTGGGTTCTTTGTGTTCAATATACTTTGTCTTCGTGACATTGCCAAAAATTGTTTGGGTTCTTTCGAGGCCCGAACAGGTTGCTTATTTCGCATTATACATTCAGAGCACCTATCACAGGTCTGTCCGGGTTCCTTCGGGGCCATTCACGGATTTGTTCCTACACTTTCGCTACCATGCGACAATTTTAAGCTTTAAGATACCGCTCCGTGGGTCTTACTGGGTTTGTGGTGGACCACTCCGAAATTATTCCAAGTTAAGTAGCCCACGGACCACTAACAAGTAGTCAGGCACTTAATCTGGAATAAGCTGGAGCGCCGTCGGATTATACGTGATTAACCATGTTTTTCTTTCGATCGAAACAACACGCACGCCCACACGAAGGTGAGTCCCAGAGATAACAACATTCCAGAAGTTCAAATTAACATAAATAGTCTCAACAAGTTATTACAAACCAAGTCTGAAATTGAAATAAAGTTTGAGAGTTCAGCAGCGGAAATTATCTAATGACGACACATAGCAACACCACGATGAAGCCGTCCATTGTGCTACTCCTCACGATCCTCGGATGAGGACGGAACCCACTCGATGTGCCAGCTAAGAGGAACCTGGGCAGGCCAAGTAGCACTAGCAAGGTCCTCAGCAACATGCAGACCTGAAATAAAAGCCACAAGCAAGGCTAAGTATACTAATACTCAGCAAGGCTTACCCGTTGGGTGAAAACTACATCATCGACTTCTAGACATGAGAGGCTTTTGGCTGGTGGGTTTGTTTTACCAGAAAGCGACTAAGAGTGGATCCTTATTTTCATGATTTTAGCATCAAATTATAATAGTGTTAACCATTCTAGATTAGCAACCTCTCTAAGCATACAAGTGGTGTAATACAATTTAGTACATAAAACAAGTTCATCATCCTCATAGTTTCACCTGTTACTCAATGCAGCACCGCGATCAAGCAGTCTCATTAACTGGGAGAAGCGGACAGCTCGAACCGAATTTCACTACCTGGCCAGGGAAACCCAACACACATGGATAATTCTTGCTATAAAAGGCACAAGCACTACCCAACCTTTCTCGTCAATCCACATTTCGGAACCAACTCCCATTCCCTTAGGATACAAGGTTATCGGATACTCGCGGACTAAAGCTGGCCGATCTCACGCATGTAACCACATGTGTACAGCAAGGTAAAATACATTTCCAAGGAAAGAAGGCTATCGGTCCTAGCTGTATCAATCGGGTACCAGACTTACTGATTCCCATAGGTCGGCATGTGCGTAGTACGTTCAAAAACATGACACACAGAACCACACGTTTCGACCTTAATCCAATTATCATACACGAACGGGAGATCTACAAATACTGTGACATCTCTAATGTCAAAAGAATTGAAAGTACACTTAAAACCAATGCAAAAGGGAATTATGGGTTGAAACTCAAAAATCCATCAAAAATTCAAATGAAAATTCAAAAACAAGGGTTGTTTGACAGAATTCTCCTATAACAATAGCTACCAAGTGAGTCTTAAGATGGCACCTTTCGAGGCCTTATATGGTAGAAGATGTCGGACCCCGTTGTGTTGGTCCCAGGCAGGCGAGAGGTATACCTATGGTCCTGACCTTGTAAAGGAAGCAGAAGAAAAGGTTAGGATCGTTCGTGAAAATTTGAGAACCGCCCAGTCACGGCAAAAGAGTTACTTTGATCAACGGCGGAAGCCACTTCAATTCGAAGTTGGTGATCACGTGTATCTCAAGGTCTCCCCGACCAAGGGTGTGCAAAGATTTGGGTTAAAAGGAAAACTTGCACCTCGTTACATCGGCCCATATGAAATTACTCAACAATGTGGACTGGTAGCATACCGTGTGCAGCTTCCCAAGAAGCTCTCAGCCGTGCACGACGTTTTCCACGTTTCCCAACTCAAGAAGTGTTTGCGTGTTCCGACCGAAGTTGTTGAACCAGAAGAACTCTTGGTTGAACCGGATCTCTCCTATGATGAGCATCCCGTTAAAATCCTCGATGAGAAAGAGAGACAAACACGAAGGAAAGGAGTTAAAATGTACAAAATTCAGTGGAGTCATCACTCCGAAGACGAAGCCACGTGGGAAACCGAGGACTATCTTAAGAAGAATTACCCCGACATTCTTTTGTAAGCTAAGGTACTTTTTCCACCCTGTTCCTAAGTTTAATCGAATCTCGGGACGAGATTTCTTTTAAGGGGGGTAGGCTGTGACATCTCTGATGTCAAAAGAATTGAAAGTACACTTAAAACCAATGCAAAAGGGAATTATGGGTTGAAACTCAAAAATCCATCAAAAATTCAAATGAAAATTCAAAAACAAAGGTTGTTTGACACCCAACTGAAATCTCAAACATTTTGTACTAAACTTGAAAATCTCCAAAAATAAAAGTTGTTGGCCATCACAAATAAGGCCTAGTCACTGTTTGGAACTTTTGAAAATTTTGCAGTTTAGACCCTCAAAAACTCGAAATACAGTTCTGGGCACCTTTTTGAAATTGGGTTGTTTGAGCTGGAAAAATTTGAAATTTCGGGTTCACCCCAAAAATAAAGTTGTGTCCCACCTCTCAAACTCCAACTTTTATTTTCACACGTTTTCATGTTCAGTTCAAATTTTTGGAGAAAATTCAAATGGGGCACAGAAGCTCCACGGGCGCCAACAGTGGCCCTGGCGCGCCCCTGCTCCGGCCGGGAGCCGGCCGCCACGTGGCCGGCGAGCGGCGGAGGCCGCGCCGAGCTGGCCGAGCCACGGGGTCGGGTGGCCGTGGTCCTCACGCGCTTGTCCGACCCCTCCACGCCGTCACATCGCCGCTCGACCGCTCGCTTTGCCTCGCGCCGCGGTGCGCCATCATGGCGGTCGGAGCGCCGCCGTGGCCGCGCACGCGCGCGACGCGCAGTGCCCCTCCACGGAAGATTCCGTCCCGCTCCGCGCCAAGAAGCCCTGTAGAAGATCTCCACTTCGCCACGCCTCAATCTCCGACGCCCAATCGTGCCGCTCGCGCTCTGCCCGAGCTTCCGCACAATCAATGGCGACCTTGACAGCCCGAGCGCGCGTGCGCACGCTCCCGAGGCACCTCGATGCTCGCTAGCGCACCCAAACCCTCCACCGAGCACTCACATTCCTTCCCCCAGCCAGTGCCCAGCTCTTCTCCCTCTCACCGCGCTCGCTCCCGTCGTCTTCCACCTCGGGACGCCTTGAACCGAGCTCGAGCTTCCCCGCCGCGAACTCGAATCGACCGCGAATCCCTCCACCCTTTTCCAATCCCCCGCGCGTGAAGCTCGCTCACTCACCCCGCTAGCTGCTCGAGCACTCCCCAGCTCGGATCGAGCCTCACTCGCCGCGAATCGAGACTTTTCCCCACCGCTCGGCCATTGACACCGCAAACACCACCTCCACGTCGAGCCCCATACCCCGGCCATCCCCGTCGCAGACGAACCCTACGACGAGCTCCACCATCGTCCAATGAAGCTCACAAGCCTTTCCGCGCATCGCCTCGACCACCGCAGGCCGCTAGCAACGTCGCCGGAGCTAACCGCGCCGCCGCTCAACGTCGACGAGCCGCGCCGCTTCACCTCCGACCGCGAGACCTACCTCAACCGACTCGCGGTGAGCTCCTCTCCATTTCCCCCAACTTTCCCCGAGCCAACTCGCCGTCGTTTCGCCGGCGTAGCAACGCCGACGAGCTCTGGACTTGTTCGCGTTCCCCTTTTTAGTTCTAGGGTCCTCTGCGCAAAAATCAGGGATCTGTTCGTAAGGTTTTGAAAGTTCTAGGGTCTCCAGCGTAAAAAGATTCTTAAACCTAGATCTAATTTTCCCGAATCTTGTAAAATCCGTTAAAAATCGTACAAAAATCATAAAAATGCACAAAAATACTCCCTGGATTCGTGAGATTGTAAACTCCAATCTCATTTAAGCATGTATATACTTTTGGTGAACCATTTTTGAATTAAAATTCAAACTGTAAAATTTGAAACTTGTGCACCTTTTCAAATCCAGAGCTCCGTTAGGGTTGATCTTTGGATATGTTGTTTTTAGTGACTTTGGACACCTTGTGTCCAAAGGGGACCTAAAAATATGGACTGTAACCTCGGTTATGATTTAAAATGTGTTTTCTGACTTTATGTAGTCCAGAAATTGTTAAAATTAATCAATGCAGTGAAAAATCACCATTTTTCTCAAGAGGCCTAAAAACTTGTTAGCACATCTGTTAAAAATGCAAAACTTAATTTTTGCTCTGTTTAAACTAGCAAATAAATAGTTATGTGTTTTAGGATAGAAATTTATTAAGGACTGTCCAAGGGTTATTTTGAGCCACCACTTGGCCAGAGCCCTCCTTGTACTAATGACTAGCTCTGGTAGGAAAATTTCCTGGTTTGGATGTATTTTTAATTTTATATAAATTTATTTCATTTCTATAGGCAGCAGTTTAATCTATTTTTAATAAATTCTGTGTAGCTCAAATTTAGCTAAATTTTGGAGTGAGCCTAACTCTTATACTCCAGTATCTGTCGTAAAGTTTGTAGATAAAAAGGATGAACAGAAAATGAGAAACAAAAATGAGAAGGAATCAATGTGGAAATTGAATCATATGAAAGAATAAACCTTTTGATAATTAGTTAGAATAAAATAAGAAAAGTCTAATATTCCAGAACAGCACCCTAGCTTCAAAATAGTAAATAGACATTCTTTTATATATGTACACAATCACCATCAAAGATGAATAAAAATTTTCCACACCACTACTCTATTTTTGTGAAGGAAAAAGTAGTACTTAAGCATGTCTAGGTGAATATGGCCTTCAAGGCCTTAGTTCTGAAATCAATTGGCAGCCGCATTAAGTTATGCATCTCATGTAGAAGGCGCTATTCCAGACGGCACCTACCATCTCATCCCCGCCGACGAAGAAGGAATCCCGGAGGGAGGTGCCGGCGAAGGATCGATCAACCCGGAGGCTAACCCCCAGCTAGAGCAAGAAGGCAAGCCCCGGAGCATAACCCAACCTTTAAAGTTTATGCATCTATGATTTCCCTATGCTTGTGCATTTACGTTTCAAGGAGTTGATTGAATACCTTAGCTGCACATTTCCTAGTACCTATGACTTGCAACACTAGTATGAAAGGATCGATAGGGCATTGCTTTAGGTCCGTTACAAGTCGAGTGATTTCCTGTCACTCGCGAGACATAGGAGTTGCTTGTCTTTACTTATGTTGGAATCATAAGGATTGACGGGCGGGGTGATAGATGTAGATCTCCCGTCCGTGTATGATAATGGATTTAAGGTCGAAACGTGTGGTTGAGTGTGTCAAGTTTTTGAACGTACCACATGCATGCCGATATATGGGAATCGGTAAGCCCGGTACCAGATTGAAGCAGCTAGGGCCGATAGCCATCTCTCCTTGGAAACTTTTGTTTCCCCTGACATACACTTGTGGATATATGCGTGAGACTGTGAGTGAAGCAGTAAACCTTTATCCTAAGGAAGTGGACCCGGTTCCGAATTGTGGATCGATGGGAAAGGTTGGGAAGTGCTTGTACCTTTTATAGCAAGCATTATCCGTGTGTGTTGGGTTTCCCCTGGCCAGGTAGCAAAATTCGGTTCGAACTGTCCGCTTCTCGCGGTTAATGAGACTGCTTGACCGCCTTGCTGCATTGAGTAACAAGTGGAACTATGAGATTGATGAACTTGTTCTATGAAATAAATTGTAGTGCACCACTTGTATGCTTAGAGAGGATGCTAATCTAGAATGGTTAAATCTACTAGAATATGATGCTAAAACATGAAAGCAAGGACCTACTCTTAGTTGCTTTTTGGCAAACAAACCCACCAGCCAAAAGCCTCTCATGTCTAGATGTCGGTGATGTAGTTTTCACCCGATGGGTAAGCCTTGCTGAGTATTAGTATACTCAGCCTTGCTTGTGGCATTTGTTTACAGGTGCAATGTTGGATGTGGCAGTCGGTGCCATGACTTGGCCTACCCAGGTTCCCCCTGGATGGCACATCGAGTGGGTTCCGTCCTCTGCCGAGGAACGGGAGGAGTAGCACCGTGGCAGGCTTCAGCATGGTGTTACTTGTATCGTCGTTAGTTTTTATTCCGCTGCAATGAACTACTTTATTTCCGCTGCAAGAATTTGATACTCTGATTTAAATTTCGAACTTGGTTTGTAATAACTTTGAGATACCCCTTTATGTATGTTAAATTTGTGGAATGTTGTAATCTCTGGAACTCACCTTCGTGTGGGCGTGCTGTTGTTTCGATCGAGAAAAACACGTGGTTAAATCGGGTTTAATCCGACGGCGCTCCAGCTTATTCCGGATTAAGTGCCTGACTGTTTGATTAGTGGTCCCGGGGTACTTAACTTGGAATAATTTCGGAGTGGTCCGCCACAAATACCATCCCGCCTGTCCATCCTTATGATTCCAACATAAGTAAAGACAAGCAACTCCTATATTTCACGAGTGACAGGAAATCACTCGACTGGTAACGGTCCTAAGAGCATAGCACTGTCGACCTTATCATACTAGTATTTCAAGACATAGGTACTAGAATTATGGAACTAGGGTATTCAAACAACTCCTTGAAACATAATTGCACAAACATAATTAATTCAAAGTTGCATAAACTTTAAAAGTTAGGTTATGCTCCGGGGCTCGCCTTCTTGCTCAGCTCATAGCTTGGGCTAAGGCGGGGTTAGCTTGACTTGCTTCAACAGCAATCTTGCGTCCTTCTTGTGGCCCTCCTTCGGAATTCGGAATGAGTATGCACGTTCCAGGATCTATACGAGATGCACATGCATAAGATTTAAATTGATTTCAATGTTCGAATAAAAAGTACAGTGCATTTGAGGCCATATTCCTAGACAAAAATTAATTCTCTTCTTTTACCTTACAACACACTTGGAAAGGTGCCATAGCAGTTTTTTTTATTTTGATGGTGATTGTGTATATATATAAAATTATAAATCTTATTACTTCATCTAGTAACTCAGGTACTATTTTTGGATAACTTTTAGATATTTCTCAATATTTACATTCATGTGCATGTGATAAAGAATTGTGTTATATTTTCTTCATTAAGCAAGATTGAAACCTCCTATTTGTAGCTCAATTATTATGATTCGACTTTGTGGTAAAATCTGATTTTTTAACTCAGGTTATCTAGTTTATTTTTCTGTAGAAAAAAGTAATTATTTTATTCAGCAAATTTTATTTCTAGTATTAGTGCAATTTCAGCCACTAGGAAACGGAATTAAATCCTAGAAAAATAATTACAGAACAAAACAACATGATCTATTTACTGGAGCTTTACAAAGCCAAGAATAGATCATCTACCAATTTTGAGCTCAGATTATGCTATAAAACTAGCTAAACAAATACTACATCATTTTCCTTATCCAATTAATTTGAGCATGTTTCCAGAGATTAAAGTGAGATCTAGCATTTTTCTAAGATATCTGGCAACATGTATACACTACTGTCCAATTCTAAAACATTGTTTCTGAATAAATTAACTATTAAAATTTGAAAAAGATGTCAGCAGAGATAAACTAAACCATTTATACCTGGAGCTAGAAAACATAACTTAGTGCAAGATTGGTACCTTAAAGTGGTGACTACAAGACTAACAACATATCCAAAGTTCACATTCATAGCAGTTGTGGTTTAGGAGTTATGCACAAGAGTTCATTTTGACATTTTAATTTTTATAGACTAAACCAAGCCTCAAAAGCATATACATGCTGTGAGAGTAATAAAATAGACATCACTAGGATTCCAGGTAATTTTAGTTTGAATTTTTCTGCTTTTCATAAAATTTTTAATCTTATTTCAAAGTTTGCAGTTTTTAATCCCTAAATCTGGAATTTGGCTATTACATATAGGTCCTCGGTTTTTGCATTGGGAACCCTAAAAAGATTTCGTGATTCGCAATCGGATCCCTGGGCGGAAACTGAAGCTCGGCGAGCTCGATTCCGGCGAGGGGAGGCCGGGGCTGGCCGAGAAGAGGGCACAAGAACGGCGAGGGACTCACCCATGACTGGTTTGAAGCGTAGTAGAGGTCGGAGGAGGTCCGGAGATGGCCGGCGACGTGAGCAACAGCGTTGCAGCCGCCTCTGCTTCAACTCCGGTGAGGACGGCGACGGGGGCTTCGGTTGGAGGGGCCTGAGAGCATCAGTGGGGTGCGGGGAAGGTCGCCATGGGGTTGGTTTGGCCGGTGGGTAGGTGGAGGTGGCTAGCCACGTTGAGCTCGAGCTCGGCGGCATCAATGGTGGCCGGCGGAGGAGATTTGGGCGAGCGCGGGCGAGGGGATGCGGCTCCTTTTATGGAGGCATGGAGGAGGTCAACCTGACAAGCTTGGGATACTCTATGAGCGGCAGGCAAACTTGGGGGCACGCGTGCACGTGCTCGATGTGCCCAGGCGCCATTAAAGGCCCTGGCAAGCTCGGGCAGCACGAGCACGGGCAGTTGGGCACTGGGGCTCGCGGGGATTTGAGTGGAGCTGCTGGCGTGCGACAGGGAGAGATGCCGTGTCATGAGGAGGTCCTGTCCGGGCGAGACGCTGCGGCCAATGGCGCGGCTTGCGTGGTGCAGAGGCTTGGTCGGTCATGTGGCTTGGCGGAGCTCGGCGACCGAGAGAGTGTGGCGCAGAAAAAAGGGGCGGTGAAGGGGTTGTCGGGTCCCGTCAAGGATCCTAGCGCATGAACAGAGGTCGGGGACATGATCTCCAGCGATTGGCTGGGCTGGTCAACGCGACAGCGCTCGCCGGCCATGTGGCGGCGTTCCCGGCGTTCGCGGGCAGAGGCCATGATGGCCACTGCATGAGCGCCGATGTGCGGCTTCGGTTCAGGCGAAAATCCTCCAAATTTTTGAACTAAACTCCAAAAACTGCAAATACGAATGTTGGAGTTTGAAAGGTGGGACACGACTATTTTTTCGGACGAACTCAAAATTCTGAACATTTCGAGCTCAAACAAGCTTGGTTTGAAAAGGAGGTCTGCTCGGTTTTTGAGGTTTCCGAGGGTCTTAACCACAAAATTTGAAAAAGTTTGAAAAAGAAACATGGCCTGATTTGGGATGACAAACAACTTCGCTTTTTGGAGATTTTTAAGTTCAGTAGTAAAATTTGGAGATTTGGGTGGGGATTCAAATCAGCCCTTTTATGCTGGATTTTTGAATTTGAAATTCAAACCTAGGGTGGAGATTTGAGTCTTTAGCCTTGATTTTTGGATAAAGGTCATAAAAAGAAAAGTGTTTGGTTTTGTTTACCTTGAAAGTTCCCTTACTATGTATTTCTATGTTCCATGGTAGCTTTAGCTTTTGTAGCTCAACCCATGTTTTCCTTTTTCTCATTTGTTTGAATTATGGATAACTTTCATCATTTTTCTTTAATCCTCTTTCTTAATTATTCTTAACCAAACTTCATTAAGGTTTTAAAATTTTCAACACCAGGGGTGCTACAGGGTTCTTGTTTAAAGACCATGTATAGTTTGTTCGCATTGTTCCCTTTCAGGGTACATTTACTTTAAAAGATAGCTTTCGCTATAGAAATCTCCCTGGATTCCCTTGGGTCCTTAACAGGGTTGTTTTTCAAAGTTAAAATTTGCGGATCAAACGTACTTTTTGATTAAGTCCTATTGTTACACACAGAGATACTCAAGGGTTCTTTGAAACACTTGTTTTGTTCTTCATATGCGGACAAATTAAACACTTCATTGCATAAAAATAGAAGAGTATTTGTTCTATTACAACTTTAAGCTTTGCGCAATTGCATTGGCAATTGGCTCGGCTTCTTTCTTCAGGTCTCTGAAGGTCTCTTCTAAGCAGTTTGGCTCTGCGCCTTCTACACACTTGCTAATGTCTACTTTAGGGTACATGGACTTCACTACTGCTAGAATGTGAATAAGGCAGGCTTCATATGATCTCTTGATGAATGCCTTCAATTGACGAGGCACGGCCTTCAAACGATCCAAGAAGGGTTGTGGAGCCGCAGGGTCCTCTGGGACCAACGCCTTCACCAATGGATTAGCAGTTTTCTCCAGACTACGATCCGCTTCAGAGCTTCGGCTAACTCCCCGTGAGAGTTCTTCATATGCTGAATGGTATCCTCCACCTCCGTCATCCTCTTGGCCGCCTGCTCAAGTTTCTCATCCAATGCCTTCTTGTCTGCAAGATTCCCGCGCAGTTGGACGAGTTCTTCCGATAAATGCCTATTGTCTTCACGAGCATTATCCAGGTCCTTGGCAACTTTCTTTTGTTGTTCAATGATTTGAATCAGTTGCTCGTCGGCATCTTTGCATTGTTGCACGACAGTCTTCAGCTCCTCTTTCACCTTTTCATATTCTGTTGTGACGCGCTTCAAGGATTCTTCATGACGGTTGGCCAAGTTTGACCAATCCGTCATCTTATTTTGGGTCGCTGTCAGTTGCTGCTGCACCCCTGCTCAAGCAAATACAGCAGAGTTGATACCAACACAGAGTCAATACTATCTGCGCAACATGCAACACATGGACACGGTACCTTTGAGATCTGTTAGCACAGATGTCAATTTCTTCTTCAGGTCATCCTGCTCTGTCGACAGCTCTTTAGTCCGTAGATGTAGGGTGCGGATCATATTAGCGTCCTCCACTTCCTGGGCATGGCGATCTTCGCGCTCCCGGTCCAGTTCTTTTTGAAGGCGCTCGCTTTCGCA
Organism: Digitaria exilis; assembly: GCA_015342445.1. Classification (NCBI taxonomy): domain Eukaryota; kingdom Viridiplantae; phylum Streptophyta; class Magnoliopsida; order Poales; family Poaceae; genus Digitaria; species Digitaria exilis. The sequence goes on from JACEFO010002576.1 coordinate 117,036, forward strand.
TGCATCAAGGAGATATTGCGGATGTAGTCGGTTTTCTATCTTGATGCTTCACCAACAACCTGAAGAGTACGATTATTTGTTAAATCGTTCAAGATTACAATAAGTTCTGAGTTGTTCTTCATACCTTGAAATATGCTACTACCCTCTCGGCATGATATAATCCCCTGTCGATGCACCCTTCATCCTCCTCCGCATCCAAGACATAATCAAAACCTTGCGGATTGGGATTCACCATTGGGTCGTAGCTTCCAATTCAGAAGTTACCCAGTCCCTGCTGAGCTTCACTTGGTGGTGGTACTCGGGGGATCTCTTCAATTTCATGCTCTTGGGTTGTTTCTTCACGTTGCTTACCCCTTGAGCATTCGGCTTCATCCATCGGCTTCAATAGAGCAGACTTGGGAGTTTACAAGTTGCTCGGGGGCTCGTTGGCAACCTGGACATTGCGTTCAACTTTAGATTCTTCCATGACAGCCTGTGTCACAAGTTGTTCAATGTCCGCTAGAACGTCAGCAGTTGATCGCTCATTGGTACTTCTGTTTGTTCTGGCTGGTTTGTTGACGGCGTGCCAGTCTAGACTTCAGGAAGAGTTGTTTGGGGGTTTCCCCTGGGTTCTTCTTGTACTATGTTCACTGGCGCTTCCTGAGAGGATCTTGTAGATGCCTAGAGGGGGGGTGAATAGGCGTACCTAATAAAAACCTGAAAATTCTTTCTTCACAAGTTGTCAGTGAAACCGGATCTTCTAAGTACCTCTAGGAAGATCCGATAATTGTATGTTCAGAGACTTGCACGGATGATCCGATATGGAAAATAACCTTGCTCGAGATTCAAAATCTAACAAGTTATTCGCAATTCCACTTGAATAGAAAGTTCACAAAGGTACTCTAAGAGCTATATATTATGATCAAATACAGCGGAAATGTTTATAGAGATAGATCGGGCAATATATAGCAAATATGAGAATATATGAACCAAAGTGAAGTAAGCAACACAAAGAGACACGAGATTTGTTCCCGGAGTTCACTCCCAAGGGAGCTACATCTCCGTTGAGGCACCCACAAAGGATAGAGTCTCTTTCAACTTGTTTTCTCTCTCAATTGACCACAAAGATCAAGATTGAGTCACTTACTAGATGGTTCCACACAAGGAACGGGTGATACAATCCTCCAAGGCGCTCCCACAAGCTAGGTGCTGCACTTGGTGACCTCTAACCATCTAGGAGCAAGCTCCAAGAGTAACAAACGCGAATCACAAGCCAAGGATGCTTCAAGAAGTCAACACCCAAACCACAAATCTTCTCTCTCAATCAATCCCCAAGTGAATCTTGGCTAGAGCAAGCTTTGAAGGAGAGTGGGGAGGACGACAGAGCCTTTTGGAGTGTGTTCTATGCTGGTTTGGTCGAGAGGGATAAAGGGAGAGAGTGAAGAGGTATATATATGCAACCTCAAAATCTAACCGTTATGTTCAGAATCGGGCAAACCGGATCTTCCGGATAGGCTTAGGTTAGCTGTGAAAAACCTAAGTGTACTGTCAAACTAGATCTTCCAATTCACAAAACCGGATCTTCCGAATTTGTATTTTTCTACTCAGTACCAAACCGGATCTTCTGATGAATAAAATCGGATCTTCCGATTTTACACAGTATGGAACCGGATGTTCGAAGAACAAAACCGGATCTTCCGTTTTTCTCCGAGAATGTGAGTTTTGCCCATTTTCTCTCTCAAAGTTAGTTTTCATCTCAATATAGCACTTTAGCAACCTTGATTCATCATACACATCCCCCTTGATAGTATGGTGTTTCCTATACTCAAATTCAAAGAATAAATTCAATTTAAATCGTCCATATGAGCTTCACACCATATTATTTGAATTGGGGACCTCCTTCATATATTTCTTCATTTCTTTTCATTTTGCTCCTGCACATATCTCAATAGAAGTATGAAACCTCCAAATTGTGGTTGTTATCACCACCAAAATCACTAGGGGGCCAAATGCACTTTCACTTCCGCTACTGGTACCTCTTCAATTCTGCACATGTAATTGACATAAGAAAGGTTTTTTCATCACTACAAGCAAAGGTCTTCAGATTACTTACATGTTAGTGGGACGCATGGGGATCTCTAGTTTGCCCAGAGTAAATTCTTCTTCTGGTTCTTCATCTCTGGTAGATGGACCAGCAGATGCTTCTCCTTGAGTTCCTCCCCTGGCGGATCCTCGCACTCTCTCCTCTGCGGATTCCTGTGCAGGGACAGCGGTTGTGCTAGTATCTTCCCTGGGTTCTTTCACAACTTCCTTTGTCTCCATCGCAGCACTGGTAGTTCCTTCTACAGGGTTGTTTTCCTTCAGAATGGGCCCTGATCCGGCGTGTGATGGTGAGGCAGGGTTGAATATGGAGTGGATGATCTCCTCATCTGACAGTGGCCTGTGGGCAGTGCTGGCTTGCTGCGGCAGGCTTATTCCAATGACCCCAATGGTCATTCCTGGAGTTGGCTGGATCTTCAATTTTGGTGACACCTTTTTCTTAACTCGGGAACGATCCTCGTCCAAGGTTTTGATTGCGTCCTTGGCCTCTTGGGCACAGGCGTGCTTGGTTCCGCGGTCATTCTCTTTACTCCTCCATTTTTTCCAGTGGAGGACTCCCCTGGTTCCTTGCAGAGTTCTTTAGCATCCTTTCCCTCCAATGGTTGAAACAAGTCGTCAGGCACTTCAGTTGCATTCTTTTTCAAATTGCGAAAGTCTGGGTTTCTTATACCAACCTGCGCACTGATTTTGGGATCTACACAACTAGCAATTACTATGGCTTCATCGGTATTCATTAGATCAAATGGTGGCAAGCTGACATACAACGCTCGCCTGGCTTCGTACTGCAAAGTGTTACAAACAATTCATGATTAGTGTAGACATTATATTGGCAAACAACAAGAATAAACATGACGTGCTGGTAACCTCTGGAGACATGGTAGCAGCTGACACTTTCATAATCTCTAGGAAGTCCTCGTTTACCCCAGACATATATTTCTTTACAAGTTGCAGCGCTCTTTTCTCTGGAAAGGCTTCTGCATTGTTCCTTGATGGATCTGTTTCCTCAGCGTTGTTTGCAGGGTTGAATCCTTCGCTTCAAGAAAGACATATATACGTCGGCTCCAGTCAACCCTTGTTCTTTTAGATCTCGAATCATACTCAGGAGCTCTGGTATTTGCATAGCTTGGTTCACTTCCATAGGTCTGTTGGCGAACTCGAATGGCTCATCAACTATTCACATCGATCACCACACAAGCATCCACACACATGCAAACAAGATATTTAATTAGCACAGTACACCAAACATAAACCAATGATGAGAAGAGGGCTTTAGAAATATTATACGCTTTACTACGAACACGTGAGCACAAAAATCACTCCAACCGGAGCTAAAACAAAGAAACAACGCATAAAATGGGTTCTAGGGGCTAGCTGATGAAAGGTTTAGGCTTACAGGGGTGTTTTTTAAAGAAACCGAGGGCTTGAAACATAATTTTGTATAAAGACTCGAGGGCTAAGTAGCAAAACTACAGCTCTGGACGGCGGCTACTATTTTTCAAAACCTCAGGGGTTAAAAGAAAAGAAAAAGGACTAAACATAAATACTTATGAACTACACAGGACCACAGGTTGGTTTTGCAAAACTCCAGGGGCTATGTTGCAAAAGTGCCATGGCTGACCGATATGCGTCGGTTTGACCAAGATTAAATCCGCTCTGGGCCGTTGGATCGTGATCTAGTGTGACATCCCTGATGTTTAGAACCTTAAAAGTACACTAAAAACAGGGTTAAAGGTCAGCATTGGTTGTAGCACACTTAATTTGATCTAAATTTTGAAATTTGAATTTGAATAAGGCCTTTTTGACACCCGGCTGAGATATCAAAAATTTCGTACTAAACTTGAAAATCTCCAAAAATAAAAGTTGTTTGTCATCACAAATAAAGCTTAGTTACTGTTTGGAACTTTTTCAAATTTTGCAGTTAAGCCCCTCAAAAACTCGAAAAACCATGCTGAACACCTTTTCGAAAATGGCTTGTTTGAGCTTGAAAAATTCAAAATTTCAGGTTCACCCCACATTTCAAACTCCAACTTTTGTGTTTGCACTTTTTGAAGTGTAGTTCAAATTTTTGGAGATAAACACGTTTGAACCAAGGAGCTCCACGGGCGCTCAGACCTCAGCCCAGGCGTGCTCTACTCGAGGCCGGCAGCGGCCGCCACGTGGCCAGCGAGCGGCGGCGACCCGGTCAGGCCGGCGAAAGCCACGGCAGCTGCGCCTCTCTTCCCCACGAGCACGCCAGAGCTCCGTTGGGTCACATCGCGCGCTACAGCGCCCAGGCGAGCCTCGCCACGCGGAGCGCCATCATGGCGAGGCGAGCTCCACCATTGGCCGCCAGCGCGCACGTCGAGAAGCGCTGCCCCGCGGCCGGATTCCCTCCCACTACGCGCCAAGCACCTCTGCGGAGGATCTTCACTCGCCCACGCCACAATCCCCCTCGCCCAACCGCGGCCAGCGCTCTGTCCGAGCTCGGAGGCCATCAATGGCGCTGCCGTCGCCATCCGCCCCGCGCGTGTTCCCCAGGCCACCTAGCTAGCGCCAGCTCGCTCCCAACACTCGCCAAGTGACCCAAGTTCCTTTCCTCAGCCTGCGACGCAGCCATTTCCTCTCCTCCGCGCTCCCGCGCGCTTTCTTCCACCTCCGGCCGCTGAGAGCAGAGCTCGAGCTCTTGCGCCATAAACCAAAATCCACCGTGATTCCCTCCATGGTTTCCCAGTCCCCCACACCCGAAGCTTCCTCATCCACCTAGCTAGCTTCTCGACCCATTCCCAGCTCGAAACGAGCAGCACTCGACGGGAATCAAAGTTTTCCCCGCCGCTCTGCCATTTTCCCGCCGCGAGCTCCACCTCCACGTCGAGCTCTACCCTCCGGTCATCTCCGTCGCCGCCAAGCACCTCGACGAGCTCCGCCTCCTCCCGGTGAAACTCTCAAGCCAAGCCGCGCGCCGCCTCGACCCTCGTAGCCGGCTACTGATGTCGCCGAAGCAAACCGCTCCGCCGCTCACCGTCGACAAGCCGTGCCGCTTCACCACCGTCCATGAGACATACCCCAAACGACTCGCGGTGAGCCCCTCGTCGTTTTCCCCAACTTCCCCGCACAGGTTCGCCGTCTCCTCGCCAGAGTCCGGTAGCCGGCGAGCCAAGGACCCATACGCATTCCCCATTTTACTTCTAGGGTCCTCCGTGAAAGTTTCAGGGACTTGTTTGCAAGGTTTTAAAAAGTCTAGGGTCCCCGGCGTAAAAGAGATTCTTAAACCTGGATCCATTTTTCTAAGATCTTGTAAAATCCACTAAAAATCATAGAAAAATCAGAAAAATGCACAAAAATACTCTCTGGACTCGTGAGATTGTAAGTTTCAATCTTATGTTGGCATATATACACTTTTGATGAATAGTTTTTGAACTAAAATTCAAACTCAGTTATTAGAGTTTTGTGCACCATTTCAAATCCTGAACTCTTTTGGAGCTGAAATTTGGATATGTTGTTCTTGTGGTCTGTAGAACCTTTGTGTCAGGAGGAGACCTAAAATTATGGCCTGTAACTTCAGTTATGAATTATTTTGTGATTCCTATCCTAGCTCAGTTCTGCATTTATTAAAACTAATTCATGCAGTCAAAAATCACCATCTTTCACCAGAGAACTAATAACTTGTTGGCACATGTGGTAAAAATGCTAAACTTAATTTTAGACCCTGTTTAGATTAGAAAATAAATAGATGTTGGTTTTCGGATAGAAAATTATCGAGGGCCGTCCAAGTGTTATTTTTAGCCACCACTTGGTCAGAGCCTTTCTTTTACTCATGTCTAGCTCTGGTAGAGAAATGTTCTGTTTTCGAAGCAGTTTTGATTTTATATGAATTAATCTTGTTTCTTTGAGCAGCAGCTTGCACTATTTTTAATAAATTCTGTGTAGCTCGGTTTTAGCCAAAACCGAGCTACACATAATTTATTAAAAATAGTGCAACTTGCTGCTCAAAGAAAAATGATTAATTCATATAAAATCAAAACTACTTCCAAAACAGATGATTTCTCTATTAGAACTAGACATGAGTAAAAGTAGGGCTCGGACCAAGTGGTGGCTAAAAATAACACTTGGACAGCCCTCGATAATTTTCTATCAGAAAACCAACATCTATTTATTTGCTAGTCTAAACAGGGTCTAATATTAAGTTTAGTATTTTTACCACATGTGCCAACAAGTTTCTAGACCTGTGGTGAAAGATGGTGATTTTTGGCTGCATGCATTATCTTTAATAAATGCAGAACTGAGCTAGGACAGAAATCACAAAATAGTTCATAACTGAAGTTACAAGCCATATTTTTAGGTCTCCTTCGGACACAAAGCTTCTACTGACCACACAAACAACATATCCAAAGTTCAGCACCAAAAGAGTTAAGGATTTGAGATGGTGCACAAAACTCTAAAAACTGAGTTTGAATTTTAATTAAAAAACTATTCATCAAAAGTTTATACATGCCAACATGAGATTGGAGCTTACAATCTCACGAGTCCAGAGCGTATTTTTGTGCATTGTTCAGATTTTTCGACGATTTTTAGTGGATTTTACAAGATCTCAAAAAAATGGATCTAGCTTTAAGAATCTCTTTTACGCCGGGGACCCTAGACTTTTTAAAATCTTGCAAGCAAGTCCCTGAAACTTTCACGGAGGACCCTAGAAGTAAAATGGGGAACGCGTATGGGTCCTTGGCTCGCCGGCTACCGGACTCCGGCGAGGAGACGGTGAACCAGTACGGGGAAGTTGGGGAAAACGACGAGGGGCTCACCGCGAGTCGTTTGGGGTAGGTCTCGTGGACAGTGGTGAAGCGGCGCGGCTCGTCGACGGTGAGCGGCGGAGCGGTTTGCTCCGGCAACGTCGGTAGCCGGCTGCGGGGGTCGAGGCGTCGCGCGGCTTGGCTTGAGAGCTTCACCGGGAGGAGGCGGAGCTCGTCGAGGTGCTTGGCGGCGACGAGATGACCGGAGGGTAGAGCTCGACGTGGAGGTGGAGCTCGCGGCGGGAAAATGGCAGAGCGGCGGGGAAACTTCGATTCCCGTCGAGTGCTGCTCGATTCGAGCTAGGAATGGGTCGAGAAGCTAGCTAGGTGGATAAGGAAGCTTCGGGTGCGGGGGACTGGCATACCATGGAGGGAATCGTGGTGGATTTTGGTTTGCGGCGCGAGAGCTCGAGCTCTGCTCTCAGTGGCCGGAGGTGGAAGAAAGCACGCGGGAGCGCGGAGGAGAGGAAATGGCTGCGTCGCTGGCTGAGGAAAGGAACTTGGGTCACTTGGCAAGTGTTGGGAGCGAGCTAGCGCTAGCTAGGCGGCCTAGGGAACACGCGCGGGGCGGATGGCGACGGCAGCGCCATGGATGGCCTCCGAGCTCGGACAGAGTGCTGGCCGCGGTTGGGTGAGGAGGATTGTGGCGTGGGCGAGTGAAGATCCTCCGCAGAGGTGCTTGGCACGTAGTGGGAGGGAATCCGGCCGCCGGGCAGCGCTGCTCGACCTATGCGCTGGCGGCCAATGGTGGAGCTCGGCTCGCCATGATGGCGCTCCGCGTGGCGAGGCTCGCCTGGGCGCTGTAGCGCGTGATGTGACCCAAGGGAGGCTCTGTCGTGCTCGTGGGGAAGAGAGGTGCGGCTGTCATGGCTTTGGCCGGCCTGACCGGTTCGCCGCCGCTCGCCGGCCACGTGGCGGCCGCTGCCGGCCTCGGGCAGAGCACGCCCGGGCTGAGGTCCGAGCGCCCGTGGAGCTCCCTAGTTCAAACACGTTTATCTCCAAAAATTTGAACTACACTTCAAAAAGTGCAAACACAAAAGTTGGAGTTTGAAATGTGGGACACAACTTTATTTTTGGGGTGAACCTGAAATTTCGAATTTTTCAAGCTCAAACATGCCATTTTCAAAAAGGTGTTCAGCATGGTTTTTCGAGTTTTTGAGGGGCTTAACTGCAAAATTTGAAAAAGTCCCAAACAGTAACTAAGCTTTATTTGTGATGACAAACAACTTTTATTTTTGGAGATTCTCAAGTTTAGTACGAAATTTTTGAGATCTCAGCCAGGTGTCAAAAAGGCCTTATTGAAATTCAAATTTCGAAATTTAGATCAAATTAAGTGTGCTACAACCAATGCTGACCTTTAACCCTGTTTTTAGTGTACTTTTAAGGTTCTAACATCAGGGATGTCACATCTAGCGGCTAGGGTTGGTTGGTCGTTTATCGCCGGAGACAGCGGCGGCGCCTCCCACGGCCACGGCGGAGGATCGCCGGAGCGAGGCGAAACCAGGGCTACGAGACTCGGTTTTGAGTGGTTCAAGGCTTGGGAGAGAGAGGACGTTGTGGGGGTCTCAATTTAGGGGTGGGTCAGGTTCGAGGTTTGCACGGCGGGGAGAGCTGGCGACGGCCGGTGGCGGGAGGCAAACTCCGACGAGTTTGCGCGGACGGAAACAAGGGAAAGAGCAAGCAAGGGCTAGCCGTGGAGCTTGCTCACCTCCGTGTGAAGCTCTGGGACGGGCTCTGGTCGTCCGCAAGGCGGTGGAGTAGCGGGTTGCCGGCGGTGGCTCGAAGCTAGGGCTTGGGCAGCGCTGGCACTTCGAGGCGGCTAGGGTTTGGGGTTTGGGCGAAGGAGGTCACAGGGGGCCGCGGTGGCGCTTAAGTAGGACGGGGAAGCCAGGCTTTGGTGTGCGCGCCAAGAAGGCAGGGTCGGACTCGAGCTCGAGTCTGGCTCGGGTTCGGCCCTAGGGTGTCAGCGGCGTGAGAGAGAGAGGCTGAGGCGCGGCTGCTGGGCCAAATTGGGCCCCGTAGATTGAGAAGGAAGGAGAAGAGAGAAAGAGAAATGGGTCGGGCCAAAAAGAGAGAGAAAAGAGAAAAGCTTTTCACTTTTAAATTTCAAACTTCTCACTTAAATTCAAATTCAAATTTGAATTCAACAATAAAAAATAAATGCACCAGCATGAATGTATCAACAATGTTTCTATTCCTTATATTTGCTTTTAATTTCTCAAAAGTTTTTATTTTTCCTATATTAATTATGAGCACTTGAATGTAAAAATCAATTTATTTACTAAATTCAAGAAAGGCATTTTTATGGTGTTACAGTCTAGAGCCTGTTGGCAATTCTTATTTGGAAGATGTTATAGTTAGCGTGGGAATCATCTAGTTGCCCACAGTAAACTGCCGGCAATGTACTCTCGGCCACTTGTTTAACCAGCCAACCCTCAGCCAAAGGAGAATGCCCAACAAAGAGTGGCCAACGGGAGATTGCCGACGGTATACGCTCGGCTATCCTCTTTGCCGGCGGTAACAACGTAATGCCCGATAGTTTAATAACCGTTGGCCATTCTTAGGATTCTAGTAGTGTTTGGGAAGAACATTGACAATCTTTCTTGAGATATTTTCATTTACAATAACATTCAATCTAGAATACATGTCATTAGCTAATTCATTAGGAAACATCTCAAAGTTATCAAATTTGTGCCTAATCAATTCATATTATTTGTGAATAACATCAATGGTGCCATCATGAAGTTCTTCAAGCTTAGTCCAAATTTTATTGGGACATTTTTCATCATTGATTTGATTAAACACCTCAATGCTTAGCATTCAGTATTGATTGCAACACCTTCTCATCAGCTTTGGTGGGGTTTTCGGGCCGAGTAAGGGGTTTCATTTCATTGTTTGCCACTCTCCAAATAATTAGTTCTTTTGTCTCTAGAAAACTGGACATACGAATACACCAATAGTTGTAGTTAGTGTCATCAAAGTGTGGAGGCCTAATAATATCACTCTAACCTCTTCGGATGTTAGTTTGCTCGTTTAGTGGTAAAGCTAAAGGTCAGAAAATGAGCCTCTAGCTCTGATACCACTTTAATAGGACCGTGACACCCTAAGAGTAGAGATGTTAGGTGTTCCAAAAACTAAGACTCCAATAGACATATAAAAATCTATCTCAATATCTATCTAATAGTGCTCTAGATTTTTTCATGTGTTGCTATTTCTACCGTCAAAAGTTTTGCACCCTATGTCCAATCCAATACTAGCATGGCAAGATTAGAAAGGTAATGTGAAAAATAGTGAAACTATAAATTGTGGAAGGTAAAGGGTAGATAATGCTAACTTCCGGCACAATAATTTTTAACAAGGTATCGGAAAGCTCGTAGGTTTTCCACTAGTTCTCGTTGTTGGAACCCCTCTCAAGGGAGCGCCCGCACAAGAGCATAAACTCCCTAGTCGAGTAACGATATGCATGTCCACGAGACTTCTCCATGCACAAGTGGGTCTCCACTCGCCCCACCCGAATGCACGTCGCCGCCTTCACTTGGTAGAACTTTGTCCAACTAACCAAGGGCCTCTCCACCCTCTCACAATCACCAGTGGCCACTCCACAAACTTGGTTCGAATGTCTCGCAGAGCAAGCTCCGGGTTACAACACTTGGTGCGCGCAAGCACCGTATAGGTCAAGTAGTAAGCAAATCTCACTAAACTCTAGGTTGAACACCTAAGAGATGCGCTAATAGGCCTAAACTAACATTAAACACTTTGGTGATTGCCTTGATCTTCTAATTAATACTTTAGTGGATTGAACACTTAAAAGTGTGTGGAACACTTGCCACTATCGTTCATGAGACTTGAAATGACTGTGGCATGCGGAATTTATAGCCCTAACCAAATGAGTAGCTGTTGCAACCTTCCTAGGTACCACCAATTGATTCGGTGCTCCCTTCTTGTCACCACCGAATGGATCAGTGCCCCCATAATCATATTGTTAAACTGCATTTTTTAGGCATAAAGGACCAATTGATTCAATGCCCCAAATGTTGCACCACCGAATCAATTGGTGGCTTATCCGCAGCACTATTTTTATCGTTTTTACGTTGTTTATTCGCCGATTTTCATCCCTTTTGTTTTTTGCCACTTTTGTAATAAATTAGAGTTTTCAACCACTTGCATGGCTTCAAAAACATCATCATAACATAGTAAAAAAATATCTTGCAAATCATGTTAGTCATGGCTTTGTTGTCAATCGATCACCAAAATCACAAACAATGACCTAGGGCCATCTTCCTTGCAGTCTCTTGTAGCTCCACGCACTCTGTACCACTGAGATAGCACGACACCCTATGCTCGAGCGATGAAAGCTAGAAGGGGGAGTAGGAATTGCAGTGAGCAGGGGGGGTACAAGTCGTGGAGGTGGCCGGCGACGAGGGGAGAGAGAGGGATGAAGTGGGAAGAGGCTGCAAAGCTAGGGTTAGGGGCTACTATTTTTTATAAATTGAACAATGGGTTGATAGTAAGAAAGTTGGAGGGCCTATTCGTAAGAAGGATGTGTTGCATCATGCGGAGGGGAAGTTGGAGGGCCTTTCCGTAATGACGTATAGCATCACACGAAGGGGCACCCAGTGGTGTGGATTGCACGAGCAAATGACAACTACTTTTATGAACTCCGATTTAGTCACATGTGCATTGTTGCAAGTTGAAGCTTGGATATTAAAAGAGCATCTAGGCGCCTAATTTGGTTTTGGACAACATAATCATTGCGACTAACAAGTTTTGCAGAGGCAAATATTAAGTTAGTGCGTGGGCTTTCACGGTATTCTTGACCCCATCATTTGCAAACGAATGTTTTGGCGCAAAGGATATGCTCGAAGATTAAAGATAAGCTAGTTCCAAGTGCCGTTTGATTGATGAGAGGCACTTAGAGTAATTTAGGTCTTTGTTTTCCTTTGGTGTACTATAAAGGGGGTCGAGGGTTGGTAGCTTGACCTAGGCAAGACTAAAGTTTAGGTGTGATGCACACTTCTGAAATCTAGTGCTAGGTAGCTATGTTGAAGCCCTTGAGAAGTTAGCAAACTCAGAATTTGAATTGGACGAGTTTCAGCTTCAAAAGAGAAGATAGCACAAAACGCAGAGGCATCGACTATTTCGACGGGACGCTGAGGCCCCGTCGAATTAGTCGACGGCCCCTGGTTTTCCACCAAGAAGCTGGCGCAGCTCTCTGAGTAGCGTCGACTGATTCGACAGCCTAACCATAGAATGAGTCGACCGTACTTAAAGATGTGAAGACCCTAGTGTGCATGACTCTGCGTAGCGTCGACTATTTCGACGACAGTTGCGTTGAATTAGTCGACGGTCTCTGATCTTTGAGAAGATTTTTGTGGTGCATGCCTCTGGGTAGAGTCGACTGTTTCGACGGTGCAGGCGTCGAAATAGTCGACGGGGAAACTAGCCGTTCCACTGTTCAAGATTTGAATGGAAAGGGAGTGTCGACTATTTCGACGGTGTGACCATCGAATTAGGCGATGGCTCTGTGAAGTGTATAATGGTTGGATTTTAAGTGGGGGCTATTTATACCCCTTCACTCACTCCTTGAAGACTCTCTTGCCACACGAAATTCACTGTGCTTCTAGCTAAGATAGGAGAGACTTTGAAGGCAAGAGAGACACTTGGTTTGATTGCTGTTCTTGATCTTGAGAAGATTAGGACTCTCTTTATTGCTTGAGAGTAGCAAGTGTGCATTCATCTAGCTCTTAGTCTAGTGTGGGTCAAGTGAGGATCTTTGGCTTGTTACTCTTAGTGATTCGGCATCACCTAGATGGCTTGGTGGTGTTGATCTTGGGAGCTCTCGTGGAGATTGTGTGAAGCTCCAAGAAGGCGTACACGGTTTGGGAATCCGCCGTCCCGGAGTAGAAAATGGCTATCCCCTACAAGAGCACTTGATCCTTGCGTGGATCAAGAGAGAGCTATACCCTTACGCGGCTGCTCCAACGAGGACTAGAGGGAAGTTGCCGACTTCTCGATATCTCAGGAAAAATCGGCTTCCCTCTTCTCGTTACTTTGAGCTAAGTTTAATTTTCGCATTTCAAGACTTGCCATGCTAGAATAGGATTGATACTAGGTTGCAAAACTCTTTTGAACACTAGTTAGGCACAGACTACACTTATAGGCACATAGGGTGAATTGGCTTATTGCATAAGGTTTTATTGCATAAATTTTTATAGAATCCTAATTCAACCCCCTCTTAAACATCTTGATACTTTCATATATTTTTTCGTGGGCATGAAGTGTCTTTGTGGGTTTGAAGCATGAAGTTTCTTTGTGGGTTTGAAGTCATAAATGCTCCTTCAACGTCCCATTCAGTCAAATATGCAATGAAATCTATCCAGTTTAAACGCTACATATACATTCTTTTTCGACAAAATTTAAATGCTACAAATGCTTCAAAACGGAACGCCAAACTGATTCTTTTCGGATGTGATGCCTCCCCTATATCACTATCGTTATCTCGGAATGGACATAAGGTCAACCACAGAATAAGCAATAATATATAATACAATATAAAGGGCTAGTTTTCTTATAACCTAGAGTTCATATTGCATGGCTTCCTACATCTATTCAGGTACCTGCCATGTTGGCCAGTGGTAGAACAGATCGCATAGAAGACAAAGCATCCATTCCAGAGTGACATTAATATCAAAGACACACAGGGCTCAAGGCATGTTCGAAGAAACACACCAACATACATCAAAATAAAAGGAAACAGGAAATGAGATACAATAGTCATACTACATATTAGTTGGAAACCAAAAGCCAACCATGATGCTCAAACTTCATTCGCAAAATCAGGAACAGAACCTGGAAACCACAATTTTTCATCACATATAGCTCCTATGACAACATGGAGAAAGCAAGCTCAGGTTTCATCACACAAGCGCTCCTTGTAACAAAGCTCAGGTTTCATCACAAGCGCTCCTTGTGAACATGTGGAGAAATCGCTCAGTATCTTCTCCTGGCAGGGCTCCTTGATCTGCAAAATGGATTATCTAAATGTTAGCTGTAGCTACAACCAGAAAGCATTAAAGATAAGAAAATACATAGTTACCATGAATGGAAAAGGTGTGTTTTGATCCTTTTCAGTATCTAATCTTTCAAAAAAAAAATCCTTTTCAGTATCATGAAAGTGTGACTTCCATGACATGTTTCAATTGATGCAAATCAAGCCCTTAATTAACTAAACTAGTGCACTAATCATCATCACCTTGGCTTAACAAGGGTTAATGGCTTAGGCCATGTAAACATCTAACTAATCCTGCTTAGCTACCTCATATCGGTCAAACAATCTCTATAAAAGTTCAGTGCGAAACAGTTCCGTTAACTTTAACATAAAATGTTTCCCTTTGCCTTTTGTTGTCCGTGCCTTAGCCCTCTCGAGCTTGTCACTGGCGACCATCATAGCCAATTTAGAGAAAAAAAAAGGGCGTACCCAGTGCCGTAGGCTCCCGCACTGCGCGGGGTCTGGGGAAGGGATGTATGCGCACAGCCTTACCTGCACAAAGTGCAGAGGCTGGGGCTCGAACCCTGGACCTTCCGGTTACAGACGGTAAGGCACTACCGCTGCACCAGGGCCGCCCTTCATCATAGCCAATTTAGAGAGTTTTCTGAAAATTTTTGCATGATGCATCTATTTTGGTTTTACTTTGCAGAACAAATAATATGGTTGAGGCTCACAAAAGGAACAAAATCTATACTATAGAGAATGGGTAGAATTCAAAACAATTCTCACCTAAATTGGGTCAATCGTACCCTCATGTTGGACCCATATATAAGGGCCGAGGGAGGTGGAAAGAGGTGTGGACCCATGCAAATCGCGAGTTAGAAAATGTTTCTGCCTTCTTTTCACTGCGACCCGTCCTACCCGCGCGTGTTTTCGTTCCCACCACTAGCGACCTCCTCTGCTTTACGTGCCCCGCAAGGCCTTTTAAGCTATGGTTCCTACCCGCGCGCAGAAACACATGGATTACATGGATCCCTATCCATGTGTTTGGTTCGTGGGTTCAACTGGGTAAGGATGGGTTGACCCATTTTTTGAGTTTGGATGTGTGACAAAGGGGGTTGGGTTCATCCCGCAGCGGAATATTCCGCACAGATGCGGGTTAAGTCCATCCCTCCATATTAAGGGGATGGACTCAACCCACATCTATGCCGTCAGGAGCGGGCATCGGGAGGAAGAGCTCATGGATGCAACTAGCTAAGCTCGTTGGGGAGGACGAGCTCGTGGACGCGTGACTAGCCGAGTGGCGGCTCGGCGAACGAGCTCCGAACAATGCTATGCCCAGGGCGACGCACAAGCTCTAGCCATGGCGACGCAGCGCAGGGGCCAGCAGCCGATGGCTCTACCGCAAAGCAGGGTCTAGTGGCCAGTTGCTACGCGCAGAGCTCTGGCCATGACGAGCTGCAGCCGGTTGGAGCTGGAGCAGGCATGCGGCTGGAGGAGGCCCGTGGAATGGGCGGGGGTTGAGATGGCTGAGGAGGGCGATGGCGACGACCAGGCGGAGGCGGCGCAGCCGGATGGTTGTAAAAGAAAGATGAAGAGATAAGGGGAAAAATAAAAAAGAGGATAACATCTGGGCCATAATTGATGATGGGTGGGACCCACTGCTAACGATGTTAAAATGACATCGAACAGATTCCTCTCAACTCTCCAACCAAACAAAAAATTTGGTTGGACCCAACCCTCCCAACTAAACACAAGATGGGTTCAACCCAACCCCAAAAACTGGGTTGGAGTCAACCCAACCCGCTTGGTCGCAAAACCAAATACACGATATATGCCTATGCTGCCGGTGTCCAGCGTGTGTACACATATGTATTCATCTGAGAAACTCCTTTGCTGGTTTTCTGATGTGCATACTGACGAGACAAAAATACTTGCAGAAAAGAAAACAACAAGGATCAGTTACAATCCTACTAATGATTCATCCAGATTAACTATACTACAAACAACGAGTAGAACTGAATTTCTCATCCAAATCAGGCCCACCGTACACCTCATGTTGAACCCGCCTGCAAGGGCCAGGGGAGGTGGGAAGGGGGTGCAGACCCATCAAAGCTGTGAGTTGGAAAATGTTTCTGCAAATACTAAATATTTTTCTCAACACTCTAGTTTCTTACCCACTGGCCACTGGGTATACATTTTGTATCATGTGCATTTTGTATCCTATAAGCACTTTACAAATTTGAAGGATTGTACAACGCTTCGTGGGATCGTTCATTTGGCCCGAACCAAAAATTCAATGCAAATAAATAATCGAATGCACTTGACAACATCAACAAAGACATACCTCCTGCGAACATTTCTTCTCATGACTGGGCCACTACTAAATGCCCAGTCAACATTAATTATCTGTGTAACAAGCTCAGTTCCGTCCATTGCTTTTATTGCAGCCTGGGCTTCATCAAAGCTCTCATATTCAATCAAAGCATAGCCCTGCATATTATACACAGAAAACAATTAAAACTCAAGTTAAAGAAAATCAATTTTTTGGCATAATGTTTCAAGTTAAGCTTTCATGGGCAGTACCTAAACCATCGATTTCAACTAGGTTCCCATACTACGAAATTGCATTTTGGGCTGCCTAAACTTTAAATAGGTCATTTAGGTCCAAAATCATCCACGCCACACATGAGTTATCATGGAATGACCTGACATGTGAGGCCTACACGCCAGCTCCTCAATCCTCCGTCCCACACCTTAGCGCAACCGCCTTGAAAAAGGTCATTGTTGACTGCATCCCTTTCCTCCTCACATTGCGGATCCGAAATTCCATAGACATCACCATAGGCTGGGATCCAATGCCATACAAAACAAGCTTAAGGAGAGCAGCGTTGACGAGCGAGGTCGAGCGGAAAACCTTTAACACAGAATAGGCTACCTCGAGTGGGGTGGCCTACAGCTTGGGATGCAACAAACTTGAGGGTGGACTCCGGCTTGGGATGTGAGGACCCCAAGTCACAGCTAGTAGGACCCGGTGTGAGGGGAGAGTTGGGTGGAGAGAAAGGAAAGGGGGAACAGGCTAACATATGGGTCCAACACCTGGTTCCACGTTGTTAAACAGTAACTATGCCATGTCGGCTCAAGGAGTTTTGCCATGGCTGATTTTTTACCTAGATGACCCACTTAAATAGTATAGTGACCTCAAAATACAATTTCATACTAGAAAAGGGGGGGGGGGGCTGAATGAATCCCCCAATAGTTTATAGTTTTTAGGGACAACTCATGGAATTCACTCTGAAGTTTAAAGAGAGCAATGAACTATTGAAAGTTTACATAAATTTAGGAACTACTAAATGCATACACGAACAAAAACAACAAAAAAAAGACAGTATCTTGCCTTGATCAGAAGCACACAGAGTAAAGACACAAGTAATGGAGTAATCATTGACCTGGTTACCAACCCTACTGCTGTCCATATAATGTAAAAAGATTAATGAGCAAAAACTAAAGCAACCTGTGCCAACCATGTTTACAAAGAACAGTAACGCTAGCTGTAGGGCATCCGACGGAAAAAAAAAATGGATGGTCCAATGAGAGACATGTTGCAATAGTTAATATCCGATGTCACAGTTATTGTTTCCACGTGTTTTATAGTGAATATTGCATTAAACTTAGTGTTGATCTTGCGGCGGCAATTTTCCTTCCAGAACCAATCTACTTCCTTAACTTTTCATATATTCCTTAACATTGCACCAATATACTTTCAAAAATATACTTTCAATGTTGCAGATGTTATTTTTGTATGTTGCAGTACCGTCCTATGGAAGATGTCCCCATCGGACGTCTAGGCGCTAGCAGCGCCCTGGAATAATTTGTTATTATATTAGTTGAGGAAAATAATTTTTTTCTCGAACACGCAGGAGAGCTGCGTATCTTTATATTAATAGATAGAGGAAAACGATCCCGTACAATCCAAACCACCTCAAATATGAAACGACCCCCAGAACATTCTTCAGTTTTTCTATCTTAAATACCATGATAGCAATTTTTTATAAAAAAAATATCTATATTTCTAAACTGAAGGAATGAAAATATCAACATCTTGTTCAGGAAAAGTGCACACAACAAGAAAATTTTTATCCTAGCTTGTGCCATCAGTAACAATATAGCAACGAAAAAGATAACTTTAGACAGGAACTGTTTGTGACACATGTATAACCTTTCTACATATTCAACAGATGCATAGATTTCCATTTGTTACTGTCCAAACAATACAGCAAATCGGCAACTTGATAAAGTTCCCACCAAAAGCAAGAAAATACAACAGAAATGAACATATACTTACTTTGACAAACCCAGTACGGCGGTCTAAATTCAAATGCAGATTCTTGACCTGCCCAAATTCGCGGAAAGCATTATGAAGGTCATCCTCCTGTGCTTCTTCATGAACGCCAGTCACCAAAATAATCCACCCCTCAATAGCTGCACACACAGAAAAGGGGAAAAGTACACGAGTTAAAGCAATAAGATCGATTATCTGCGTAGCACAACTTCAACCAAAAATATAATGTGGAAGTAATGTACTTGGTTCTTGTTTAGGGCCCGTTCGGCTGTTGCCCAATCCAGGTGGATTGGGGTGGATTTATTCCTATAGTCCATCCCAATCCACCAATCAAGGTGGAATAGGAGACAACCAAACAGGACCTTAGTGGATAAACTTCCTTGAATTTGCAGGTGATCAAAAGCAAAGTGTGCTATTTCTTAACTGCCCATACAATATGGCAAAATAGTTGGTGCATAGCAACTTCAGGATATAAACATTTTGATAGAGATATATTATGAAAAGCTGGAAAAGAACAAAGTTATACTGGCAATCAACCTTTGACAAACAACACAAGCTTTGAGTTACAGAATTTCAACAAACAACTACAACTTCATACAAGCAATTGTGGTATTTTTTACATGCAAGGCTCTATAAAAAAAAAAGTAATAATGCGTGTATCTCATAAAGAGTAAAGTGCATCCACCTTACATGAAGTTTCCTTATTGTTTCATTTTGGTCCAACAAGTTGTAAATGTTGCACACACATATATGAAGTTGCATCGTTGTATCATTTTGATCCAACAAGTTGTATACGTTACACACACATGCTTGTAGTTGCATCGTTGTAACATTTTGGTCCAACAAGTTGCAAATACTGCAAATACTAAGCCTCGATTCAGGCAGCTACTTTAGTATCAATTGAATAGAATTTTTATAGGCTATGTAGTCGGTACACACTACGATGTAAGCATGGTTTATGTCAATGTATCTTTTAGATCCTTATGTTTTTACATCATGTGCTTATACCCTCCAAATCCTCATTATCATGCCACACCTATGAAATACGGATTTCTAATGTACATTGGATTGTATATGCACACCGTGAACAAATTGTATGATGGGTGCAGTATTTGCAATTTGTTAGACCAAAATGATACAAAGATGCATACATCCCTTCCCCAGACCCCGCGCAGTGCGGGAGCCTACGGCACTGGGTACGCCCTTTTTTTAAAAAAAAATGATACAAAGATGCAACTTCATGCATGTGTTTGCAACGTTTACGACTTGTTAGACCAAAATGATACAACGATGCAACTTCATGCATGTGTATGCAACGTTTACAACTTGTTGGATCAAAATAAAACAATAAGGCAACTTCATGTATGGTGGATACATTTTACTCTCTATAAAATAGAACTTAGTTATGAAATAGTTTGATCAATCCTTGCTCACAAATAGCACAACCAGCTACAAACCAGTAGATCTGATATCTAATCGTAAGACAGAGAAACAATGATTAGTTTCATAAATATAGCTTGTAGCACATCAGGCCTTATGTATCTCAGACCAAACAACATACAAAGAAATAATAAACCATGTAGGAGTGCACGCGCACAATCAACTTCAACTTAAGCATGCACTTCTAACATCCAACCACCCAAAGAGCTAAGGAAACAACAATATTACTGCCATACAATTGTTAACTTCTAGCACATTGGGAGGTCTACAAAATACTCATATGCTGACATGGACGGCAACAACCTCGTGATATGATTTTACATTGTTAATTGAAAGGTTCCACACTTCCACTTGCATATGTTGGGAGGTAATACATCAGCATGTTAACAGTTAAATGAAGAATATGCAACTAGATCAACAAATTAAAGAAAGAACAGTCTATTTTGGCAAATTTAATTCTTTGAAGGAAGAATTAAAAGTTTTTATATATATTTTAATCATTTTTATTTGTGACTCAAATGGATTTCCATCTCAAGCCCACCTCAACTTGCTTGGGAATAAAAGGTTTCATAATTCTATGAATCACCTATACAGCGAGAGGGTTGCCGTACCCGTATCCGATATGGCGGGATACAGCGATACGCCCAGATACCCATATCGGATTAATTTTATTTATAAAAAAGATAATTTAATTCTTGATATGGCTTCGATACTCGTCGATACATCATCATGTCCGATACATCTAGACAATGTCTCATTTTGAAGCCCTGTCCATGCTAGAGGCCTGCAGCCCATCAACATAGCCCATCTTAAACCCTAATAACTGTTAAAAAGACCACGATGCTCTCAAGCACCTCGGCCTCCTCCCGTTCTCTCGTCTCTTCACTGCGCCGCCACCCCTTCTGCTTGTGCCGGCCGCAAGGAGCGAGCCCCTCCTCCTGCAGACACTGCCTGCAGACACTGCCTGCAGACACTGCCTGCAGGAGAGCCCAGGTAACATGTGATGAACTTCCTCAGCATTTTCATCCTCCTTTGCTTGTTCCTTTTCCTGCTACCTAGTTTCAGGTGCGAAATGATTTTTTTTCGCTTCTTGCCACTTGCCCTTCTTTGTAGATATCGGGCAAGATGGCTTGGACCTTGATGGATACAGCATTCTCGAAGCTGTTATTCCCAATTTTGAGCCTGAGTTCGAGATTAAGATTGATGAAGAAGACTGGTTCAGCATGAAGAGATGGTCTGCGGAGTCTTCTATTTGGCCTTGCACCTCCTGATTTATGTAATATCTTGTGAAAAATGGAAAAATTTAATATCTTTGTATATACAAGATGTATCAGCGTATCCTGGTTTTTTTAGAATTGCCGTATCGGCTAAACCGTATCAGATATCGGTGGTGCATAGTTGTCATTGTTGCGGTTGCTGCCATATTTTTTTTTTCAAATGCAGAACAATCAAACAAAAGCCATCCCAAGTCCACACTAATAATAAGCAAAATTCAGGATGACCAACACCTAGATAAGATTTGCAGCTTACCAATTTTGAAACAAAAAGGAGTGAACTATGTTTAGTAACCAAGACTAGAGCTCCTTGCTGTTTCCAATGTCCAATTGTCTTGAGCACAGAATTACCACGAAAAATAGGAACAGCTAACCAATCCTCAAATATATTGACCACTGAGAAAAGCAAAGAACGGCATCAGTTTTAAACCCTAATGTGTGAGGTCCCCTGCATCGTTACTTCCAAGAAAGCAGCAACCTTTCGTAGCTTGCCCGGCACAACAAGCAAGAAACATATCGTCATCGAATCGGTGAATCGCCCGAGAAATCAAACCGCAGAAGACTACAGAGTAGATTGGAACCCAACAAAGTAACAACCTGTCGTAGCTTGCCCAGCACAACAAGCAGGAAACAAATCATCTTGGAATCGGCAAATTGCCCGAAAAAGCAAACCCTACAAGGTCTCAAACGGGGCAAGATCGCTGCATCTGCTTACGGCATAGTAAGATCTTACAACTCCAACCAAGAAAGGAAGCACAACTACCTCCAAAACCAAGTCACGGAGCGCTCCGCCCTATGGGGCCGAAGCTGAAGAGGGAAAAGGGGGAAGACCCAATGAATCTTACATCTGAGGGGTCCTGGGCCGTCGTCGGAGCCGAGGGAGTCAAAGTCGGTGCGGCCAACTAGGGGGCGCGAGGAGGAAGGTTCCTCACGGAATCCGCGGCCCTTTGTCTTGCGGGCGGCGGCGGAGTCACCGCCGGCGGCAATGGTGGAGCGGAGGCGTGGGGCGGCTGGAGCCGGATTAACCTCGGGGGCATCGTCGTCCATGAGGTCGTCGTCATCGGAGTCGAAGTCGACCACCTCCACGTCCCCAGCGTTCGCCGCCGCCATCGCCGCCTGCGTGCCTGGCCGATGTGCTAGGGTGGGTGGTGGTGGTGTTGTGTTCGTATACTGCGGCGAGCACGGAGGTTTCGGCTCATTCCTCCAGTATAAAAGCCGCTCCTCCGTCATTAATCATTAGTATATTTGAATTTAATTTTTTAACAAATTTATTTGAGATATAAATATTACATATATTTTTCTACAAATCCAGTTAAAGTTGTGCACGCATCTCATAACAACATTCTTTGTGAGACGGAGGGAGTACTACAATATATTTACTCTAACTTACACCAACTAAGGACGTGTTTGGCATGACTCTGCTCCAAAACTCCACCATGGAGCAACTCTGCTCCCAAACTCCACAGTGTAACATACGTATTTGGCAAGAAGTTTACTCCACCTCCGAAAAAGAGACTTTTCACCATGAATTGTCATTTTTGCCCCTAACTCCTGACCCCACGTGTCATTCTCTATCTTTCCTTTTTTATTTTATACGACATTATCTTCATTCTCCCAAAGGGTCACCCGGTCGGCGCCGGCGGAGTTGGCAGGGGTGCCCGTCGTCAGCGGAGTAGGCAGGGGTGCCTGGCGCTGGCTGCGGAGCACGTGCTGGGAGGGTCAGGCAGTAGGCTGCCGTGGGCGTGACCGCGAGTCTTCTCCCTGGACGGCAGCGAGAGAAGGGCAGGGACTGGGCAGCAGACTGCCATGGGGAGCGACTGCGAGGTCTTCTCCTTGGGCGGCGGTGAGATAAGGGCAGGCACGGCCGGCGGCAGTGGGAGAAGGGCGGAGACTTACCGGTGGCGGTGGGAGAAGGGTGGCGCCCTGGAGGTCGCCGCGCGCTTCCCCTTCCCCCTCAACTCCTCCACCGCGTGGGGGTTCCTCCTCGGCGTTTGCGCACGTGCGCGCCATCGTGCTGGGCCTGGGCAGGAGGATTGCGGAGGTCGGGGCGACGATGCAGGAGGCGGAGGTCGGGGCGACGATGCAGGAGGCGGAGGGCGGGCGAAGGGCGGCAGTCGTTGGGATCCCGTAGTCTTTGGGGTGGGATGCGGAGGGGGCGAAGGAGAAAGAAACGAGGACGAGAAATAGAATATTGGACCTTTTTTGTGTAACCAGTGGCAGTGGTGGGTAAATAGTTCAAAACTCCGCGTCTAGATTGAGTTTGCCCAATCGTGGAGTTGCAAATGAGGTACTCCTCAACTCTAGCCCAAAATGAACTAGAGCTTTAGAGTTGGACTGCTCTAGAGTTTTGTAGAGTTGAAGTGTTTGGCTGGCTTTGGTCTGCTCCGGACTGGAGTTGAGCTATGGAGCCATGTCAAACACGTCCTAAATGTCTTCGATTTTATACAATTCCACAGAGCTGAGGTGGGTTTGCGGGGTCACGTCACTTACATGTTGACATCTCTTCCTCTACTATTTATTACTTGTCTACTTCTACTTACTTTATTCGCTGTGAAATGTATGTTATCTAATTTTTTTATCGCTTGTCTTTGATGTGAACTAGGGTGCCCAATCTTCCATCAGCTAAAGAATAGCTCGTTTTGGGCCGAGTGCAACACGCTGATTTGGCTTCCAATCACTAAACATGAACCCAATCTTAGCGCCACAACTCCTATAGTTATCAACTGTAGTCACAATCCGGTTGACCTCACCTAGAAGCCTAATCACTGTCTGCGAAACGAACAACACAAGCAAGAACTCGAAAGAACGCAACACTCAATATAAAGTGACAAACTAAAGATGAATGATTAAGCATGAATGTTGGGGTCAATATAAAGTGACTAAACATGAATGTTGGGGTCTCACAAACCGATGAACGATGAAATTGTTCTTGACAGAATAATCTAAGAAAAATCCGAGTCTAAGCGGTGACGGCTACCCTGTTATAATGGAGCACAGACACCCTAGGGTTGAGGCGGCTAGAGGGGCGCCCTCAACTTCGGTCAAATCCCGACACGATACACGGCCCTAGAACAGCCCAAAAAGGTGATGCAACACCCTGTCGGGGCCACACAATATGATCCACGAACCTTCTAGAGCTTGGACCACAATCAAAATGATAGCATCATCGTCCCCTTTCCAGCGCATCCTTATACACCTTGTTTCGATGTCGGATGAGGAAGCTATTGCCGAAACAGTGCAGGGATGTCGACCAAACCTTAATCGAACGTGGTGACTAAGTTGGAGACAACTTATAATGAGGACACAACCCACCTTCTTGAATTGGAGTCATCCTCAACTTCATCCCTTCCGCGACAAGCTCCAGCAAAAGGTTACTGCCAATAGGATGCAAGGTACAAGACAAATGATCATCGGAAGTAAAACACACATCTCGACAAAGCATAGTATAACAAGGAGCATCAACGTTATTACATAATTCAGCAACAACATATGTAGTAGCTGTTAACAGTCCTTAACTACCGTATTTAACCGCCAACATTCACCAGAAATAACCATCAAACTTAGTGATAGATTGACTAATCATTTCCACAAGTTTTGGTGAATTGTTGATTTCAGGAGACTACACTTGCATATGGAGAGAAAGCCCACTCAGGAGCCCAAGAAATACCTTTCCAGTAATTCAGCAAAGCAGACAATGGCTACAGGCCCACAAAACCCAAGGAAAACCAAAGCAACTACCTTGCTTACATATCCAAGCCCAACACCTCTAGGAGAATCCACCAGCCGAAGGCGGTAGCCGGGAGGCAGTACCAAGGGGCCGGCCGGTCCATGGGTTGAATACAAGTGGGCCTAGCGCAAGCAGAACGGGCATAAGAAGACCACAAAGGGGCCCACTAGCCAAGCGTGGCCCGAGAGGCTTCAGTCATCCCATTGACATCATTTCGGCCCGGTCTTATTCGAGGCGGTTGTATGTCGGTTCACTAAGGCAGTAACACATACACCATCGACTTTGGAGCCCTAGAACCGACCTTAACCCCCCATATAAGCATGGGTACCCTCCCTATATTCATTCATTGTATTCATAAAGAACAGTTCTAGGGGTAAGGAAGAGGAGAGAAGCCACTAATGTATTAGAATTAGAAGTGTTTCAGGGAGAGATTAGAAGGGGATTAGAGGGTAATTAGAGCTTGATTAGAAGGGAATCCAAGCTTGAGTGGATTGTTCTTCAGCTTCTTCTAAACTGTACCTCATTGGATTCATACACTTGAGTAAGTCTCCAAGTTCTTCTTTTGATTATTTTATTGTTAAGTTATTTCTTGATATTGATTGCTTGTGAGAACGCGTGTTCGCTATTCTAGTGTACGGGTCCCTCGCGTTAGGGCAACCCCGACCTGTACCATGGATAAGTATTTCAAGTGTAGACATGGTAGACTTATAAATTCCATTCGTTTGTTCAGGGTCTTACCAGTAAAAAGAGGAAGGTGTTAAAGGTGACAGCTTTGACATATAGCTCGTACTTCTTCCCTCTCTGTCGAGACCTACGAATAGTGGTTTTTATACCTTAAGGGTCTTTTGGATCATACTATGTCACCGAAGCAAGTGTGGCGGACCACTCCAAAATTATTCCAAGTTAAGTACACCACGGGCCACTAACAAGCAGTCAGGCACTTAATCTGGAATAAGTTGGAGCATCGTCGGATTATACCCGATTAACCACGTTTTCATGATCGAAACAACACGCGCGCCCACATGAAGGTGAGTCCTAGATATTACAACATTCCACATGTTCAACTTAACCAAAATAGTCTTAATGAGTTATTACAAACCAAGTCTGAAGTTGAAATAAAAGTTGGAGAGTTCAATGCAGCGAAATAAACTAACAACGATAAATAGCAACACCACGATGAAGTCGTCCATGGTGCTACTCCTCACGATCCTCGAAGAGATCGGAACCCACTTGACATACCAGCCAGGAGGAACCTGGGCAGGCCAAGTGACAACATTCACCAACTCATCCAAAACAATACCTGAAATAAGAGCCACAAGCAAGATTGAGTATAGTAATACTCAGCAAGGCTTACCTGTCGGGTGAAAACTACAACACCAACTTCTAGACATGAGACTCTCTTGGCTGGTGGGTTTGTTTTGCCAGAAAGCGACTAAGAGTGCATCCTTACTTTCATTATTTTAGCATAAAATTCTAGTGGTGTTAACCATGCTAGGTGAGCAACCTTTATAAGCACAAGTGGTGCAATGCAATTTAGTACAAACAACAAGTTCATCATCCTCATAGTTTCACTTGTTACTCAATGTAGCACAGTGGTCAAGGACTCTCCTTAACCTCAGAAGAGGACAGTTCGAACCGAATTTTACTATCTGACTAGGGAAAACCCAAACACACGGATATTGCTTGCTATAAAAGGCACAAGCACAACCCAAAACCTTTCCCGTCAATCCACAATTCAGAACCAACTCCCACTCCCTTAGGATACAAGGTTATCGGATAATCGGGGACACATGCCGACCGATCTCACACATGTAACCACTTGTGTACTACAAGGGAAATAAATTTCCAAGGAAAGAATGCTATCGGTCCTAGCTGTATTAATCAGGTACCATGCTTACCGGAGCCCAGACTTCGGCATGTGCGTGGTATGTTCAAAAACATGACACATAGAACCACACGTTTCGACCTTAATCCAATTATCATACACAGACGGGAGATCAACACATAACATCGCGCCCGTCCATCCTTATGATTCCAACATAAATAGAGACAAACAACTCCTATATCTCATGGGTGACAGGAAATCACTCGACTTAACAGTCCTAAGAGCATATCACTATCAACCTATAATACTAGTATTTCAAGACATAGGTACTAGAATTATGCAACTAGGGTTCTAAACAACTCCTTGAACGTAAATGGACAAACATAAATAATTCATAGTTACATAAACTTTAAAGTTAGATTATGCTCCGAGGCTTGCCTTCTTACGTTGCGTTGGCTTCAGGCTCAGGATCAACAACAATGACGTTCACACCACCTTTTGGAGCTCCTTCTTCGACGACAGGGACGAGGTTGTACGTATCGTCAGCGAGAGCGCCGTCTACATGAGATGCACAAGATTGAATGTTGCTGCACATGCGATCTAAAGACAAAGGCACTGAAGGCCATATTCACCTAGACACTTTAGTGAACTATTCTTTTCCTCACAAAATTAGAGAAGGGGTGTGGTGAAAGGCTTATGCCTACACAATGGTGATTGTGTATATATATAAAACAATTCAGATTCATTTTTCTTATACAAGTATTCTATTCTGAAATAAAAAAATAGCTTGCAACCACTCTGATTTAATTTAACACACATGTGATACATGCCTTATTATTTCCCCCCGATTTAACACTAGTTTCCTTCTCATTTTTGTTTCTCTGGTTTGGTTCATCATTTTAAGCTACAAACTTTATGGCAGCTATAGGAGTATAAGAGTAAAGCTCACCCCAAAATTCAGCCTAAACAAAGTTGTACAGAATTTATTAAA
Source organism: Digitaria exilis (assembly GCA_015342445.1). Taxonomy (NCBI): domain Eukaryota; kingdom Viridiplantae; phylum Streptophyta; class Magnoliopsida; order Poales; family Poaceae; genus Digitaria; species Digitaria exilis. Next base: position 144,468 of record JACEFO010002576.1, read on the forward strand.
AATGCGTCAAGTTACTGTTCTAAGAATCCAGATTAAAATAATATAAAATTAAAAACACAGCAAAACTACTAGGGAGTTTTACCAAAGCTAGGCATGACCAACATGAGCTCTACTACCAAGTGGTAAGTAAAAATTCCACTTGCAAAGCCCTAAACTATTGCTACACCGAAAACTAACTCCTATTTATTTGATGGTCTAAACACAAAACAATTAATAACAGGAGCTACAAAGCATATTTTCAGGTCTCCTTTGAGCATAGAACCACTACAAACTATACAAGCAACATATCCAAAACTCAGCTATAGAGGAGTTCAGGATTTCAAATGGTGCACAATTTACTTGAAACTAAGTTTGAATTTTAATTCAAAAACTATTCATCAAAAGTATAAACATGCAAACAAGGGGTTGGAGTTTACAACCTCACGAGTCCAGGGGATAATTTATTTGCATATTTCTGATTTTCTATGATTTTTAAAGGATTTTTGAACATTTCAGTAAAATGAACTAGATTTTAAGAATGTATTTGTGTCGGGGACCCTAGAACTAAAAGATTCGCACAAAAAGGTCCCTAAAACTTGCGCATAGGCCCCTAGAACTAAATAGAGGAACGCGACGGGGTCCTTGTCTTCATCGGCAACCACGGCCAGCCAAATGTGGCGGACCACTCCAAAATTATTCCAAGTTAAGTACCCCGGGACCACTAATCGAGTAGTCAGGCACTTAATCCGGAATAAGCTGGAGCGCCGTCGGATTAAACCCGATTTAACCACGTACTTTTCTCGATCGAAACAACAGCACGCCCACACGAAGGTGAGTTCCAGAGATTACAACATTCCACAAATTTAACATACACAAATAGTATCTCAAAGTTATTACAAACCAAGTTTGAAGTTCAGATCAGAGTATCAAAGTCTTGCAGCGGATTTAAAGTTCATTGCAGCGGAAGAATAAACTAACGACGATACAAGTAACACCATGCTGAAGCCTGCCACGGTGCTACTCCTCCCGTTCCTCGGCAGAGGACGGAACCCACTCGATGTGCCATCCAGGGGGAACCTGGGTAGGCCAAGTCAAAGCATCGACTGCCACATCCAACATACCTGTAAATCAATGCCACAAGCAAGGCTGAGTATACTAATACTCAGCAAGGCTTACCCGTCGGGTGAAAACTACATCACCGACATCTAGACATGAGAGGCTTTTGGCTAATGGGTTTGTTTGCCAAAAATCAACTAAGAGTAGGTCCTTGCTTTCATGTTTTAGCATCATATTCTAGTAGATTTAACCATTCTAGATTAGCATCCTCTCTAAGCATACAAGTGGTGCAATACAATTTAATTCATACAACAAGCTTATCAATCTCAAAGTTCCACTTGTTACTCAATGTAGCAAGGCGGTCAAGCAGTCTCATTAACCGCGAGAAGCGGACAGTTCGAACCGAATTTTTGCTACCTGGCCAGGGGAAACCCAACATACACGGATACTATGCTTGCTATAAAAGGTACAAGCATTTCCCAACCTTTCCCATCGATCCACAATTCGGAACCGGGTCCATTTCCTTAGGATAAAGGTTTACTGCTTCACTCACAGTCTGACGCATATATCCACAAGTGTACGGCAGGGGAAAACAAAGTTTCCAAGGAGAGATGGCTATCGGCCCTAGCTGCTTCAATCTGGTACCGGGCTTACCGATCCCCATACATCGGCATGCATGTGGTACGTTCAAAAACTTGACACACTCAACCACACGTTTCGACCTTAAATTCATTATCATACACGGACGGGAGATCTACATCTATCACCCCGCCCGTCAATCCTTATGATTCCAACATAAGTAAAGACAAGCAACTCCTATGTCTCGCGAGTGACAGGAAATCACTCGACTTGTAACGGACCTATAGCAATGCCCTATCGATCCTTTCATACTAGTGTTGCAAGTCATAGGTACTAGGAAATGTGCAGCTAAGGTATTCAATCAACTCCTTGAAACGTAAATGCACAAGAATAGGGAATTCATAAATGCTTAATTTGGAAAGGGTAGGTTATGCTCCGGGGCTTGCCTTCTTGCTCTAGCTGGGGGTTAGCCTCTGGGTTGACTTCCGCTTCGCTGGCACCTCCCTCCGGGATTCCTTCTCCGTCGGCGGGGATGAGATGGTAGGTGCCGTCCGGAATAGCGCCTTCTACATGAGATGCATAACTTATTGTGGCTGCCTATTGATTCCAAGACTAAGGCCTTGAAGGCCATATTCACCTAGACATGCTTAAGTACTACTATTTCCTTCACAAAATAGAGTAGTGGTGTGGGAAAATTTTTATTCATCTTTGATGGTGATTGTGTACATATATAAAAGAATTTTTATTTATTATTTGGAAATTAGGGTGCTGTTCTGGAATTTTAGATTCTCCTTATTTTATTCTATCTAATTATCAAAAAGGTTTATTCTTTTATATAATTCAATTTCCACATAGATTCCTTCTCATTTTTGTTTCCCATTTTCTGTTCACCCTTTTTATCTAAAAACTTTATGACAGCTACTGGAGTATAAGAGTTAGGCTCACTCCAAAATTTAGCTAAATCTGAGCTACACAAAATTTATTAAAAATAATTCAAACTGCTGCCTGTAGAAATGAAATAAATCCATATAAAATTGAAAATTCATCCAAACCAGGAAATTTTCCTACCAGAGCTAGTCATGTGTGCAAGGAGGGCTCTGGCCAAGTGGTGGCTCAAAATAACCCTTGGACAGTCCTCAATAAATTTCTATCCTAAAACACATAACTATTTATTTGCTAGTCTAAACAGAGCAAAAATTAAGTTTTGCATTTTTAACAGATGCGCTAACAAGTTTTCAGGCCTCTGGAGAAAAATGGTGATTTTTCACTGCATGGATTATTTTTAACAATTTCTGGACTACAAAAAGACAGGAAACACATTTTAATTCATAACTGAAGCTACAATCCCTATTTTTAGGTCCCCTTTGGATACAAGTTGTCCAAAGTCACTACAAACAACATATCCAAAGATCAACCCTAGCGGAGCTCTGGATTTGAAATGGTGCACAAGTTTCAAATTTTACAGTTTGAATTTTAATTGAAAAATGGTTCACCAAAAGTACGTACATGCTTAAATGAGATTGGAGTTTACAATCTCACGAATCCAGGGAGTATTTTTGTGCATTTTTCGGATTTTTGTACGATTTTTAACGGATTTTACAAGATTTGGGAAAAATTAGATCTAGGTTTAAGAATCTTTTTACGCTGGAGACCCTAGAACTTTCAAAACCTTTCAAACCAGTCCTTAACTTTTGCGCAGAGGACCCTAGAAAAACAAAGACGATGAACTTTGGTCCTTGGGTCGTCGCCGGAGTTGCGCCGGCCAAACGACGGCGAGATAGGGTCGGGGAAGTGGGGGAAAAGCACCAGGGGCTCACCACGAGTCGATTGGTGACGGTTGGGAGGCCAGGGAATGCTCGGAAGATGGCCGGCGACGATGCAGTGGCGGCGCGGTCGCCGCGGCTTCTACGCCGGTGAGGTCGGGGGCGTTCTCCGAGGTTGAAGGGGTCCTAGAGCACCAGTGGAGCTCGGGGAAGTTGCTGGCGTGCTCGGTTGACCTCGGGGACGACTCGGAGTAGGGTCTCGACGTGAGGGTGCTCCGGCGGCCGAAAAATGGAGATTGGGGGAAATCTCGATTTCTCGCCGGAGAAGCGATAATAGCTCGTGAGGAGTGGGGGAAAGGGAGGCTAGGGGAGGGGTCTAGCTTCGTGCGCAATGAATTTGGGAATGGTGGAGAGTGTAGGGAGAATTTCGTCTCGAAGCTCGGCTCGGTCCGCGCGTCGCAAGGTTGAAGACGACGGAGCGCGGCGCGAGGAGACGAACTGGAGAAGTGCGCAAGCTAGTGGAGGGTGAGAGTGGCTCGGTGGGAGGCTTGGGCACGCTAGAGAGGGTCGTGCAGCCTCGAGAGCGCGTGTGAGGAGTAATGGCCGACGTGACGCGCCATTGATGCGCGTCGAGCTCGAATAGAGCGCGAGCGCGGGGTTGGGCGTCGAAGATAGAGGCGTGGAGCAGTGGAAGATCTCCTGCAGAGCGTCTTGGCGTGGAGCAGGGAGGAATCTCGCGCGAGGCGGCTCTGCGCGACGCGCACGCGAGCGCGCGGCCACGGCGGCGCCCGACCGCCATGATGGCGCTCCGCGGCGCGAGGCACCACGGCGCGTCGACGGCGATGTGACGGTGCGGGAAGGGCTGGACAAGCGCAAGACGACACGCGCCACCCGACGCCACGGCTCGGCCAGCTCGGCGCGGCCTCCACCGCTCGCCGGCCACGTGGCGGCCGGCTCCCGGCCGGAGCAGGGGCGCGCCAGGGCCACTGTTGGCGCCCCGGGGAGCTCCTTTTTCCCCCTTTGAATTTTCTCCAAAAATTTGAACTGAACATGAAAAAGTGTGAAAATAAAAGTTGGAGTTTGAGAGGTGGGACACAACTTTCTTTTTGGGGTGAACCTGAAATTTTAAATTTTTCACGCTCAAACAACCCAAATACAAAAAGGTGTCCAGAACTGTATTTCGAGCTTTTGAGGGACTAAACTGCAAAATTTTCAAAAGTTCCAAACAGTGACTAGGCCTTATTTGTGATGACTAACAACTTTTATTTTTGGAGAGTTTCAAGTTTAGTACAAAAGTTTTGAGATTTCAGTTGGGTGTCAAACAACCCTTGTTTTTGAATTTCCATTTGAATTTTTGATGGATTTTTGAGTTTCAACCCATAATTCCCTTTTGCATTGGTTTTTAAGTGTACTTTTAATTCCTTTGACATCGGAGATGTCACACCAAATCCCGATGAGGATACGGCGAGGTAGGGTGGGAAAGGTGGGGAAGCGCGTAGAGGACGTCACCACGAATTTGTAGGAGGCGGAATTGAGGCTAGAGGTGGAGCCACGCGGGCTGGCGACGTCGGGCGGCGGAGCTCCTCCGCTCGGCTTCGACGCCGCGAGGTGGAAAGGCGCTCGTGGTGGCGAAGTTGGCCTGCGAGCTTCAGCAGAGGTCGAGGAGGCTCGTCTAGGGGCTTGGTGGTGACGGGGATGACCGGAGGCGCGAGCTCGACGGCAAGGTGAGCTCAGCGACGGCAATGGAGCTCCGGCGAGGGAGAGAGAAGGGGTCTCATGTGCGCAACTGAGGAGGGCTTTTATAGCGGCAATGTGGTGGTACAGTAGAGCTAGGGGGCGCGCAGGAGGGCAATTGAGGGCTTGGAGCGTGTGCAGGGAGGTTGGGCGACGGGGCAGTCGCCATGAGTGCGCTTGGTGAGCTCGGGCAGGGCGCAGCCGTGGGTTGGCAGCCACAGATCTTGGCGTGCTAGGTGCAGGATGCTCTGGCGACGCTGCTGGCGTGCGGTTGGGCAGCAGGTTGGGTCGCGGGGAGCCTCGGGCAGGCGCAGTGTGCTGCTCCAATGGAGCGCGCTGCTCGCCGTGGTGGCATGCCCAGGGTGGTGAGGCTGATAGGGGGCATGGAGTACACGACAAGACGAGGCGAGGGTTCAGACGCGTGCGCGGGAAGCCGGGACACCGTCTTCGAGGTCTTGGCCAGGCCGACATGGATGCCAGTGCTCGCTGGCCATGTGGCGGCACCGTGGCTGCCTGGGACAGACTAGGCGAGCCTGTTGTCGGGGCGCCGGGGGAGCTCCCTAGTTCAAGGCTGGATTTCTCCAAAGTTTTGAACTAAACACTCAAAAGTGCAAATACGAAGGTTGGAGATTGAGAAGTGGGACATGACTTTCTTTTTGAGACAAACTTGAAATTTTGAATGTTTCAAGCTCAGACAAGCTAGGTTTGAAAAGGTGTTCTGCTCGGTTTTAGAAGTTTTCGAGGGGCTTAACTCCAAAATTTGAAAAAGTTTGAAAAAGAAACATGGCCTGATTTGGGATGACAAACAAATTTGCTTTTTGGATATTTTCATGTTTAGTAGTAAAATTTGGAGATTTGGGCTGGCTGTCAAATCAGCCCTATGAAGTTGGAACTTTGAATTTGAATCTCAAATTTAGAGTGGATTTCCATTATTTTTCTTTAATCCTCCTTTGTTCTCATTCATTAGTGGAGTTTTAATGTTTTAAACATCAGAGATGTTACACTCTGGAGCTCATGGGTATCAGCACAAGGGAGATGCGCCCGAATAAGTCCCCGTTCCATGGTGTCGCACCGGGCAAGCGAGTCCAACCCCTCGGGCAGATCGACGTGCCCGTCTGTTTCGGTACACCAGCAAACTTCCGCAAGGAAGTGCTCACTTTTGAGATGATGGGATTCAAGGGGTTGGATCATGCCATCCTGGGGCGTCTGTGTTACGCCAAATTCATGGCGGCCCCCAACTACACCTACCTCAAGCTGAAAATGCTAGGGCCCAACGAGTCATCATTGTCGACCTGACGCTCAAGCACGCCTACGAGTGCGACGTGGAAAGCATCGAGCTCGCCAAGTGCCTCACGCTCGACGAGGCCTTGTTGGCTGATCTGGATATGATGAAAAATGAAGCCGTCGACTCCAAGGCGCGCCACACCGGAAACTTCGAGCCTGCCGAGGACACCAAGGTTGTAGCCCTCGACCCCAACAATGACGATGGCAAGATGTTGAGGGTCAGCTCAACCCTCGGCAACAAATGATGCTCATCGACTTTCTTCGCGCCTACGTCAACATCTTTGCGTGGAGCCCCTCGGATATGCCCGGCATTCCGAGGGAGGTCGGCGAGCACTCCCTTGACATCCTGTCCCACTCCAAGCCAGTGAAGCAACGCCTTGACATCCTGTCCCACTCCAAGCCAGTGAAGCAACGCCTGTGGCGCTTTCACGAAGAGAAGCAATGAGAAATCAGCAAGGAGGCGCGCACACTTTTGGAGGCCGGATTCATTAAGGAGGTATTACATCCCAAGTGGCTAGCTAATCCTATTTTAGTTAAGATAAAAGAATGAGAAATGGAGGATGCGTGTAGATTACACTGGTTTAAACAAATCCAAAAGTTCCTTTTCCTTTGCCACACATAGATCAGATTGTAGATTCTACTGCGGGATGTGAACTCTTATGATTCCTTAATGCGTATTCCAGCTACCACCAGATCAAGATGAAAGAGTCCGACCAGCTCGCGACCTCTTCTATCACCCCTTTCGACATGTTCTACTACGTTACGATGTCCTTCGGCCTTCGAAACATCGGGGCACTTACCCGAGTTGTATGCTTCACGTTTTTGGAGATCATATAGATCGTATCATAGAAGCATATGTCCACGACATTGTTGTGAAATCCAGGAAGGCGGGCGACCTAGTACATGACCTTCGAGTCGTGTTCGATTGTCTCAGGGCTCATGGGGTGAAGCTCAACCCTGAGAAATGCGTGTTTGGGGTGCCTTGAGGCATGTCGTTGGGCTGTCTCCTAGTGAGGCATCGAGCCCAACCCTGAAAAGGTCATGGTCATCCAGCGAATGGAGCCAATTCGAGGCCTAAAGGGGGTACAGAGGGTCATGGGGTGCCTGGTGTAACACCCTAAAAATGCCCAATTTAAAATTTAGTAATTAATTGGCTTTTTATATTAAAGTGCTCATAAATAATATAGGGAAATAAAATTTTTGAATAATTAAAAGCAAATATAGGAAATAGAAACATTATTGTTGCATTCATGCTGGTGCATTTATTTTTTATTGTGGAATTCAAATTTGAATTTGAATTCAAATGAGTGTTTGAATAAAAGAAAAACCTTTTCTTTTTCTCTCTTTTTCCCTCTCTCTTTTCAGCCCAGTTAGCCCACTCCTCCTCTCTTTCTTTTCTTCTTTTCTCCGCGGCCCACCTCCCTGCGCGGCCCATCTCTTTCTTCCTTTTTCCTTCTTTTTCCGCGGCCCGTTGCGCAGCCCAACACTGCAGCCCACCGCGCCGGCCCGCTCCGCGCTCTCTCTTCTCTTTCCCGCTGTGGCTGACATGCCGGGCCCACCTGTCGGCCTCTCTCTTCCTTCCGCAGCTGCGCGTCTCCCTCTGCCACTGACACCCTGGCCCACTTGTCATCTTCGCCTCCCTCCTCTCGCCGTGAGCGAGCAGAGCTCTACTCCGAGCCGCGCCGCGCCGCCGTGCCGAGCTGGGACCCTCGCGACTTGGCGCGCACGCCAAGGAGCCTGAACCCCCATAAATAGCCGCCGCCAACCCCTCTCTTTAGCCCCTGCATCTCGAACCCTAGCCGCCGCCGCCTTGACCTAGCTCCGAGCGCCGCCGTCGTCTCGAGCTCAACTCGCCGCCGCCTAGCCGCCAAGAGGTTGCCCCGAAGCTTCTCTGTGTGGTAAGGAGCATGCCGAGGCCAAAACCCCCCCTTCTCTCCCTCTCCTCCGTGCGTACGACCTCGCCGTAGTAGCCGCACCGCCGCCGAGCGTCGCCAGCTTCCACCGCCACTCAATCCTCGAGAACAACCCCCTAATCGAGTTTCCCTCTCTCTCCTCTCTCTCTAGGATCAATCACGGCGAGCTTTGATGCACCGTAGCGCCGAGCCGAGCTTTCTCCGGCGAGCTTCGGCCTAGCGCCGCCGCGCTCCGGCGACCCCTTGAGCCGATCTGTTTTCCACCGTTCGATTCCCATCCAACGGCCAGATCTGAAACCCAGGTTAAACCGAGCCGGTTCCTGTGAACCGCGGTTCAGGCCGGTCCACGGTTCGGTCAATGATGACGTCAGCCGACGTCAGCATCCACCCGCTGCCGTGGCGTTTTTTCAAAAGAGCCCCTCTGTTTTTCAAAAATCAACCCGCGGTCCATCACAGTTCAAAAGTATTTACAACCAAGTCCTTTTTCTTTCGGTTTAGCCCCTGCGCTTTTGAAAAATCGTGCCCGCCTTACTCGTTAGCCCTCGGGTTTTTATACAAAATTATGTTTTAGGTCCCTGGTTTCTTTCAAAAAACACCCCTGGAAGCCTAAAATCTTTACCAGCAAGCCCCTAGAGCCCGTTTTTAGCGTAGTTTCTCCGTTTTAACTCCGATTTGAGTGATTTTCGCGCTCACGTGTTCGTAGTGAAGCGTAGAGTAGTTCTAAAGCCTTCTTTTCATCTTTTGTTTATGTTTGGTGTACTGTTCTAATTAAATATCTTGTTTGCATGTATGTGTGGATGCTTGTGTGGTGATCTATATGAGTAGTTGCCGAGCCGTTCGAGTTCGCCGACGATCCTGTTCTCGAAGACCAAGTGCAGCAGCAGTTCACTGAGGAAGGCAAGTATAACACGGACCATCCTTGTTACCTATACACCATTTAATCACCCAAACTCATGTGCATGTGTCTAATACTGTTAGCCACTAAGGATGTTCCTAGTCTTTACCTTATTCCTTGTTTACCCAGGGTTTTATGCATTATGGTTAGACTATGCAACGCGCTGCAACCAACATTAATTTTTAATGTCAATATTGAACTAATGGTTCACTTCAATGATGGTTAAAAGATGCTTTTTAGCAACATGGTTCGGGGAACTAGAGCATGTGCTGTGTGCTTTGTTCTAGTGTCTCTATAAGGTTTGATCTAGGGAATTAGAGCATGTGCTTTGTGCTTTGTTCTAATGTCTCTCCATAAGGTCCGGTTCTTAAAGCGGCAACCCAGGAACTTGTTCGCCGCCGTTGGAACTATAATGGCTCTGGTCTTGGATAATTAACTTGTACGTCTCTAGCTCGCCAGTGGTTACTGAAAGGCGTATGTGGGGTGCATGGGTGAGAGTATAGTTTGATCCATCGAGGACGGTTTTATCCGTTGGCTATGCCCCGTTAGGCAAAGTCCCGTGATGTAAGCGCCCGATGTACGGCAGCTTCACACGTTGCGATGATTGCGCTCTCGCTCTGGACGCCATTGACCCCCTCACGTTGCGCCCTGAGCGTACGTCAATCTTGATGCCTCGGGTTATGCTGCCTATGTTGAACCAAAACGGCTACTGTGCTTGTTAGGGTGTTTTGTGAAAGTCCTCGTAACATAAATTCTTGTGGATTTATGTGACCGGCGGGTAAAGGGCGAAACCTCTGCAGAGTGTTGATCTATCATGATAGCCGTGCTCACGGATACGAGCGGCCTGGATCCTTTTTGATTAGAAGATGATATTGGTGGTTGATATTGGTTTGTTCTATAATCACTTATACCTTATCAATGGGTTTATATTTGGGATTCTACTCATTTGTAAGTTTGGATGATAATAAAATGAAACAACTAAAAGTGCTAATGCAGTATAACCGTGTCAAGCCTTTTGTCCTTGCATAACCCGCATTATACTTGTTAAGTAAGATGGTTTACTTACACTTGCAACTATTCAACAAAATCCCGGATGGGTAACAGATGGAGCAATGAATGATCAGTCGCTTGCTGAGTTTCCGGAGGATCTGCCGTACTTCTAAGCTGTGTTCAACCAGTCGGTGTCCCTGTGGATTTGAGGCTCTACCTAGTTATGAAGCGTTTATTAGTATTAAGTCTTCCGCTGTGTTATTTGTTTAAGACTATGTCTTGTGTTAAACTCTGATATAAACTATTTTATTCGAGCATTGTGTTCTCTGTGATTCAATATTTGTAATCTATATGTGTTTTGTGGACATCCTGGGCACACATATGGAAGCATTCGGATTTCTTGGAAATCTGGGTGTTACAAAGTTGGTATCAGAGCCGTGCTGACTGTAGGATCACAGCCTAGATAGAACGATCGATTAGAACTTGCTTAATCCTTGCCCTAAAAACTACTTTACATCCTAGAGTTGAGTTTCTGTTCTCTTCTACCTCTGTCCTTTGTGAAAATTTTCTAGCCCTCCTCTAGTTTTCACTTCCATAGATAGCTCGATAGAGATAGATAGTCCGTAAGAGCACTGATGGCTACCTTCCACCCCGCATCAATGAGTACCCGTTGGAGGCACGCAACCTGGACGCCTACATGGAGCTTCTTAGGCAGGAGGCCGAGGAAGGGAACCCCGAGGAGCTGCAGCACTAGTTGGAAGGACCTGCGCCATGTAGTCCAGAGTTAGGTGCACAATCGCCACCACACAGAAGGACTAGATATAGCACCCTAGCTCACCGCACCACCATCGACCCTAAATGCTAGTAGAGATCAAATAGAACGTTTTTGAGTCGAAACTGGTCTAAGAGTGTCGAGTCTTGTGTGAACCTTGTCTTTGAATGCTTGAATGAATTGTTATTATGCTTATGTGTGATTTGGATCTTTGTAATGATTGTGATGAGCGCAGATGGAAGTCTGCAATCATCTAGTATTGGATTAAGGTATAAGGTATTTAGTGGATAGATAGTTGGGTTCCTAGCCTCTCCCTTGCACAACATCTATCATCTTTCCTATCGCCTGAGTATCTTATCTTGTCAATGGATTGCTTCTGTTCTTGACACTGGTTCAGACATGACTGTGATTGTGAATGTTGGGATTTTGATTTGTGACAGATGGTTGGGACAAGAGGGTCGACGGGTGGTGGCAATCAGAATCAGAACCAGAACCCGAATCAGAACCAGAACCAGCCGCCCACCATGGAGGATCTAGTCCGCTTGCAGACACAGACGATGCAACAATTGACTCAGGCCATAGCTTTGATGCAGCAGAACCTGCAGAATCCACCTGTTCAGCCACCTCCCCAGCCCATCCGGGACAAGAGGGGAGAGTTCTTGAAGGGGCGCCCGCCAAAGTTCTCCCGCGCCAGGGACCCGATGGAAGCAGAAGACTGGATCAAGGGAGTGGAGAGACAGCTCGACATTGCTCAGTGTGATGATAGGGAGAAGGTGCTCTACGCCTCTGGACAATTTGAAGGAGCCGCTCTCGACTGGTGGGTAGCATACCAATATGCGCAACCCGATCGCAACCAGATCACCTGGCAGCAGTTCAGTGATGCCTTCCGTGCTCACCATGTGCCTGAGGGACTGACGGTCCTGAAGAAGAGGGAGTTCCTAGCCCTGACGCAGGAAGGAATGAGTGTCACTGCCTACCGTGACAAGTTCCTCGAGCTGGCCCGCTACGCACCGGATGAGGTGTCGACAGACGAGAAGAGGCAAACTCGCTTCCGGAATGGACTCCAGGATGTTTTGCAGCTACAGTTGATGTGCATCACCTTCCCAACTTTCGGTGCTTTGGTTGATGGTGCCCTGATGGTGGAGCACAAGCGCCGTGAGATCGAGGACAAGAAGAGAAAGTTCATGAACCAGCAATCTGGCAGCAACGTCCGCCCCCGCTACAACCCCCAGCAGGTGAATCAGCAGCGCACTCAGGGACAGTCAGGTCATCAGGACCACCAGCATACCCAGAATCCACCACCACAGCAGCAACAGCGCTACCAGAACGAGCAGCATAACGCTCAGGCTTCACGCACCACCCCGACTAACACCACTCCTGTTGACCCAAGGGCATGCTACCACTGTGGTGAACAGGGACACTACGCTAAATTTTGTCCCCGGAGGGTCCAGAACTCCACCGGTCAGAACAACAACCAGAAGACAGGGCCACAACCAGTTCAGAATGGGAATCAGCAGCAGGCGCAGGGAAACCGTGGCCAGCAGAACTACGCCAGGGGCAAGCTCAACCATGTGGGAACAGAAACTGCAGAAAGAGCCACAGATGTGGTAGTCGGTACGTTTCCGGTCAACTCACAACCTGCTACAGTTTTGTTCGATTCTGGAGCTTCGCATGCTTTCATATCTGCTGATTTCGTGAAAAAGAACTTGATGCTTATGCAACCTATGGGAAATACCATGTTAGTTAGCTCACCAGGAGGAGAACTTCGGGCCACATTACGTTGTCCTAATGTAGCAATTAACATAAGGGGGGTAGACTTTTTAGCACACCCTATAGTCCTAAACTCTATCAGGATGGATTTGATTTTGGGAATGAGCTGGCTAGCGAAGTACGAAGCAGTCATACAGTGTTCTAAGCGTGCAGTTCAGTTAGTGGCTCCGTCAGGAGAGAAAATTGAGTATCAGGCAATTAAGTCTTCAGAGATTGGTCAAGATCTTAGAGGAGTCTGAGAGAGTCACCAGGAACAAAGTGATACGTATGTGCAAGGTTCAGTGGAATCGTCATACAGAGGATGAGGCAACCTGGGAACGGGAGGATGAACTCAAGGCAGAATATCCACATCTCTTCCAATCCACGTCCAAATCTCGGGGACGAGATTCATCTTAAGGGGGGTAGGTTTGTAACACCCTAAAAATGCCCAATTTAAAATTTAGTAATTAATTGGCTTTTTATATTAAAGTGCTCATAAATAATATAGGGAAATAAAATTTTTGAATAATTAAAAGCAAATATAGGAAATAGAAACATTATTGTTGCATTCATGCTGGTGCATTTATTTTTGATTGTGGAATTCAAATTTGAATTTGAATTCAAATGAGTGTTTGAATAAAAGAAAAACCTTTTCTTTTTCTCTCTTTTTCCCTCTCTCTTTTCAGCCCAGTTAGCCCACTCCTCCTCTCTTTCTTTTCTTCTTTTCTCCGCGGCCCACCTCCCTGCGCGGCCCATCTCTTTCTTCCTTTTTCCTTCTTTTTCCGCGGCCCGTTGCGCAGCCCAACACTGCAACCCATCGCGCCGGCCCGCTCCGCGCTCTCTCTTCTCTTTCCCGCTGTGGCTGACATGCCGGGCCCACCTGTCGGCCTCTCTCTTCCTTCCGCAGCTACGCGTCTCCCTCTGCCACTGACACCCTGGCCCACTTGTCATCTTCGCCTCCCTCCTCTCGCCGTGAGCGAGCAGAGCTCTACTCCGAGCCGCGCCGCGCCGCCGTGCCGAGCTGGGACCCTCGCGACTTGGCGCGCACGCCAAGGAGCCTGAAGCCCCCATAAATAGCCGCCGCCAACCCCTCTCTTTAGCCCCTGCATCTCGAACCCTAGCCGCCGCCGCCTTGACCTAGCCCCGAGCGCCGCCGTCGTCTCGAGCTCAACTCGCCGCCGCCTAGCCGCCAAGAGGTTGCCCCGAAGCTTCTCTGTGTGGTAAGGAGCATGCCGAGGCCAAAACCCCCCCTTCTCTCCCTCTCCTCCGTGCGTACGACCTCGCCGTAGTAGCCGCACCGCCGCCGAGCGTCGCCAGCTTCCACCGCCACTCAATCCTCGAGAACAACCCCCTAATCGAGTTTCCCTCTCTCTCCTCTCTCTCTAGGATCAATCACGGCGAGCTTTGATGCACCGTAGCGCCGAGCCGAGCTTTCTCCGGCGAGCTTCGGCCTAGCGCCGCCGCGCTCCGGCGACCCCTTGAGCCGATCTGTTTTCCACCGTTCGATTCCCATCCAACGGCCAGATCTGAAACCCAGGTTAAACCGAGCCGGTTCCTGTGAACCGCGGTTCAGGCCGGTCCACGGTTCGGTCAATGATGACGTCAGCCGACGTCAGCATCCACCCGCTGCCGTGGCGTTTTTTCAAAAGAGCCCCTCTGTTTTTCAAAAATCAACCCGCGGTCCATCACAGTTCAAAAGTATTTACAACCAAGTCCTTTTTCTTTCGGTTTAGCCCCTGCGCTTTTGAAAAATCGTGCCCGCCGTCCTAGAAGTCGTTTTTACTCGTTAGCCCTCGGGTTTTTATACAAAATTATGTTTTAGGTCCCTGGTTTCTTTCAAAAAACACCCCTGGAAGCCTAAAATCTTTATCAGCAAGCCCCTAGAGCCCGTTTTTAGCGTAGTTTCTCCGTTTTAACTCCGATTTGAGTGATTTTCGCGCTCACGTGTTCTTAGTGAAGCGTAGAGTAGTTCTAAAGCCTTCTTTTCATCTTTTGTTTATGTTTGGTGTACTGTTCTAATTAAATATCTTGTTTGCATGTATGTGTGGATGCTTGTGTGGTGATCTATATGAGTAGTTGCCGAGCCGTTCGAGTTCGCCGACGATCCTGTTCTCGAAGACCAAGTGCAGCAGCAGTTCACTGAGGAAGGCAAGTATAACACGGACCATCCTTGTTACCTATACACCATTTAATCACCCAAACTCATGTGCATGTGTCTAATACTGTTAGCCACTAAGGATGTTCCTAGTCTTTACCTTATTCCTTGTTTACCCAGGGTTTTATGCATTATGGTTAGACTATGCAACGCGCTGCAACCAACATTAATTTTTAATGTCAATATTGAACTAATGGTTCACTTCAATGATGGTTAAAAGATGCTTTTTAGCAACATGGTTCGGGGAACTAGAGCATGTGCTGTGTGCTTTGTTCTAGTGTCTCTATAAGGTTTGATCTAGGGAATTAGAGCATGTGCTTTGTGCTTTGTTCTAATGTCTCTCCATAAGGTCCGGTTCTTAAAGCGGCAACCCAGGAACTTGTTCGCCGCCGTTGGAACTATAATGGCTCTGGTCTTGGATAATTAACTTGTACGTCTCTAGCTCGCCAGTGGTTACTGAAAGGCGTATGTGGGGTGCATGGGTGAGAGTATAGTTTGATCCATCGAGGACGGTTTTATCCGTTGGCTATGCCCCGTTAGGCAAAGTCCCGTGATGTAAGCGCCCGATGTACGGCAGCTTCACACGTTGCGATGATTGCGCTCTCGCTCTGGACGCCATTGACCCCCTCACGTTGCGCCCTGAGCGTACGTCAATCTTGATGCCTCGGGTTATGCTGCCTATGTTGAACCAAAACGGCTACTGTGCTTGTTAGGGTGTTTTGTGAAAGTCCTCGTAACATAAATTCTTGTGGATTTATGTGACCGGCGGGTAAAGGGCGAAACCTCTGCAGAGTGTTGATCTATCATGATAGCCGTGCTCACGGATACGAGCGGCCTGGATCCTTTTTGATTAGAAGATGATATTGGTGGTTGATATTGGTTTGTTCTATAATCACTTATACCTTATCAATGGGTTTATATTTGGGATTCTACTCATTTGTAAGTTTGGATGATAATAAAATGAAACAACTAAAAGTGCTAATGCAGTATAACCGTGTCAAGCCTTTTGTCCTTGCATAACCCGTGTTATACTTGTTAAGTAAGATGGTTTACTTACACTTGCAACTATTCAACAAAATCCCGGATGGGTAACAGATGGAGCAATGAATGATCAGTCGCTTGCTGAGTTTCCGGAGGATCTGCCGTACTTCTAAGCTGTGTTCAACCAGTCGGTGTCCCTGTGGATTTGAGGCTCTACCTAGTTATGAAGCGTTTATTAGTATTAAGTCTTCCGCTGTGTTATTTGTTTAAGACTATGTCTTGTGTTAAACTCTGATATAAACTATTTTATTCGAGCATTGTGTTCTCTGTGATTCAATATTGGTAATCTATATGTGTTTTGTGGACATCCTGGGCACACATATGGAAGCATTCGGATTTCTTGGAAATCTGGGTGTTACACCTGGCGTCCCTGAGCCGATTCATTTCGCGACTCAGTGAAAAGAGATTGCCCCTATACCAACTCTTGAGGAAGACCGAATGCTTCTCCCGGACCGCGGAGGCCCACGAAGCCCTTGACAAGTTCAAAGTGGCGCTTATAAACGCCCCGATTTTGACATCATCAAATGACAGCGAGCCCCTCTATCTCTACGTGGCTGCAACTATCCAGGTGGTCAGTGTAACACCCAGATTTCCAGGAAATCCGAATGCCTCCATATGTGTGCCCAGGATGTCCACATAACACATATAGATTACAAATATGGAACACAGAGAACACAATGCTCGAATAAAATAGTTTACATCAGAGTTTAACACAAGACATATTCTTACACAAATAACGAAGCGGAAGTCTTATTATTATTAAACGGTTCTCAACTAAGTAGAGCCTCAAGTCCACAGGGATACCGACTGGTTGAACACAGCTAGAAGTACGGCAGATCCTCCGGAAACTCAGCAAGCAACTGATCATTCATTGCTCCATCTGTTACCCATCCGGGATTTTGTTGAATAGTTGCAAGTGTAAGTAAACCATCTTACTTAACATGTATAACACGGGTTATGCAAGAACAAAAGGCTTCACATGGTTAAATTGCATTAGTACATTTAATTGTTTCATTTTATTATCATCCAAATTACTAAAAATGAGTAGAATCCCACTTATGATCACAATAATAATAATGTATAAGTAATTATAGAATATACCACACATCATCTTCTAACATCATCCTCTAATAAAAAAGGATCCAGGACGCTCGTGACCGTGAGCTTACGGCTATCATGATAAATTTACACTCTGCAGAGGTTTCGCCCTTTCCCCGCTGGTCACATAAATCCAAAAGAACTTATGTTACGAGGATTTTCACAAAACACCCTAACAAGCATAGTAGCTATTTTGGTTCAACATAGGCAACATAACCCAAGGCATCGATATTGACGTACGCTCAGGGCACAACGTGAGGGGGTCAATGGCGTCCAGAGCAAGAGCACAGTCATCGCAACGTGTAAAGCTGCCATACATCGGGCGCTTGCATCACGGGACTTTGCCTAATGAGACATAGCCAACGGATAAATCTGTCCTTGATGGATCAAACTAAACTCTCATGAATGTTCCCCACATACGTCTTTTGGTAACCACTGACGAGCTAGAGATGTACATGCTAATTATCCAAGACCAGAGCCATTATAGTTTCAACGGCGGCGAACAAGTTCTTGGGTTGCCGCTTTAAGAACCAGACCTTACAGAGAGATATTAGAACAAAGCACGAAGCTCATGCTCTAACTCCCTGAACCAAACCTTAAAGAGACACTAGAACAAAGCACGAAGCACATGCTCTAGCTCCCCGAACCATGTTGCTAAAAATCATCTTTTAACCATCATTGAAGTGAAACATTAATTCATTATTAACAATTAAATAATTGTTGATAGCAGCGAGTGGCAAATACTAACCATAATACTTAAAACCCGGGTAAACAAGGAATAAGGTAAAGACTAGGAACAACCTTAATGTATAATAATATTAGACACATGCATATGAATGGATGATTAAACGGTGTATAGGTAGTAAGGATTGTCCGTGTTATACTTGCCTTCCTCAACAAACTGCTATTGCTGCTACTGCACCTGCTCATCGGGAACGGGATCATTGGGGAACTCGAACGACTCGTCAACTATTCACATCGATCACCACACAAGCATCCACACATAAATTCCAACAAGATATTTAATTAGAACAATAGACCAAACATAAACAAATGAAGAAAAGAAGTCTTTTAAACTATTCCTCACTTCACTACGAATACATGAGCGAGAGAATCACTCTAATATGAGCTAAAACGAGGGAACTACGCTTAAAACGAGTTCTAGGGGCTTGCCGGTTAAAATTTTAGGCTTCCAGAGGTGTTTTGGAAAGAAACCAGAGACTGAAAACATAGTTTCGTATAAAAACTCGAGGGCTAAAGAGAAAAACTACAGCTCTGGACGATGGCTACTATTTTTCAAAAGCTCAGAGGCTAAAACAAAAGAAAAAGGACTAAACCTTACATACATTTGGACTAATGTGGACTGCGGTTTGATTAGAGGAAAACACAGGGGCTCTTTTGATAAGATGCCAAGGCTTACCGGTGTGTCCTAGGCTTGACACTGATTAGATCTGACGCGAGCCGTTGGATGGAAGTCGGGCCGCTGCTGATCGATCGGGCTGTTGGGCCATCGTAGACGGTGGCGCCGCGCGGTTCCCGCGGCGGACCTTCGCCGGAGTTATCTCGGATATGAGCTGCATGCCATGGTTTGACGCCATTCAAGGCTTGGGAGAGAGCAAAGAGGATGGGGAATCCGTTTGAGGGGTCGAGGATGAGGATTAGGCGAAGATGTTGGCACTTCTTATCCTATACGAATTACTCCACAAGTGCACAGAGACCGATGTAGCCTTTCACCAGGGGAGTAATACCTAGTATATCGAATCCAAGGAACGATAGGGTCGACTAATCTAGAACTTGATAACCGGATCCTCCAAAGAGAGAAGACGGGAATGGTAGAGGGCCTAACTCTAGCTAATCTACTCGATACTCTAGTAAGCTAGCTAATCACTACTCGATCTGCTTGGACGGCTGGAAGGGAAGGATCTCAGAAAGGGATGAGAGGGGATCCAACGGCAACCTGAAACTACTGTTATGAGGACACCCGAACGTGGTGAACTACAATGGACGGACAGGGCTGTCACCACCTGCCGCCTACCACAACGGTACCGTGGGGTGTAACACAACCCAAGATGTTTATCAAGCTTAGGCACCACGCCTACGCTATTAGAACACTGACTTTCGCCTCCCAGAAAGGCAAGAAGAAACCCCAAACGAGTAGCTTTGCTAACTCGCGCGGACAAGGGATCCCGCAGATCTAAAACAGTAAAATAACTAACTACTGAAAGTATAAAGTAAATAAGTGAGATACTAGAGATAAGCAAGAAACTCACAATGGTAATACCTTTAAGCTTGTTTCCCTAGAGTGGATACAAAAGCAGGAGGAAGAAGAGAAATACCTGACTCCACTCCGTAGCTTGGATAATACCTGAGGCCTCACTCCACACTCTCCCTACTCTATAAAGAACTCTAACACTACACTTTTGAGTGACTTCTACTCCTTCTTGGATGGGATGAGTAGCACGGCCGAGGGAGTGTCCTTTTATAGCAACGGCAGGTCGGTTTAGGATAGAAACCGCCTCAGCTAACCACCACAGGAAGATGGGCCGGAGTAACGCCCAAGTTGGCCGGACGGCCGTGCCAGGGCCGGCCAGCCGGCTTGCACCATCCGATCCACCAACTTTTCTCCTGGATGCTCTGGATCACGCCCAGAAGTCGGTTCTTTTAGCCGTTGCATGCACGGGGTCGGTTTGGACTGACAGGCAGGCCCTTCGATCTGAAATAGGGCTTTCTAGGGTCTGTTCGATGAGCCAACGTTGATCGCTCGATTTAGAAGCCTTCTCAGAGGTTTTTCTCCCACGGATAGGTGACGTGGTCGAACTGGCCGAAGTGGCCGGCCGGCCGGCCGAGTCTCTGGCTCGGTTTGGTCCCGTTTCATCTGGTTTTCCTGCATTTCACATAAAAGGGACAAACCTCATGTAAATTTTTAGTATAAACCATTTTATTCTTGTTAGCACTTGGGGAGGTTTAATTTGGATGAAATGTTGGCGCACTTTGGTTAAATAAATCGATAAATAATGTTCGCCAACAGACGACGAGAGTCGGCAGCGGTTTGAGGCGGACGATGAACTCCGGTGAGGCGATGCACACGTGAAAGAGTGACAGAAAGAGGGAAAAGGGGCTCGGTGTGCTCCCAACCTTGATGCGAATCTCCGAGACTCCTTCTTGGCGGCGGAGAGGTGGCGAGATAGAGGGGTAGCTACGGCGGCTCGAGCTCTGGGGTTGCAGCGGTGCTGGAGCTTTAGCGGCTAGGGTTACAGAGGGATTCGAGGGGGGGGGGGAACTAGCGGTGCTTTTACAGAGAGGAGGCGGCCTCGGTATGCATGCCAAGTCAAGGAAAAGGCGGTGCGGCTGGTAGAGACTCGAGATCAGACTCGAGTTTGGTTCGGGTCTGGTTGGGGCACGCTAGAGGTAGGGGATGATGAGTAGGGCCAAGTCATCAGCCGCTGGGAGAGTGAGAGGGGGCGTGGGCTGCTGCGGTGGCCGACTGGGCCGAGTTGGGCCGGCGCAAAGGGGAGAGGAGGAGAAACGGGGCCATGCGGTGGAGAAAGAGAAGTGGGCCGGCTGGGCTGGTTTAGAGAGAAATGGGAGAGGGAAAAAGAAAAGTTTTTCTTTTATTCTTTCTTCCTTTTTCAAATTAAAGCACTCATTTGAATTCAAATAAAATTTTGAATTCAACAATCAAAAGAAATGCACCAGCATGCAATGCACCAAAATATTTCTAATCCCTATATTTGCTTTTAATTTATTAAGAGTTTTATTTCCCTACATTAATTATGAGCACTTGAATACGAAAAGCAAATTTAATATACTAAATTCAAGAGAGGCATTTTTAGGGTATTACATCAAAGTATGGCAGATCCTCTGAAAACTCAGCAAGCGACTAATCATTCATTGCTACATCTGTTACCCATCCGGGATTTTGTTGAATAGTTGCAAGTGTAAGTAAACCATCTTACTTAACAAGTATAACACAGGTTATGCAAGAACAAAAGGCTTGACATACTTAAATTGCATTAGCACTTTTAGTTGTTTCATTTTATTATCAACCAAGTTAGTACATATGAGTAGAATCCCAACTATAAACCCAATAATAATATGTAAGTAATTATAGAATACACCAACATCATCCTCTAACATCATCTTCTAATAAAAAAGGATCTAGGCCGCTCGTGACTGTGAGCTTACAGCTATCATGATAGATTTACACTATGCAGAGGTTTCGCCCTTTACCCGCTGGTCACATAAGTCCAAAAGAACTTATGCTACGAGGATTTTCACAAAACACCCTAACAAGCACAGTAACATAGGCAGCATAACCCAAGGCATCGAGATTGACGTACGCTCAGGGCGCAACATGAGGGGGGTCAATGGCGTCCGGAGCGAGAGCGCAATCATCGCATCGTGTGAAGCTGCCATACATCGGGCGCTTACATCACGGGACTTTGCCTAACGAGACATAGCCAATGGATCAAATCCATCCTCGATGGATCAAACTATACTCTCACCCATATTCCCCACATACGCCTTTCGGTAACCACTGGCGAGCAAGAGACGTAAATGCTAATTATCCATGACCAAAGCCATTATAGTTCCAACCACGGCGAACAAGTTCCTAGGCTACCGCTTTAAGAACTAGAACTTATGGAGAGACATTAGAACAAAGCACGAAGCACATGCTCTAATTCTCTAGACCAAACCTTAAAGAGACACTAGAACAAAGCACGAAGCACATGCTCTAGCTCCCCGAATCATGTTGCTAAAAAGCATCTTTTAACCATCATTGAAGTGAACCATTAATTCAATATTAACAATTAAATAAATGTTGTTCGCAGCGCGTAGCATATACTAACCATAATGCATAAAACCTGGGTAAACCAGGAATAAGGTAAAGACTAGGAACAACCTTAGTGTATTGCAATATTAGACACATGCATATAAACGTATGATTAAATGGTGTATAGGTAACAAGGATTGTCCGTGTTATACTTGCCTTCCTCAACGAACTGCTGCTGCACCTACTCCTCGGGAACGGGATCGTTGGCGAACTCGAACGGCTCGTCAACTACTCAGATCGATCACCACACAAGCATCCACACATACATGTAAACAAGATATTTAATTAGAACAGAACACCAAACATAAACAAATGATGAAAAGAAAGGTTTAGAATTATTGTATGCTTTACTATGAACACGTGAGCGTGAAAATCACTCAAATAGGAGTTAAAATGAAGAAACGACGCTTAAAACGGGTTCTAGGGGCTTGCTGGTGAAAGTTTTTGGCTTATAGGGCTTAAAACATAATTTCATATAAAAACTCAAGGGCCTATGGGTAAAACTGGCAACTAGGACGGCAGGTTCTATTTGATAAAAGCGCATTTGCTAAACCGAATAAAACAAGATCTAGATCTAATTATTTTTGAACTATGTTGGACCACGGGTTGATTCTAGAGAAACAAAGGGGGTTTTCTGCAAAACGGCCACGCTGACTAGTAAGACCTTAGGTTGACCTAGATTAGATCTTTCGTGCGCCATTAGATCTTCATCGGACGATGCTGGTCAAATGGGGCTCAGGGGGTCGTCGAAAACGGTGGGGAACGGCGGCGTTGCTACACCGGCTCGCCGGAGTGGAGTGCCCTAGGGCCTAGAGGGCTCCAAAGCTCACCGCGATTGGCTTGGGAGAGAGTGGGGGAGGTGGGGAATCGATTTTGGGGGTTGTGTTAGAGGATCGGGCGACGGTGGCGGCTAGCGACGAGCGGCGTCGGCTCGGTTATGACGGCGAGCTTGCGCAGGCGCGGGAGAGTGAAAGAGAGAGGCGAAACAGGCTCGGTGTGCTCCTTACCACATGGAAGCTTTGGGGCATATCCTTGGCGGCAATGGGGCGGTGGACAAGCGGCGGTGCGAGCTAGGGTTGAGACACGAGCTCGGGCGATGGCTGCTAGGGTTTGGGCAAGGGGGAAGGCAGGGGCTTGCAGCGGCGGCTTATATAGAGGTGTAGGGCGGCCTCGGCGTTGTGGCGGACCACTCCGAAATTATTCCGAGTTAAGTACCCGCGGACCACTAATCAAGTACTCAGGCACTTAATCCGGAATAAGCTGGAGCGCCATCGTATTATACCCGATTAACCACGTACTTTCTCGATCGAAACAACACGCGCGCCCACACGAAGGTGAGTCCCAGAATTTACTACATTCCACAAGTTCAACTTACATAAATAGTCTCATCAAGTTATTACAAACCAAGTCTGAATTTCAAATAAAGTACGCGAGTTCAGTGCAGCGGAATTAAACTAACGAAGATACATAGCAACACCATAATGAAGCCGTCCATGGTGCTACTCCTCCCGATCCTCGGAAGAGGACGGAACCCACTCGGCATGCCAGCCAGGAGGAACCTGGGTAGGCCAAGGGACGGAATTCACCGCCTCATCCAAAGCAGTACCTGAAATAAATAGCCACAAGTAAGGCTGAGTATACTAATACTCAGCAAGGCATACCCGTCGGGTGAAAGCTACATCACCGACTTCTAGACATGAGAGGCTTTTGGCTGGTGGGTTTCTTTTGCCAGAAAGCTACTAAGATTGGATCCTTATTTTCATGATTTTAGCATCAAATTCTAATAGGGTTAACTATTCTAGATTAGCATCCTCTCTAAGCATACAAGTGGTCCAATACAATTTAGTACATACAACAAGTTCATCATCCTCATAGTTCCACTTGTTACTCAATGCAGCACAGCAGTCAAGCAGTCTCATTAACCGCGAGAAGCGGATAGTTCGAACCGAATTTCACTACCTGGCCAGGAAAACCCAACACACACAGATAATGCTTGCTATAAAAGGCTCAAACACTTCCCAACCTTTCCCATCAATCCACAATTCGGCACGGGGTCCACTGTGGCGGACCACTCCGAAATTATTCCAAGTTAAGTACCTCGGGACCACTAATCAAGTAGTCAGGCACTTAATCCGGAATAAGCTGGAGCGCCGTCGGATTAAACCCGATTAACCACGTTCTTTTCTCGATCGAAACAACAGCACGCCCACACGAAGGTGAGTTCCAGAGATTACAACATTTCACAAATTTAACATACACAAATAGTATCTCAAAGTTATTACAAACCGAGTTCAAATTTAAATCAGAGTATTAAAGTCTTGCGGCGGAATTAAAGTAGTTCAATGCAGCGGAAGATAATCTAACGACGATACAAATAACACCATGCTGAAGCCCGCCACGGTGCTACTCCTCCCGATCCTCGGCAGAGGACGGAACCCACTCGATATGCCATCCAGGGGGAACCTGGGTAGGCCAAGTCAAACCATCGACGACCACATCCAACATAGTACCTGTAAATCAATGCCACAAGCAAGGCTGAGTATACTAATACTCAGCAAGGCTTACCCGTCGGGTGAGAACTACATCACCGACGTCTAGACATGAGAGGCTATTGGCTGGTGGGTTTGTTTGCCAAAAAGCAACTAAGAGTAGGTCCTTGCTTTCATGTTTTAGCATCATATTCTATTAGAATTAACCATTCTAGATTTGCATCCTCTCTAAACATACAAGTGGTGCAATACAATTTATTTTCATACAACAAGTTCATCAATCTCAAGTTCCACTTGTTACTCAATGTAGCAAGGCGGTCAAGCAGTCTCATTAACCGCGAGAAGCGGACAGTTCGAACCGAATTTTTGCTACCTGGCCAGGGGAAACCCAACACACACGGATACTAAGCTTGCTATAAAAGGTACAAGCGTTTCCCAACCTTTCCCATCGATCCACAATTCGGAACCGGGTCCATTTCCTTAGGATAAAGGTTTACTGCTTCACTCACAGTCTCACGCATATATCCACAAGTGTACGGCAGGGGAAAACAAAGTTTCCAAGGAGAGATGGCTATCGGCCCTAGCTGCTTCAATCTGGTACCGGGCTTACCGACTCCCATATATCGGCATGCATGTGGTACGCTCAAAAACTTGACACACTCAACCACACATTTCGACCTTAATTCAATTATCATACACGGACGGGAGATCTACATCTATCATCCCGCCCGTCAATCCTTATGATTCCAACATAAGTAAAGACAAGCAATTCCTATGTCTCACGAGTGACAGGAAATCACTCGACTTGTAAAGGATCTATAGCAATGCCCTATCGATCCTTTCATACTAGTGTTGCAAGTCATAGGTACTAGGAAAAGTGCAGCTAAGGTATTCAATCAACTCCTTGAAACATAAATGCACAAGCATAGAGAATTCATAAATGCATAATTTGTAAAGGTTAGGTTATGCTCCGGGGCTTGCCTTCTTGCTCAAACTGGGGGTTAGCCTCCGGGTTGGTCGATTCTGCGCCGGCACCTTCCTCCGGGATTCCTTCCTCGTCAGCGGGGATGAGGTGGTAGTTACCGTCCGGAATAGCGCCTTCTACATGAGATGCATAACTTAAGGTGGCTGCCTATTGATTCTATGATTAAGGCCTTGAAGGCCATATTCACCTAGACATGCTTAAGTACTACTATTTTCTTCCCAAATAAAGTAGTGGTGTGGGAAAACTTTTATTTGACTTCGATGGTGATTGTGTACATATATAAAAGAATTCTTATTTATTACTCACAAATTAGGGTGCTGTTCTGGAATTTCAGATTCCCTTTATTTTATTCTAGCTAATTAACAAAAAGGTTTATTCTTTTATACAAATCAATTTCCACCTAGATTACTTCTCATTTTTGTTTCTCCTTTGCTGTTCATCATTTTTATCTATAAACTTTATGACAGCTACTGGAGTATAAGAGCTAAGCTCACTCCAAAATTTAGCTAAATCTGAGCTACACATAATTTATTAAAATTAATACAATCTGCTGCCTGCAGAAATGAAATAAATTCATATAAAATTGAAAATTCATCTAAAACAGGTAATTTTCCTACCAAAGCTAGTCCTAAGTGCAAGGAGGGTTCTGGCCAAGTGGTGGCTCAAAATAACCCTTGGACAGTCCTCAATAAATTTCTATCCAAAAACACATATTTATTTATTTGCTAGTCTAAACAGAGCAAAAATTAAGTTTTTCATTTTTAAAAGGTGTGCTAACAAGTTTTTAGTACTCTGGAGCAAAATGGTGATTTTTCACTGCATAGATTATTTTTAATAATTTCTGGACTACAAAAAGACAGGAAACACATTTTAATTCATAACTGAAGCTACACAAGCTGTCCAAAGTCACTACAAACAACATATCCAAAGATCAACCCTAGCGGAGCTCTGGATTTGAAATGGTGCACAAGTTTCAATTTCCACAGTTTGAATTTTAATTCAAAAATGGTTCACCAAAAGTATACACATGTCTAAAGGAGATTGGAGTTTACAATCTCACGAATCCAGGGAGTATTTTTGTGCATTTTTCTGATTTTTGTGCGATTTTTAACGGATTTTACAAGATTCGGGAAAATTAGATCTAGGTTTAAGAATCTTTTTACGCCGGGAACCCTAGAACTTTCAAAACCTTTCAAACTAGTCCCTGACTTTTGCACAGAGGACCCTAGAAAAACGAATACGATGAACCTATGCCCTCGGCTCTCGCCGGAGTTGCACCGGCCAAACGGCGGCGAGCTAGGGTCGGGCAAGTGGGGGAAAAGATCCAGGGGCTCACCACGAGTCGGTTGGTGACGGTTGGGAGGCCGGGGAAGCTCGGAGTTTCGCCGGCGACGAGCGGTGGCGGTGCGGCCGCCGCGACTGCTACGCCGGTGAGGTCGGAGGCGTTCGTCGGGGTTTGAAGGGTCCTAGAGCACCAGTGGAGCTTGAGGAAGCTAATGGCGTGCTCGGTTGACCTCGGGGACGGCTCGGAGTAGGGTCTCGACGTGAGGGTGCTCCGGCGGCTGAAAATCGCGATTTGGGGGAAATCTTGATTTCTCGCCGGAGAAGCGACAATAGCTCGGGAGGAGTGGGGGGAAATGGAGCTAGGGTAGAGGTCTAGCTTCGTGCGCGATGAATTTGGGAATGGTGGAGAGTGGAAGGCGAATTTCTCGGCGAAGCTCGGCTCGGTGCGCGCGGCCGGAGGAAGAAGACGACGGAGCGAGCGCGAGGAGACGAACTGGAGAAGTGAGCGAGCAAGTGGAGAGTGAGAGTGGCTCGGTGGGTGGCTTGGGCACGCTAGAGCGGGGTCGTGCGGCCTCGGGAGCGTGCGCGCGGAGTAATGGCCGACGTGACGCGCCATTGAAGCTTGCCCGAGCTCGAACAGAGCGCACGGGCGTGGTTGGGCGTCAAAGATCGTCGCGTGAGGGAGTGGAGATCTTCAGCAGGGTCTTTGGCGCGACGCGGACGGATTCTACCGCCTGCAGGGCGCGCAACGCGGCGCGAGCGCGCATGCGGCCATGGCGGCGCGCGACCGGCATGATGGCGTTCCGCGGCGCGAGGCGAGGCGACTCAACGGCGGCGACGTGATGGCTCGGGAGGGGCTGGACAAGTGCAAGACAACAAGCGCCAGCGTCCGCCGCGGCTCGGCCAGCTCGGCGCTGCCTGCGCCGCTCGCCGGCCACGTGGCGGCCGAGCTCCTGCCAGTGCAGGGGCGCGCCAGGGCCACTGTTGGCGCCCGTGGAGCTCCGTTTTCCATTTTGAATTTTCTCCAAAAATTTGAACTGAACTTGAAAAAGTGTGGAAATAAAAGTTGGAGTTTGAGAGATGGGACACAACTTTCTTTTTGGGGTGAACCTGAAATTTCAAATTTTTCGAGCTCAAACAACCCAAATACAAAAAGGTGCCCAGAACTGTATTTCGAGTTTTTGAGGGACTAAACTGCAAAATTTTCAAAAGTTCCAAACAGTGACTAGGGCTTATTTGTGATGTCAAACAACCCTTGTTTTTTAATTTAAATTTGAATTTTTGATGGATTTTTGAGTTTCAACCCATAATTCCCTTTTTGCATTGGTTTCAAGTGCACTAATAAATATTTTGACATCAGAGATGTCACATCCACTCCCTTAGGATAAAGGTTTATCGCTTCACTCACGGCATCACGCATATACCCACATGTGTACGACAAGGGAAACAAAACATTTCCAAGGAGAGATGGCTATCGGTCCTAGCTGTATCAATCCGGTACCGGGCTTACCGATTCCCATAGGTCGGCATGTGTGTGGTTAGTTCAAAAACTTGACACACAGAACCATAAGTTTCGGTCTTAATCCAATTATCATACACGGACGGGAGATCTACACATACCATCCCACCCGTCCATCCTTATGATTCCAACATAAGTAAAAACAAGCAACTCCTATATCTCGCGAGAAACGGTCCTAAAGCATTGCTCTACCGACCCTATCATACTAGTATTTCAAGACATAGGTACTAGAATCATTCAACTAGGGTATTCAAACAACTCCGTGAAACGTAAATGCACAAGCATAAATAATTCATAGTTGCACAATTCATAACTTGCCTTCTTGAGCTACGCCGGTGTCAGACTCCGGGTCAATCACGATGACGTCGGCACCACCTTCGAGAGCTTCTTCTTCGTTGGTGGGGACGAGATTGTACGTGCCATCAGTGAGAGCGCCTTCTACATGAGATACACAACTTCAATGTGGCTGCCCAATGTGATCTAAAGGCTTGGCCTTGAAGGCCACATTCACCTAGACATACTAGTGAGCTATTCTTTTCTTCACAAAATTAGAGAAGGTGTGTGATGTAAGTTTTATGCCTTTATGATGGTGATTGTGTATATATATATATAAAACAATTCAAACCATTATTTCTATGCAAGTGTTTAGTTCTGGAATCTAAACTTCACATGCACCCTATTTGCTTCAATTATCAAAAGTGATCTATTTCTTTTTATAAAACTCAAATCATTCTAGTTCCTTCTCATTTTTATTTCTCTGTTTCTATTCATCATTTTTATCCACAAACTTTATGACAGCTACTGGAGTGTAAGAGCTAGGCTCACTCCAAAATTTAGCTAAAACCGAGCTACACAGAAATTATTAAAAACAGCACAAGTTGCTGCTCAAAGAAACAAGATTGATTCATATAAAATCAAAACTAATTCCAAAACAGAAGATTTCTCTACCAGAGCTAGTCATGAGTAAAAGAAAGGCTCTGACCAAGTGGTGGCTAAAAATAACACTTGGACAGCCCTCATAGTTTTCTACCCGAAAACCAACACCTATTGATTTGCTAGCCTAAAAAGGGTCTAAAATTAAGTTTAATATTTTTTTGTCATGTACCAACAAGTTTCTAGGCCTGTGGGGTAAGTTGGTGATTTTTGAGTGCATGAAATATTCTTAATAAATGCAGAACTGAGCTAGAACAGGAATCACTAAATAAATCATAACTGAAAATACAGGCCGTAGTTTTAGGTCTCCTTTGGACACAAAGCCTCTACAGACCGCACAAGCAACATATCCAAAGTTCAGCTACAAAAGAGTTCAGGATTTGAAATGGTGCACAAAACTCTAAAAACTGAGTTTGAATTTTAATTCAAAAGCTATTCATCAAAAGTGTATACATGCAAATATGAGATTAGAGTTTACAATCTCACGAGTCCAGGGAGTATTTTTGTGCATTTTTCTGATTTTTCTACGATTTCTAACGGATTTTACAAGATCTCAGAAAATGGATCTAGGTTTAAAGAATCTTTTTACGCCGGGGACCCTAGACCTTTTAAAAACCTTGCAAACAAGTCCCTAAAACTTACATGGGGGACCATAGAACTAAAAAGGGGAACGCGTATAGGCCCTTGGCTCGTCGACGACCCTATTCTGGCGAGGAGACGGTGAACCAGTGCGGGGAAAGTGGGGGAAAACGACGAGGGGCTCACCGCGAGTCGGTTGGGGTAGGTCTCGTGGACGGAGGTGAAGCGGCGCGGCTCGTCGAAAAGGATCCAGGTCGCTCGTAACCGTGAGCACGGCTATCATGATAGTTCAACACTCTACAGAGGTTTCGCCCTTTACCTGCCGGTCACATAAATCCAAAAGAACTTATGTTACGAGGACTTTCACAAAACACCCTAACAAGCACAGTAGCCGTTTTGGTTCAACATAGGCAGCATAACCTGAGGCATCGAGATTGACATACGCTCAGGGCGCAACGTGAGGGGGTCAATGGTGTCCAGAGCGAGAGCGCAGTCATCACAACGTGTGAAGCTGCCGTACATCGGGCGCTTACATCACGAGACTTTGCCTAACGAGACGTAGCCAACGGATAAATCCGTCCTCGATGGATCAAACTATACTCTCACAAATGTTCCCCACATACGCCTTTCGGTAACCACTGGCGAGCTAGAGACGTACAAGCTAATTATCCAAGACCAGAGCCATTATAGTTCCAACGGCGGCGAACAAATTCCTGGGTTGCCACTTTAAGAACCGGACCTTACGGAGAGACATTAGAACAAAGCACGAAGCACATGCTCTAATTCCCTAGACCAAACCTTATAGAGACACTAGAACAAAGCACGAAGCACATGTTCTAGTTTCCCGAACCATGTTGCTAAAAAGCATCTTTTAATCATCATTGAAGTGAACCATTTGTTTAATATTGACATTAAATTAAATGTTGGTTGCAGCGCGTAGCAAATGCTAACCATAATGTATATGACTCGGATAAACAAGGAATAAGGTAAAGACTAGAAACATCCTTAATGTATAACAATATTAGACACATGCATATGAATTGTATGATTAAATGGTGTATAGTTAACAAGGATTGTCCGTGTTATACTTGCCTTCCTCAGTGAACTGCTGCTGCACCTGCTCTTCGGGAACGGGATCATCGGCGAACTTGAACGAGTCGTCAACTACTCACATCGATCACCACACAAGCATCTACACATACATGCATACAAGGTATTTGATTAGAACAGTACACCAAACATAAACAAAAGATGAAAAGAAGGCTTTAGAGTTACTGTACGCTTCACTACAAACACATGAGCGCGAAAATCACTCAAATCGGAGTTAAAATGGAGAAACTACTCTTAAAATCGTCGCACCTTGCGCCCACCATGCTATTCTAGTTTCATACGCCATCCAATAGTGTATTGACTATGTGCCGCCACTATACTTTCATATAGTACCGTGGTACGTTACAGCAATCACCGTACCTTGCGCCCACCATTGTGAAAAATAAATGACAGAATTAAATGTGCTGGGAGTCAGTATAATATATAATTAGCCTCCTATCATATTGTGATCCCTTAACCCACATAGGCTTCACGTTCTATACAAACTCCTTAGCGGTCCTATGGATAGCATTCCATTGCAAGTGCGCGGCGGAAGCAAGAGTTGGCATGTTTTATTCAAAAACTGTTTATTTAGGATCTGTTGCTCTCTCTGGTGCACATTTTTCGGCTCTGATACCAGCTGTGGCGGACCACTCCGAAATTATTCCAAGTTAAGTACCCGCGGACCACTAATCAAGTAGTCAGGCACTTAATCCGGAATAAGCTGGAGCGCCGTCGTATTATACCTGATTAACCACGTACTTTCTCGATCGAAACAACACGCGCGCCCACACGAAGCTGAGTCCCAGAATTTACAACATTCCACAAGTTCAACTTACATAAATAGTCTCATCAAGTTATTACAAACCAAGTGTGAATTTCAAATAAAGTACGGGAGTTCAGTGCAGCGGAATTAAACTAACGAAGATACATAGCAACACCATAATGAAGTCGTCCATGGTGCTACTCCTCCCGATCCTCGGAAGAGGATGGAACCCACTCGACATGCCAGCCAGGAGGAACCTGGGCAGGCCAAGGGACGGAATTCACCGCCTCATCCAAAGCAGTACCTGAAATAAATAGCCACAAGCAAGGCTGAGTATACTAATACTCAGCAAGGCTTACCCGTTGGGTGAAAGTTACATCACCGACTTCTAGACATGAGAAGCTTTTGGCTGGTGGGTTTGTTTTGCCAGAAAGCTACTAAGAGTGGATCCTTATTTTCATGATTTTAGCATCAAATTCTAATAGGGTTAACTATTCTAGATTAGCATCCTCTCTAAGCATACAAGTGGTCCAATACAATTTAGTACATACAACAAGTTCATCATCCTCATAGTTCCACTTGTTACTCAATGCACCACAGCGGTCAAGCTGTCTCATTAACCGCGAGAAGCGGACAGTTCGAACCGAATTTCACTACCTGGACGGGGCAACCCAACAACACGAATAATGCTTGCTATAAAAGGCACAAGCACTTCCCAACCTTTCCCATCAATCCACAATTCGGCACCGGGTCCACTCCCTTAGGATAAAGGTTTACCGCTTCACTCACGGCATCACGCATATACCCACATGTGTACGGCAAGGGAAACAAAACATTTCGAAGGAGAGATGGCTATCGGTCCTAGCTCTATCAATCCGGTACTGGGCTTACCGATTCCCATAGGTCGGCATGTGCGTGGTTCGTTCAAAAACTTGACACACAAAACCACACGTTTTGGCCTTAATCCAATTATCATACACG
The DNA here is from genome assembly GCA_015342445.1 of Digitaria exilis. Taxonomy (NCBI): domain Eukaryota; kingdom Viridiplantae; phylum Streptophyta; class Magnoliopsida; order Poales; family Poaceae; genus Digitaria; species Digitaria exilis. The sequence goes on from JACEFO010002576.1 coordinate 176,935, forward strand.
GATGGGAGATCTACACATACCATCCCGCCCGTCCATCCATATGATCCCAACATAAGTAAAAACAAGCAACTCCTATATCTCGCGAGTGACAGGATTCACTCGACTTGTAACGGTCCTAAAGCATTGCTCTACCGACCCTATCATACTAGTATTTCAAGACATAGGTACTAGAATCATGCAACTAGGATATTCAAACAACTCCATGAAACGTAAATGCACAAGCATAAATAATTCATAGTTGCACAATTTAAGAGTTAGGTTATGCTCCGGGGCTTGCCTTCTTGAGCTACGCCGGTGTCAGACTCCGGGTCAATCACGATGACGTGGGCACCACCTTCGGGAGCTTCTTCTTCGTTGGCAGGGACGAGATTGTACGTGCCGTCAGCGAGAGCGCCTTCTACATGAGATGCACAACTTCAATGTGGCTGCCCAATGTGATCTAAAGGCTTAGCCTTGAAGGCCACATTCACCTAATTAGAGAAGGTGTGTGGTGTATTCTTTTGTTCACAAAATTAGAGAAGGTGTGTGGTGTAAGTTTTATGCCTTTATGATGGTAATTGTGTACATATATAAAACAATTCAAACCATTATTTCTATGCAAGTGTTTAGTTATGGAATCTAAACTTCACATGCACCCTATTTGCTTCAATTATCAAAAGTGATCTATTTCTTTTTATAAAACTCAAATCACTCTAGTTCCTTCTCATTTTTGTTTCTCTGTTTCTTTTCACCCTTTTTATCCACAAACTTTATGACAGCTACTGGAGTGTAAGAGCTAGGCTCACTCCAAAATTTAGCTAAAACCGAGCTACACAGAAATTATTAAAAATAGCACAAGTTGCTGCTCAACGAAATAAGATTAATTCATATAAAATCAAAACCACATCCAAAACAGAAGATTTCTCTACCAGAGCTAGTCATGAGTAAAAGAAAGGCTCTGACCAAGTGGTGGCTAAAAATAACACTTCGACAACCCTCAATAATTTTCTACCCGAAAACCAACACCTATTTATTTGCTAGCCTAAACAGGGTCTAAAATTAAGTTTAATATTTTTCCAACATGTACCAACAAGTTTCTAGGCCTCCTAAAACATTTTGACTGTATGAAATATTTTTAATAAATGCAGAACTGAGCAAGAACAAAAATCACTAAATAAATCATAACTGAAGTTACAGGCCGTATTGTTAGGTCTCCTTTGGACACAAAGCTTCTACAGACCACACATAAAACATATCCAAAGTTCAGCTACAAAAGAGGTCAGGATTTTAAATGGTGCACAAAACTCTAAAAACTGAGCTTGAATTTTAATTCAAAAACTATTCATCAAAAGTGTATACATGCAAACATGAGATTTGAGTTTACAATCTCACGAGTCAAGGGAGTAGTTTTGTGCATTTTTCTGATTTTTCTATGATTTTTAACGGATTTTACAAGATCTCATGAAATGGATCTAGGTTTAAAGAATCTTTTTACGCCGGGGACCCTAGACCTTTTAAAAACCTTGCAAACAAGTCCCCGAATCTTACACGGAGGACCCTAGAACTAAAAAAGGGAACGTGTATAGGCCCTTGGCTCGCCGGCGACCCTATTCCGGTGAGGAGACGACGAACTAGTGCGAGGAAACGACGAGGTGCTCACCGCGAGTCAGTTGGGGTAGGTCTCATGGACGGAGGTGAAGCGGCACGGCTCGTCGACGGTGAGCGGCAGAGCGGCTTGCTTTGGCGATGTCAGCAGCCAGCTGCGGGGGTCGAGGCGGTGCGCGGCTTGGCTTGAGAGCTTCCCCGGGAGGAGGCGGAGCTCGTCGAGGGGCTTGGCGGCGACGGGGGTGACCGAAGGGTAGAGCTCGACGTTGAGGTGGAGCTCGGACGAAAACGGTGGATGGCGGCGCTAGGAATCCTCGATTCCCGGTGAGGGCTGCTCGATTCGAGCTAGGGATGGATCGAGGAGTTAGCTAGGTGGATGAGGGAGCTACGGGTGCGGGGGATTGGAAAACCATAAAGGGGAACGCGGTGGATTTGGTTTGCGGCGGCAAGAGCTCGAGCTCTGCTTTTCGCGGCCGGAGGTGGAAGAAGGTGTGCGGGAGCACGGAGGAGAGGGGAAAACGGTGCTAGCTTTTGGGAAAGAGTGTGAGGCCGCTCGGTGGAGTGTTGGGACAAGCTAGAGAGGGCTGAGCAGCCTTGGGAGCACGCGTGGGGTGGTTGGGCGACCACAGCACCATTGATGCGCCTGCAAGCTCGGGCAGGGCGCTGGCGTGCGGTTGGGCGTCGAAGATTGTGGCGTGGGCGAGGGGAGATACGCCGCAGAGCCGTTGGCATGTAGCGGGCACGAATCCGGCCGCGGGGGAGCTCTACTCGGCGTGCGAGGCCGTGGCCAATGGTGGAGCTTGGCTCGCCATGATGGCGTGCCCGCGTGGCGAGGGAAACCTGGGCGCAGCAGCGCGCGAAGTGACTGAACGGGGGTGCTGGCATGCTCGCGGGGAAGAGAGGCGTGACTGCCGTGGCTTTGGACGGCCTGATCGGGTCGCCGCCGCTCGCCGGCCACGTGGCGGCCGCTGGCGGCCTCGGGCAGAGCATGCCCGGGCTGTGGTCGGGACGCCCGTGGAGCTCCCCGGTTCAACTGTGCAAATCTCCAAAAATTTGAACTAAACTTCAAAAAGTGCAAACACAAAGATTGGATTTTGAAAAGTGGGACACAACTTTCCTTTTGAGGTGAACCTGAAATTATGAATTTTTCACGCTCAAACAAGCCATATTTGAAAAGGTGTTCTGCATGGTTTTTAGGGTTTTTGAGGGGCTTAACTACAAAATTTGAAAAGTTCTACACAGCAACTAGGCTTTATTTGTGATGACAAACAACTTTCATTTTTGGAGATTTTCAAGTTTAGTAAGAAATTTTTGAGATCTCAGTTGGGTGTCAATTTAGCCTTGTTGAAATTCAAACTTGAATTTAAAAGCCAACTTAAGTGTGTTAGTACCATTGCTGCCCTTTTTCCCTGTTTTTAGTGTATTTTTAAAGTTTTAAACATCAAGGATGTCATAGGCGTGCGCGCTGTTGACGGCCATTATGACACCTTGTGACCGTCAATATTTCGGATAAAATGAGAACTTTGCACAATGTTCCATGTATATTTTGCTTATATTTAACAAATTCCACAAGTTTTGGTGAAGTTGTGAATGCAGGGACACGTGGCAGAAAATAGGACAAAAACGGGCAAAAAGCCTGGCCGACCAGCCAAGTCCTGACCGGTCGGCCAGACATCTCGGCCAAATAACAAGTCACTGATCCAGGAGCAAATTAGCACACATGCAAAGCATCCAAGCCATTCATCCAATGATGGTTTGATCAAAGGGCCCGAAAGGCACATCATGTGGATTAGAGGGCCCACTTGCATGCCTTAACTGCCAGGCAGTTAATAACCGTCATAACTACCGACACCAGGAGGCAATCCAGAGCGTTGCTGCGAAAGGCGGTGCCAGATGGCGACCAACCCTGGCCGATCGGCCAGGAACCGGCCGAACGGCCGGCCACCGACTCCGTTCAAGGCGCTCTTCTAAGGACGGTTGCATGCTGAGCTAACTTAACCGCCAAGATGCTCAACCGACCTGCTCAAACTATAAAACGAGGCCTCCACTTCACTTCTCAAGACACACCAAGAAGGAGCTTCTCTATTTTTTATATTTTCTAGAGTAGATTAGAGTTGGGAGTTAGAGTTGAGTCGAGCTTGCCTCGAGGTTCCGGAGTCTCTGGGAGATCGGGTAAAGTTCTTGTATCTTTTCTTTATACTTCGAATATTTCCTTTATCAATATAGTTATCTTCTTTACTTTATCGGTTAAGCTTTTCTTTCCTGCTTTCCTTAGTTTATCTAGGAGAGTAGTGTGATCCTTTCATTTCATAACCTTTAGATTCAGTTAGAGTCTAGTTAGTTGTTAGGCTTTTACCTTACGGGTTTCTCGCCCGGACTAGGAGATTTAGCCGTCTCCTAGGTAGAGGGGGGTTTCTTGTGAAGGCCTCACAAGAAATCCTAGCATCGAACCCAGACGTGGTGTTTGGTTAGGTGTTAGCTAGAATTGTGTTCCACCCCACGGAAATAGATTGGTAGGCGGCAAGTGGTGACAGCCTTGTCTGTCCTTTGTGCGACCACAACGTTCGGGTGTTTTCATAGTAGTAGTTGCAGGTTGCCGTTAGGTCCCCCTTCTATCCCGTTTGGACCTTTCCTCTTCCAGCCGCCGAAGTAAGCTCTTTTCCCTGATAGCTAGGTAGAGTTCTAGTCTAGATCTTTAGAGGCTTTCTAATAAGTTTAGGAGTGTATTAGGAATCCTTTCTCACTCGTTGCTCTCCCAGCTTCTTTTCTATCTCTAAGTGTAGAAGTCTCCTGTTTCGCTGGTCATTTTGAGCTTCTATCTAGCTTACCTTTTAGATAAGCTAAGTCATTTAGGGTAGCCACCTATCATATCTTTGCCCCCCAGTTATCTCCCCTAAGATAGTTGGTGTATATTTCTAGAATGTGTTCCTGGTATAATTTCTCAATATCACTTTAACCAAAGAGCTTCCCCGTGGAAATTTACGATACCCTGGAATACTCCAAGGTGAAGTGCTACACGGTCATTCTGTGCGCTTACAGAATATTTTATTCTATAGGGCAAGAGTTTCTCACTGGCTTTCTAACGGCACAATTCCAGTGACGTTAAGAAGTGCCAACACGCGCCAAGTCAGGGAGACCGATACGGGGTCGGGGTCGAAGCGGACCTGAGCTCTCGCCCGAGGCTGGCCCGGTCGGACGCGGTCGGCGGCCGGAGGTGGGAGACGAGGCTGACGCGTGGGCCCGGGTCATCAGCCGCTGAGAGAGTGAGAGAGAGGGGAGGTGCGGCTGGTTGGGCTGTCAGGCCGAGCTGGGCCGCCCAAGGGGAGAGGGGAAATGGGCTGCTGTGCAAAGGAGAAGAAAGAGAGGGGGAGAAGAAAAGAAGTTGGGCCGGGCCAAGAGAGAAAGAGAGAGGGAAAACGAAAAGGGTTTTTCTTTTTATTTTCCAATTCCTTTTTCAAAACAAAAGCACTCATTTGAATTCAAATCAAATTTTGAATTCAACAATAAAAAGAAATGCACCAGCATGCAATGCACAAAAATGTTTCTTTTCCTTATATTTGCTTTTAATTTCTCAAGAGTTTTATTTCCTAACATTAATTATGAGAACTAAAACATAAAAAGAAAATTTAATTTACTAAATTCAATAAGGGCATTTTTAGGGTGTTACACTATTGCTGTTGCTGCTGCTAGAACGACTGTCTGTGTTGTTCCTCCCACGAATGCTATCATCGGTGTCACTGCTACAGGCGGGATAGTAAGGCAAATGACCCTAGGCCATTGTTTGTGATTTTGGTGTTTGATTGACAACATAACCATTGGGACTAATATGTTTGTTGAGATGCACTATTGTAGATATTTCTAGGTCCCAAGGATACTTTGCAAGCCATCTAAATGCTCAGCGATTTCCATGTAATCAATATTCAAATGATGGTTATCTGAATTGTTGAGACTGCACAAAAGTAATGTTGAATCAGAGCAACCTAAATGTTGAATCAGTAGAACCAAAATGTTGAACAAGAACACCGACCATTTCGGTGCTCCAACTGCTAGATAAGGTGGCACCATCGACTAATCTGATGGTACTTCTCTTGTGAGCAACAAAATAGTCGATGGTGTTGAAGACAGTGGGAGGTTTCTTCTATAGAAGGTAAATTATTGAAACTCCAAAAAAGAAATGTTGAAACCAAAGAAAAATAATGTTGAATATGTGGAAACAAAATGTTGAATGGCACCATTGAATTAGTCGATGGTATTGGAGGTAGGAGATGTGTTCTTCTGTGCAAAGCAACGATTATTACGACGGTAAGTGCAACGGAAATGTTGAGCATGACCATTGACTAATTTGGTGGTATATCTCCTGTGACCATTGAATTAGTCGATGGTACACGGAAAGTAACAACAGCTATGTAATGGCTAGTTCCTTTGGTTGGGGCTATAAATACCCCATCCCACAACCATTTGGAGTGTGCTTGAGCCGGGAGAAGCTATAGGCAAGTGTTCCACACATTTCAAGAGCTCAATCCACCAAAGTGCTAATTAGAAGATCTAGGTGATTAGCTAAGCGATTAGTGCTAGATTAGACCCTTTGGTGTAACTCTTAGGTGTTTAGCCTAGAGCTTAGCAAGGTTTGCATACTTCTTTGCCTACCAGTGCTTGCACGCACCAAGTGTTGTAAATCCATGGCTTGTAGTCTTACGAGACCCTCCAACCGAGTTTGTGGAGTGGTCGCCGGTGGTTGTGCAAGGGAGGAGAGGCCCTTGGCGTTTTGGCCGAAGCTCTGCCAAGTGAAGGTGGCGAGGAGCATTCGGGGAGGGACGATTGGCGACCCACTTGCGCGTGGGGGAGTCCCTGAAGGTTTGAAGAAGATTTGGACTCCAGGATTCAAAAAAGTACTCCGCTAGCATCATGGTCCGAGTTTTTTGTTGAAAAAAGAACTCGGCTGGCATCGTGGTCTGAGTTCTTTGTTGAAAAAAGAACCCGGCGTGCATCGGCCCCCGAGCACGAAAGTGCGCGTAACTGCGGTGGTGCGCCAAAGCTTGATCTGAAAAAATAAAAATAGTATGTAGCAAATATTGAAGAGTATTTAAAAAACTGAAATTTATTTAGTGTAGTCGACAAATCGACAACATAATGCGCATTGCGCAAAGACGAAAACGGTGAGCGCGTCGATCCTGCATGAAGAAGCTGAAGAGAACGCAAAATTGCGTGAAGTGTCTCAAGATGAGATTTTTTTTGTGTCTGTATCTTTTCAAGATCGTATGCCCGAGTAGTTAGTCCCGCTAGCGGTGCCCTCCATGATACCATGGTCAATAACACTTTGGCTTGGAAAAAGCATGGTTGGCATCGTCAGACAAAAACTCTCGATACACTCGACTTTAGAGATAAAACAGAACACAACGAAGAAGGTGGCGAAAGCGCAAAACGCGCATGAAAAAATCGACAAAAGCGTGGATCGCACATGAAGATATCCGCTTTTAGATGCGAGATAAAAAATAAGAAAAAAATAATTAAAACATGTGACTTAGCTTGATTCATGGACGATTTGTCAATGAAGTCACGCTGGGTCCGGGATCTTATCGAAAAAAGAAACCGGCGATCGTCGATGAAGCCGGACATGAATAGGAGCTGTGTTGTAGCACTTGGTTCAAGGCGTCAGGTCCACAACGGTACTTTACCGAGCGGTCAAAGTCGACGTAGTCATGCTTGCGTGCTTCGCCAGCTCACGGCGGAGTCGAGCCGGGGAGTAGATGTGTGTCGCCGGCGCAGGTAGCCAAAGTCGTGATGATGAGATCGAGACAAAATCAACTTTGCCAACGGTTGAGATTGCATCACGGAGTTGATACGATGACATCACACTTGCATATGTATGATACACCCTCATAGCCTTCACTTAACCCTTCTCACGTACGTGACACAAGAAGATTTGGTAGATACACACAAGTGCCCGGATGTAGCACGTCTTCCAATGCTCTGTACGTGGATGGTCATGCAGAAACTCTGAATCGACCCGATGACTGCTGGCGATGACGCGACACAGGTAGTAACCCGGCGGCACAAAATCCTTAGATGAGATGTGGATGCACATGGTGCACGTCCCACTTTCCAAAGATCTTGCTGCGAGTTGAAGTTGATTTGGGTCCTTCAAATTTGGCGACGATTCTTGGCTATGATGAAGGTCGTGCGTTCATCAAACTTAACGATGATGCAGGTGCTGAAGGATTCCATTGACTCTTTAGCGAGTTCTCGACGAGTAAATCCCACAGACAGCGCCAAAGTGTCGGCGATTTATGCTGACAAGGTTCTCGAGGGGATGCCCCGAGAGAAGGTTCTAGGGAGAAGTCGTCGAGAATCGAGAACCGAATGTGACAAGAGATGATTTAGACATGTTCAGGCCGCAATATGCGTAATACCCTACGTCCTGTTTGGTGTATCTTGTATAGGTTGATGTGTGATGCAATGTCTGACGGCATTGGTCGATGGTCTAATCTAGGGACCCCTGTCCTCCTTTATATATCCTAGGGGCAAGGTGTACATAGTAAGTCTCCTAGTCGGTTACAATTGAGGAGTCCTAGTAGGACAAGGTGTCCTAGTAGGAGTGTAGCTTGCTTAGGGAACCCGGTGTTTCTGTACCCGTCACGTGGTCACCCACGGACGGGGAGTTTATGCCCTCGAGCGGGCATTCCCTTTGAAGGGGCTCCAACAATGAGAATTAATGGAAAGCTCGTGAGCTTTCCGATACCTCGGTAGAAATCGCCATGTTGGGAGTTTGCTCTTCTCTACCCTTTAGATTCCGTATTACATACTCACACTACCTTCTGCATTTATCTTTCCTAGACTTGCCATGCTAGTATAGGGTTGGACCTAGGGCGCAAAACTTTGTAGCGGTAGAGATAGCAACACATAGAGAAAACCTAGAGCACATCTAGATAGAAATTGAGGTAGGTTTTCATATGTGCAATTGGAGCCTTAGTTTTTAGAGACACCTAATTCCCCTCCCCCTCTTAGGGTGTCACGGTCCCTTCAGGGATAGTCAACTAAGGAAGCGCAGCCTCTCCAGCCAGGGGCATGCTGCACAATCAACAGAGTCAAAAACTCACTATCTCGATACGACAATTGTTTCATGACTACTCACATTCGGATATACCTGGGCATGGGCTCTCGTCGGATGTGCGACCTCTTCAGCCACTGTCCTGCTTTGGCCGCAACCTCCCTCTCCCTCTTGATACCTACAGGGGCAATAAGGCTTGGGGGCTTCTGTTCTCCCGGAGCTCCCTCACTTGCGTTGAGTTGGGGCTCGGGGGCTGTGGAGCGCTTGACATCTTGGCAGGTGTCTCACGAGTTGTGTAAGAATCATCAATGATGATGAAGGCATTAGAAGGGCGGTCTAAAGATTTTTCCTTTGCGTGCCGTGCCTTTAATTGTTTCGGGGACTGAACTAGCGCTATCTTTCGAGGAAGGCTTGCTCACCACCTTCTTGACTTTGAGGTCCTTAGAGCATGTGCCATCATCAGAAAGGCTCTAGTTAGAATCCCAATAGTTTTCATTCAAAGAAAGATCAGGATTGGTTTTAAGTGATGAGGCCAACTCCTCACGACCTACCTTCGTGGAATCCTTCAGAAATTGGGCATTGCCCAGATCATTGGCGCCTAATGGAGCCGGACTAAAAAAGGTAGTACTCCAATCTTGTTACACAAAAGCAGATTGTGCAAATATGAATCCAAACGTAAATGTGCGGCCTGGATCCCATAGTAGTTGAGCACTCCATGGAAGAAACCAAGGGTGGGAAACCCGAATCCAACTTCAAAGTAACAGCGAAAAAAGGTTACCTCTCTGGTATCCTTGGAGGGGAACGCCGTATCCCCGCTTGGGAGTCCACAGGCTGATAAGTCCATCCGGCAGGAATCTCATCCGCACCAACTCATGGATCTACTCATTCTTGATGATGGATGGCTGCCAAGATTCTTCGTTCGCCAGTGCCTCCTTGGGATGGGTGGTTGTGGCCGCCGCTTTCTCCTTCTTGTGGTCGCCCGATGATCTGCTGCCACCAGCCATTCTCCGCTCAATGGAGGTGTCACTAAGGATAGGATTTAGTTCGCGGCGGTTTGGATTGGGGATTGCGGACGAAATGTTACCAATTAAGCCAGGGTATCGGCCACATTAGCAGGATCCACGACGATGTAATCCGAAAGTTTTACCTGATATAAAGGCCGAAATTACTAAATTAATTGAAGCAAAGTTCATTAGGAATGCCGGTATGTTGAATGGATTTCTAATGTGGTTCATGTGTACAAAAAGAATGGGAAACTTCATGTTTGCCTTGATTTCAGGAATTTCAATAAGGCGACGCCGATGGATGGTTATCCGATGCCCGTTGCCGATTTGCTGGTTGATGCTGCAGCTGGACATAAAGTCATAAGCTTCAGGGATGGTAATGCTGGTTATAATTAAATTTTTATGGCTGAAGAAGATATTCATAAGACTGCTTTTCGTTGTCCTAGGCATGTTGGTTTTTATGAACGGGTAGTCATGACTTTTGGTTTGAAAAGTGCTGGAGCTACTTATGAACGTGCTATGAATTATATCTTCCATGAGCTTATCGGTAAGATTGTTAAAACCTATATTGATGATGTGGTAGTAAAATCGGAAAGCTATAAATAGCATCTAGCCAATTTACGCAAGACACTGGAATGCACAAGAAACCATGGTTTGAAAATGAATTCTTTAAAATGTGCGTTTGGAGTTTCTGTTGGTCAATTTTTAGGATTTATGGCTCATGAAAGAGGAATTAAAGTCATCCAGACACTTATTGGTTCTATCAACAAATCGTTAATCGGCAAGATAAACTTTATCCGAAGGTTTATTTCTAATCTTTCTGGTAGGATTAAGCCGTTTACAACCTTGTTGAAGTTGAAGGCCGATCAATAATTTGTTTGGGGAAAATGATGAGGACATCCTCCACTATTACCCGCTGGCAAAGACGGAACAAAAAAGGGCCCAGCTGACCCAAGTTGTAGTCGGGCGGCGACCGTGTGAGCCTCTGATTAATCCCACCTTGCTTAGCTTGGGAGGTGGAAGCCACCTTAAAAGAGAGAGCCACCCTTCCCCTATCGAACTAGTCTTTTGGGGGTGATTGGGCCTTTCTCCGAGAGGTGTTGGGCTTTGTTCCTACCCGTCTGGCCGGTGTTCATCAGAAAAGAACAAGAAGCCTTAGAAAGAATCAAGCAATATTTGGTGTATCCTCCTGTTCTAGTTCCTCCTCAGAAAGATAAGTCGTTCCAATTATATTTATCGGCTGATGATTCTTCAATTGGATCGGCTATTATTCAGGAGTTCGAAGGAAAATAACATGTTATCTATTTTGTAAGCAGAAGACTTCTGGATGTAGAAACAAGGTATTCTCCTGTGGAAAAATTATGCTTGTGTCTATATTTCTCTTGTACCAAGCTCATGCACTATTTACTATCGGCTGAATGCATTATTGTTAGTAAAGATGATATTATAAAATATATGCTATCATTACCGATTTTGAATGGAAGAATCAGAAAATGGATTTTAGCCTTATCAGAATTCGATTTGCGCTTTGAATTCGATTTTGCCATGTAACACCCAGATTCCCAAGAAATCCGAATGCTTCCATATGTGTGCCCAGGATGTCCACAGAACACATATAGATTACAAATATTGAATTACAGAGAACACAATGCTCGAATAAAATAGTTTATATCAGAGTTTAACACAAGACATAGTCTTAAACAAATAACACAGCGGAAGTCTTAATACTATTTAAACGCTTCATAACTAGTAGAGCCTCAAAACCACAGGGACACCGACTGGTTGAGCACAGCTTAGAAGTACGGCAGATCCTCCGGAAACTCAGCAAGCGACTGATCATTCAATGCTTCATCTGTTACCCATCCGGGATTTTGTTGAATAGTTGCAAGTGTAAGTAAACCATCTTACTTAACAAGTATAACACGGGTTATGCAAGGACAAAAGGCTGGACACGGTTGAACTGCAGTAGCACTTTTAGTTGTTTCATTTTAGTATCATCTATTTTACTACAAATGAGTAGAATCCCAAGTATAAACCCATTAATAAGGTATAAGTGATTATAGAACAAACCAACATCAACCACTAATATCATCTTCTAATCAAAAAGGATCCAGGTCGCTCGTGTCCGTGAGCACGGCTATCATGATAGATCAACACTCTGCAGAGGTTTCGCCCTTTACCCGCCGGTCACATAAATCCAAAAGAACTTATGTTACGAGGACTTTCACAAAACACCCTAACAAGCACAGTAGCCGTTTTGGTTCAACATAGGCAGCATAACCCGAGGCATCGAGATTGACGTACGCTCAGGGCGCAACGTGAGGGGGTCAATGGCGTCCAGAGCGAGAGCGCAATCATCGCAACGTGTGAAGCTACCGTACATCGGGCGCTTACATCACGGGACTTTGCCTAACGGGGCATAGCCAACGGATAGAACCGTCCTCGATGGATCAAACTATACTCTCACGAATGTTCCCCACATACGCCTTTCGGTGACCACTGGCAAGCTAGAGACGTACAAGTTAATTATCCAAGACCAGAGCCATTATAGTTCCAACGGCGGCGAACAGGTTCCTGGGTTGTCGCTTTAAGAACCGGACCTTATGGAGAGACATTAGAACAAAGCACAAAGCACATGCTCTAATTCCCTAGATCAAACCTTATAGAGACACTAGAACAAAGCACACAGCACATGCTCTAGTTCCCCGAACCATGTTGCTAAAAAGCATCTTTTAACCATCATTGAAGTGAACCATTAATTCAATATTAACATTAAAAATAAATGTTGGTTGTAGCGCGTAGCATAGTCTAACCATAATGCATAAAACCCCGGGTAAACAAGGAATAGGGTAAAGACTAGGAACATCCTTAATGGTTAACAGTATTAGACACATGCATATGATCTATGTGATTAATCGGTGTATAGGTAACAAGGATGGTCCGTGTTATACTTGCCTTCCTCAGAGAACTGCTGCTGCACCTGCTCTTCGAGAACGGGATCGTCGGCGAACTCGAACGGCTCGGCAACTACTCACATCGATCACCACACAAGCATCCACACATACATGCAAACAAGATATTTAATTAGAACAGTACACCAATCATAAACAAAAGATGAAAAGAAGGCTTTAGAGCTACTCTACGCTTCACTACGAACACATGAGCGCGAAAATCACTCAAATCGGAGTTAAAACGGAGAAACTACGCTTAAAACGGGCTCTAGGGGCTTGCTGGTAAAGGTTTTAGGCTTCCAGGGGTGTTTTTGAAAGAAACCAGGGACCTAAAACATAATTTTGTATAAAAACCCGAGGGCTAACGAGTAAAAACAACTTCTAGGACGGCGGGCACTAATTTTCAAAAGAGCAGGGGCTAAACCGAAAGAAAAAGGACTTGGTTGTAAATACTTTTGAACTGCGCTGGACGGCGGGTTGATTTTCGAAAACAGCAAGGGCTCTTTTGCAAAACGGGCACGGCGGCGGCTGGATGCTGACGTGGGCTGACGTCATGGTCTACTGTGCTGTGGACCGGCTGTAGACTGCGGTCCACGGGTCCACGGTGGACCGGGTTCGGATCGGATCTAGGCCGTTCAGATCTAATCGGACGGCTACGGTCGATTGAAGCTTTTAGGTCGTCGGGGTGCGGCGGCCGACGGCGGCGCATCGCTGGACCTCGCCGGAGTTGGCTCGGCTCGGAGCTATGGTGGGCCAAAACTCGCCGCGATGGACCCTAGAGAGAGAGAAGAGAGAGGGAATTCGCTTTTGGGGGTCGGGAGCGGGGTTTGGCCGGTGGAGGCGGCTTGCGACGACCGGCGGCGGCTTGGTGTCTCCGGCGAGCTCGTGCGAACGCGGGAAGGTGAGAGAGAGGGGGTAAAGGGTCTCGGCGTGTTGCTTACCCCGCGGCGAAGCTCCTGGTGCGGGTCTAGGCGTCAAAGCGGCGGCGAAGCGAGCTCGAGACGACGGCGGCGGCTAGGGTTACGGCGGCGGCGCTGCAAGCTTCGAAGCGGCGTCTAGGGTTGGGCTACGGCTCGAGGGGGTTGGCGGCGGCTTATAAAGGGGCTCGAGGAGAGTCCTAGGCGTGCGCTCCAAGCCACGAAGAGTCCGGGCACGGCACGGCGACGCGGCGGCGCGGCGGTGGAGGAGGAGTCCCGTTCCCTTACGGCGAGAGGAAGGAGGAGCTGACGGGTGGGACCCACGGGTCAGCGGCTGCGGGAGAGAGGGCGCGGAGCGGGCTGGCGCGGCTGAGCTGGGCCGTTTACTGGGCTGCGCAGAGAAGGAAAAGATGGGCCGCGCGAAGGAGAAAAAGAAAACTGGGCTGCGGGAAAAAGGGAGTAAGAGAAGATGGGCCGCGGGGAAAAAGAAATAAAAAGTTGGGCTGCTGGGCTGAAAAGGAAGAAGGAAAAAGAGAGAAAAAGAAAAGGTTTTTCTTTTATTCAAACACTCACTTGAATTCAAATTCAAATTCAAATTTGAATTCAACAATCAAAAATAAATGCACCAGCATGAATGCAACAATAATGTTTCTATACCCTATATTTGCTTTTAATTATTCAAAAATTTTATTTTCCTACATTATTTATGAGCACTCAAATATGAAAACCAATTAATTACTAATTTTTTTTTAAATAGGCATTTTCAGGGTGTTACAAACCTACCCCCCTTAAGATGAATCTCGTCCCCGAGATTCGGACGTGGATTGGAAGAGATGTGGATATTCTGCCTTGAGATCATCCTTTCTTTCTCAAGTTGCTTCACCTTCTGAATGACGTTTCCACTGAACCTTGCACACACGGATGTCTTTGTTCCCGGTGACCCTCTCTGATTCCTCCAAAACCTTGACCAGTCTCTGAGGACATAATTGCCTGATACTCAATCTTCTCTCCTGATGGAGCCAGTAACTGAACTGTCTTCTTGAAACACTGTATGACTGCATCGTACTTCATCAACTAGCCCATTCCCGTGATCAGATTGGATCCTTTCCAATGGAACTCAGAACTATTGGATGCGCTACAAGTCTACCCCCCTTATGGTCCTACCATACTCCTCACAAAAACTCAGAGCTAGTCCTGATAAACTGAAGAAGGTCCACTGAACTGACAAGATAAGGAACCCAGAGAACAGAGAAAGTGGTAGATGATGTGCACAGGAGATAAGGAACCCAACTATTTATTCATTAAAATCCTTATACCTTAATCCAATACTAGATGATTGCAGACTTTGATCCACGCTCATCACAAACATTACAAAGATCCAAATCACACATAAGCATAATGACAATTCATTCAAGCATTCAAAGACATGGTTCACACAAGACTCGACACTCTTAGACTAGTTTTGGACCCAAAAACGTTCTATTTGATCTCTATTACAACTTTATGGGAGGCTCTAGGGTCGATGGTGGTGCGGCTAGCCAGGGTGCTGTATCGAGTCCTTCTGCGTGGTGGCGACTGTGCACCGAACTCTGGGCTGCGTGGCGCAGGTCCTTCCAACTAGTGCTGCAGCTCCTCATTCTTCTCTTGTTGTTGCTCTAACTCCACGGACTCGGTCTCCAGTTCCTCGGGGTTCCCTTCTTCGGCCTACTGCCTAAGAAGCTCCTCGTAGGCATCCGGGTTGCGTGCCACCAACGGGTACTCATCGATGCAGGGTGGAAGGTAGCCATCAGTGGTCTTGCGGACTATCTATCTCTGTCGAGCCATCTATGGAAGTGAAAACTAGAGGAGGGCCTTAGTTTAAAGCTTAGAAAATTTTCAAACTATACTCTCACGAATGTTCCCCACATACGCCTTTCAGTAACCACTGGCAAGCTAGAGACGTACAAGTTAATTATCCAAGACCAGAGCCATTATAGTTCCAACGGCGGCGAACAGGTTCCTGGGTTGTCGCTTTAAGAACCGGACCTTATGGAGAGACATTAGAACAAAGCACAAAGCACATGCTCTAATTCCCTAGATCAAACCTTATAGAGACACTAGAACAAAGCACACAGCACATGCTCTAGTTCCCCGAACCATGTTGCTAAAAAGCATCTTTTAACCATCATTGAAGTGAACCATTAATTCAATATTAACATTAAAAATAAATGTTGGTTGCAGCGCGTAGCATAGTCTAACCATAATGCATAAAACCCCGGGTAAACAAGGAATAGGGTAAAGACTAGGAACATCCTTAATGGTTAACAGTATTAGACACATGCATATGATCTATGTGATTAATCGGTGTATAGGTAACAAGGATGGTCCGTGTTATACTTGCCTTCCTCAGAGAACTGTTGCGGCACCTGCTCTTCGAGAACGGGATCGTCGGCGAACTCGAACGGCTCGGCAACTACTCACATCGATCACCACACAAGCATCCACACATACATGCAAACAAGATATTTAATTAGAACAGTACACCAATCATAAACAAAAGATGAAAAGAAGGCTTTAGAGCTACTCTACGCTTCACTACGAACACATGAGCGCGAAAATCACTCAAATCGGAGTTAAAACGGAGAAACTACGCTTAAAACGGGCTCTAGGGGCTTGCTGGTAAAGGTTTTAGGCTTCCAGGGGTGTTTTTGAAAGAAACCAGGGACCTAAACACATAATTTCATATAAAAACCCGAGGGCTAACGATTAAAAACGACTTCTAGGATGGCGGGCACTAATTTTCAAAAGAGCAGGGGCTAAACCGAAAGAAAAAGGACTTGGTTGTAAATACTTTTGAACTGCGCTGGACGGCGGGTTGATTTTCGAAAACAGCAAGGGCTCTTTTGCAAAACGGGCACGGCGGCGGCTGGATGCTGACGTGGGCTGACGTCATGGTCTACTGTGCTGTGGACCGGCTGTAGACTGCGGTCCACGGGTCCACGGTGGACCGGGTTCGGATCGGATCTAGGCCGTTCAGATCTAATCGGACGGCTACGGTCGATTGAAGCTTTTAGGTCGTCGGGGTGCGGCGGCCGACGGCGGCGCATCGCTGGACCTCGCCGGAGTTGGCTCGGCTCGGAGCTACGGTGGGCCAAAACTCGCCGCGATGGACCCTAGAGAGAGAGAAGAGAGAGGGAATTCGCTTTTGGGGGTCGGGAGCGGGGTTTGGCCGGTGGAGGCGGCTTGCGACGACCGGCGGCGGCTTGGTGTCTCCAGCGAGCTCGTGCGAACGCGGGAAGGCGAGAGAGAGGGGGTAAAGGGTCTCGGCGTGTTGCTTACCCCGCGGCGAAGCTCCTGGTGCGGGTCTAGGCGTCAAAGCGGCGGCGAAGCGAGCTCGAGACGACGGCGGCGGTTAGGGTTACGGCGGTGGCGCTGCAAGCTTCGAAGCGGCGTCTAGGGTTGGGCTGCGGCTCGAGGGGGTTGGCGGCGGCTTATAAAGGGGCTCGAGGAGAGTCCTAGGCGTGCGCTCCAAGCCACGAAGAGTCCGGGCACGGCACGGCGACGCGGCGGCGCGGCGGTGGAGGAGGAGTCCCGTTCCCTTACGGCGAGAGGAAGGAGGAGCTGACGGGTGGGACCCACGGGTCAGCGGCTGCGGGAGAGAGGGCGCGGAGCGGGCTGGCGCGGCTGAGCTGGGCCGTTTACTGGGCTGTGCAGAGAAGGAAAAGATGGGCCGCGCGAAGGAGAAAAAGAAAACTGGGCTGCGGGAAAAAGGGAGGAAGAGAAGATGGGCCGCGGGGAAAAAGAAAAAAAAAAGTTGGGCTGCTGGGCTGAAAAGGAAGAAGGAAAAAGAGAGAAAAAGAAAAGGTTTTTCTTTTATTCAAACACTCACTTGAATTCAAATTCAAATTCAAATTTGAATTCAACAATCAAAAATAAATGCACCAGCATGAATGCAACAATAATGTTTCTATACCCTATATTTGCTTTTAATTATTCAAAAATTTTATTTTCCTACATTATTTATGAGCACTCAAATATGAAAACCAATTAATTACTAATTTTTTTTTAAATAGGCATTTTCAGGGTGTTACAAACCTACCCCCCTTAAGATGAATCTCGTCCCCGAGATTCGGACGTGGATTGGAAGAGATGTGGATATTCTGCCTTGAGATCATCCTTTCTTTCTCAAGTTGCTTCACCTTCTGAATGACGTTTCCACTGAACCTTGCACACACGGATGTCTTTGTTCCCGGTGACCCTCTCTGATTCCTCCAAAACCTTGACCAGTCTCTGAGGACATAATTGCCTGATACTCAATCTTCTCTCCTGATGGAGCCAGTAACTGAACTGTCTTCTTGAAACACTGTATGACTGCATCGTACTTCATCAACTAGCCCATTCCCGTGATCAGATTGGATCCTTTCCAATGGAACTCAGAACTATTGGATGCGCTACAAGTCTACCCCCCTTATGGTCCTACCATACTCCTCACAAAAACTCAGAGCTAGTCCTGATAAACTGAAGAAGGTCCACTGAACTGACAAGATAAGGAACCCAGAGAACAGAGAAAGTGGTAGATGATGTGCACAGGAGATAAGGAACCCAACTATTTATTCATTAAAATCCTTATACCTTAATCCAATACTAGATGATTGCAGACTTTGATCCACGCTCATCACAAACATTACAAAGATCCAAATCACACATAAGCATAATGACAATTCATTCAAGCATTCAAAGACATGGTTCACACAAGACTCGACACTCTTAGACTAGTTTTGGACCCGAAAACGTTCTATTTGATCTCTATTACAACTTTATGGGAGGCTCTAGGGTCGATGGTGGTGCGGCTAGCCAGGGTGCTGTATCGAGTCCTTCTGCGTGGTGGCGACTGTGCACCGAACTCTGGGCTGCGTGGCGCAGGTCCTTCCAACTAGTGCTGCAGCTCCTCATTCTTCTCTTGTTGTTGCTCTAACTCCACGGACTCGGTCTCCAGTTCCTCGGGGTTCCCTTCTTCGGCCTACTGCCTAAGAAGCTCCTCGTAGGCATCCGGGTTGCGTGCCACCAACGGGTACTCATCGATGCAGGGTGGAAGGTAGCCATCAGTGGTCTTGCGGACTATCTATCTCTGTCGAGCCATCTATGGAAGTGAAAACTAGAGGAGGGCCTCAGTTTAAAGCTTAGAAAATTTTCAAAAAGGACAGAGGTAGAATAGAACACCATTTTTTCAATAGAACTCAACTCTAGGATGTAAAATAATTCTTAGAGCAAGGATTAAGCAAGTTCTAATCGACCGTTCTATCTAGGCTGTGATCCTACAGTCAGCACGGCTCTGATACCAACTTTGTAACACCCAGATTCCCAAGAAATCCGAATGCTTCCATATGTGTGCCCAGGATGTCCACAGAACACATATAGATTACAAATATTGAATCACAGAGAACACAATGCTCGAATAAAATAGTTTATATCAGAGTTTAACACAAGACATAGTCTTAAACAAATAACACAGCGGAAGTCTTAATACTATTTAAACGCTTCATAACTAGTAGAGCCTCAAAACCACAGGGACACCGACTGGTTGAGCACAGCTTAGAAGTACGGCAGATCCTCCGGAAACTCAGCAAGCGACTAATCATTCAATGCTCCATCTGTTACCCATCCGGGATTTTGTTGAATAGTTGCAAGTGTAAGTAAACCATCTTACTTAACAAGTATAACATGGGTTATGCAAGGACAAAAGGCTGGACATGGTTGAACTGCAGTAGCACTTTTAGTTGTTTCATTTTATTATCATCCAATTTACTACAAATGAGTAGAACCCAAGTATAAACCCACTAATAAGGTATAAGTGATTATAGAACAAACCAACATCAACCACTAATATCATCTTCTAATAAAAAAGGATCCAGGCCGCTCGTGTCCATGAGCACGGCTATCATGATAGATCAACACTCTGCAGAGGTTTCGCCCTTTACCCGCCGGTCACATAAATCCAAAAGAACTTATGTTACGAGGACTTTAACAAAACACCCTAACAAGCACAGTAGCCGTTTTGGTTCAACATAGGCAGCATAACCCTAGGGTGTTACATGTCACCCCATCATTGTGATCCGGAAATTAATTTGGTGGATCCTCCCCCGTGTACTCTATTCTTTGATGGATCTTCTTGTAGAGTCAGATCATGGATCGGTATTGTATTGATTTCGCCTTGGGGGCAAGCTTTGAGTTCTCTTTTTCGATTGAAAAAGAAGCTATGAATAATCAAGCAGAATATCGGGCTGTTCTTAAAGGTATCAAATTATTGAAGGAGATTAAGGCCGATGCTATTGAAATATTTGGAGGTTTTATGCTTGTGGTGAAGCAATTGATGGGTGTGTATGAATGCAATAATGATATCTTAAGAATGTATCATGATTAGTGCCTCCAGTTATTGAAGGAGTTTAGGTTTCTCAAGATTGAGCATATTCCTAAACATCACAATGAGGAGGCCAACCGATTAGCTCAGGGAGCGTCTGGTTATCGTCCGATTCGGGATATCTCAAATTTATATAGAGTTAACTATCGATGATTGGAGGAAGGAAATTTATGATTATTTGAAGAATCCATCCAAGAAAGTTGAAAGAAAAATCAGAATTCAAGCGGTAAAGTATGTTCTGCTTGAAGATGAACTTTACTATCGGACAATCGATGTGGTGCTTCTCATATGTATTGGATCGGAGGAAGCCAAAATACTAATGGGAGAGATTCATGAAGGAGTCTGTGGAGCTCATCAGTCGGCCTTTAAGATGAAATGGGTGATTAGAAGAAATGGTTATTTCTGGCCGACTATTCTTGGAGATTGTTTCAGATATTATAAAGATTGTCAAGATTGCCAGCGATTTGATAATGTCTAGAGAGCTCCAGCTTCCGCCATGAATATGCTTTCGAAGCCTTGGCCTTTCAGAGGATGGGGAATTGATTTAATCGGTCAGATACATCCTGCATCTAGTAAAGGTCATAAATTTGTTTTAGTAGCGACAAATTATTTCACTAAGTGGGTTGAAGCAATTCCTTTGAAGATTGTCTCATTTGCCAATATGATTGACTTGGTTAAAGAACATATTATCTATGACATTCCTCGGACAATTACAATAGATCAGGGAACTATGTTTACTTCAGGAGAATTTGAAGAGTTCGCTGAGAGTATGGGGATCAAATTGTTAAATTCTTCTCCTTATTATGCTCAGGCTAATGGCGAGCGGAGGCATCCAATAAAAGTGTAATTAAATTGATAAAAAGGAAGATTGATGAATTTCCAACGAGATGACATACTGTGTTGCATGAAGCATTATGGTCATATCGGATGGCTTGCCATGGTGCGGTAAAGATGTCACCTTATCAGCTGGTTTATGGCCATGAAGTTGTACTTCCTTGGGAATTGAAAATCGGTTCTAGGCGTGTTGAATTTCAAAATAAGCTAACAGCCGATGAATATTCCACTATCATGAAAGATGAGTTAGAAGATTTAGTTGGCTATCGTTTGAAAGCCCTTGAAAATTTGGAGGCTAATAAAGATCATGTTGCTAGATGGTATAACAAAAAGGTCAAAGTTAAAGAATTCTCTCAAGGGGAATTAGTTTGGAAGTTGATTCTGTTGATCAGATCTAAGGATTCTAAATTCGGCAAATGGTCTCCGACTGGGGAAGGGCCATATCGTTTAAACCGATGTGCTCCAGGTAATGCATATATTTTGGAGACACTGGAAGGAGAAGATTTTCCTCGAGCTTTGAATGGAAAGTAGTTAAAGAAATATTATTCCAGCATTTGGGTTGATGCGTAGCCGATTTTGTGTAAAATCGGAAATACACACATAACCGATACTAGGTATCGCCTCCAATGCAAAAAATAAAAAACAAATTGCAAAGACTCATTGAAGTCCGACTTTGTTCATTGGCCGATCGATGAAAATCGGTTTACAAGTCGGAAGATACATGGCCGACGCGTTATGCATCGCCCTTAGGGCAAAACATATAAAATTACAAAGAGTTCAGAAAATGGTGGATTGTCTGAATGGCTTGCATACGAGATTCATGCTGCTCATGAACATCTACAGTCTGATTTCTAGATTCAAGGGAAGCATAAATGTTATCTACATTAGCCTGGGATCTGGTTATTGATCTGTTGATTGCGTCTACATCGGCAATTGCTTTCCAATCCTCATCAACTGAACCATCAATAGGCCTTAGATCTCTCTTGAGCTGATGGACCTGATGCAGAAGGGTTTTCTTGGTTTCTTCAAAATTTGCCAAAGATCCAGGGATCTGTTGGAGGTTGGAGTTTACATCATCAAGTTCAGCATCAATCTGGGTTATTGCTTGGACATGAGGTTCGCGTCTGGATTCCAAATGGGATTTGGTTTTCTCTAAGCTTTCTCTGGTTTGGCCCAAAGTCCCGATTTGGTTATCAATGTAGATGATGTCTGCCTTGAATTGTTCCTGATCCTTGGAAAGCTTTTCATATGCGACGCGATCGGCTAACCTCTTCTTGGCCTGAACCACTTGGAATCGGTTGAACTCTATATATGTAGCTGGAACCATATCGTCTTCTACCAATTCTGGCACTTGACCTTGCAGACTATTGAAAACCGATCGAACTGAATCAACATTTATCACGAGCTGTCCGATTTCGGTGTCAAGAAGCCTTAACATCTCTTGGAGGTGTGCCTTGGTCGGATCGGAATTTCTTGCCAATTCTGCTGTAGAAGGGCCTGCATTTTCCACCTCGAGAGCACTGTGGGTAGGTATATCTTGTGCCTGAGGAAATTCAAAAATTAATCACCCAAGAAGCCTAAAGAGGAAATGGAGGTAGAAGACAAACTTAATTACCTTTTTCATATTAACTTCGTCAAATTGTGTTAGCTGAGGAGGTTGCCTTGGATCAGTCGTGATCAGTCTGATGGGAATACTTTGTGATTGTTTCTATTAAAGTGAAGCTGATATAAGAAGCAGGATTAATTGGATAAATGAAATTACGACGAAGTGATAATTACCTCGGCAGTGGTTTCTTGGATTGCTTCCAAAGCTTGAATCGCTGTTTCCGATTGAGGAAGAATAGTTGCCGTTGATGGAATCGGCGAAGGTGGAAGATCTGACTGAATGTTGTGACACCTGGCCCAAGTTGATATGGCCCATAGTGGCCCATGAGTGTGGTGTGCGCTTGTTTAGTACCACCTTGCTAGTTTAGAGAGGGTGGAGCCAACTTATAAGCCTTTGTCCCGCAGCCATAGCACCTTCGGGTTGACCCTTTTACACGAAGCGAGGACAAAAGTGTAAGCAGGGCGCTATGTGTATGCGTGCCTGCCCCACGGAAGGGCTGGGCGGTGCGGCTTTGGGAGACAGGGCGTTACAAATGGTATCAGAGCCGACCCTCGTGGTTGCGCGTACGGGTCAGTGTGCGGACATTGGGCGCATGGCGCGTGTGTGCCGGTTAGGACACACGGCATGGCATATGGGTTGGTACTGGACGTACGGTCGTGCGCTAAGAGGGAACGTTCCTGGACATTTGCTCGGGTCAGTGTGTGGACATATGGCGCGTGTGGGCCGGGTAGGACACACGGCATATGTGTGGCGGACCACTCCGAAATTATTCCAAGTTAAGTACCCCAGGACCACAAATCAAATAGTCAGGCACTTAATCCGGAATAAGCTGGAGCGCCGTCGGATTAAACCCGATTTAACCACGTATTTTTCTCGATCGAAACAACAGCACGCCCACACGAAGGTGAGTTCAAGAGATTACAACATTCCACAATTTAACATACATAAAGGGGTAACATAGAGTTATTACAAACCGAGTTTGAATTTAAATCAGAGTATCTAATTCATTGCAGCGGAAATAAAAGTTCATGGTAGCGGAACGACGATACAACGTAGCACCATGATGAAGCCTG
This sequence comes from Digitaria exilis, assembly GCA_015342445.1. Lineage (NCBI taxonomy): Eukaryota > Viridiplantae > Streptophyta > Magnoliopsida > Poales > Poaceae > Digitaria > Digitaria exilis. The sequence continues at coordinate 200,349 of JACEFO010002576.1, forward strand.
CCACGGTGCTACTCCTCCCGTTCCTCGGCAGAGGACGGAACCCACTCGATGTGCCATCCAGGGGGAACCTGGGTAGGCCAAGTCATGGCATCGACTGCCACATCCAACATTGCACCTGTAAATAAATGCCACAAGCAAGGCTGAGTTTACTAATACTCAGCAAGGCTTACCCGTCGGGTGAAAACTACATCACCGACGTCTAGACATGAGAGGCTTTTGGCTGGTGGGTTTGTTTCCCAAAAAGCAACTAAGAGTAGGTCCTTGCTTTCATGTTTTAGCATCATATTCTAGTAGATTTAACCATTCTAGATTAGCATCCTCCCTAAGCATACAAGTGGTGCAATACAGTTTATTTCATACAGCAAATTCATCAATCTCATAGTTCCACTTGTTACTCAATGCAGCAAGGCGGTCAAGCAGTCTCATTAACCGCGAGAAGCGGACAGTTCGAACCGAATTTTGCTACCTGGCCAGGGGAAACCCAACACACACAGATAATGCTTGCTATAAAAGGTACAAGCACTTCCCAACCTTTCCCATCGATCCACAATTCGGATCCGAATCCACCTTCCTTAGGATAGAGGTTTACTGCTTCACTCACAGTCTCACGCATATATCCACAAGTGTACGGCAGGGGAAAACAAAGTTTCCAAGGAGAGATGGCTATTGGCCCTAGCTGCTTCAATCTGGTACCGGGCTTACCGATTCCTATATATCGGCATGCATGTGGTACGTTCAAAAACTTGACACACTCAACCACACGTTTCGACCTTAAATCCATTATCATACACGGACGGGAGATCTACATCTATCATCCCACCCGTCAATCCTTATGATTCCAACATAAGTAAAGACAAGCAATTCCTATGTCTCGCGAGTGACAGGAAATCACTCGACTTGTAACGGACCTAAAGCAATGCTCTATCGATCCTTTCATACTAGTGTTGCAAGTCATAGGTACTAGAAATGTACAGCTAAGGTATTCAATCAACTCCTTGAAACGTAAATGCACAACCATAGGGAATTCATAGATGCGTAAACTTAAAGGTTAGGTTATGCTCCAGGGCTTGCCTTCTTGCTCTAGTTGGGGGTTAGCCTCCGGGTTGACTGTTCCTTCGCCGACACCTCCCTCCGGGATTCCTTCTTCGTCGGCGGGGATGAGATGGTAGGTGCCGTCCAGAATAGCGCCTTCTACATGAGATGCATAACTTATTGTGGCTGCCTATTGATTCCAAAACTAAGGCCTTGAAGGCCATATTCACCTAGACATGCTTAAGTACTACTCTTTCCTTCACAAAAATAGAGTAGGGGGGGTGTGTGGAAAATTTTTATTCATCTTTGATGGTGATTGTGTACACATATAAAAGAATTTCCATTTATTACTTGAAGTTTGGGTGTTGTTCCTGGAATTTTAAACTTTCCTTATTTTATTCTAACTAATTATCAAAAAGGCTTATTCTTTTATATAATTCAATTCCACATTAATTCCTTCTCATTTTTGTTTCTCATATTCTGTTCATCCTTTTTATCTATAAACTTTATGACAGCTACTGGAGTATAAGAGCTAGGCTCACTCCAAAATTTAGCTAAATCTGAGCTACACAAAATTTATTAAAAATAGTTTAAACTGCTGTCTGCAGAAATGAAATAAATTCATATAAAATTAAAAATACATCCAAATCAGGAAATTTTCCTACCAGAGGTAGTCATGAGTACAAGGAGGGCTCTGGCCAAGTGGTGGCTCAAAATAACCCTTGGACAGTCCTCAATAAATTTTTATTTGAAAACACATATCTATTTATTTGCTAGTCTAAACAGAGCAAAAATTAAGTTTGGCATTTTCAACAGATGTGCTAACAAGTTTTTAGGCATCTAGAGAAAAATGGTGATTTTTAGCTGCATGGATTATTTTTAATAATTTCTGGACTACAAAAAGATAGGAAACATATTTTAATTCATAACCTAGGCTACAGTCCATATTTTTAGGTCCCCTTTGGACACAAGGTGTCCAAAGTCACAACAAACAACATATCCAAAGCTCAGCCCTAGCGGAGCTCTGGATTTGAAATGGTGCACAAGTTTCTAAATTCACAATTTGAATTGTAATTCAAAAATGGTTCACCAAAAGTATATACATGGTAACTGAGATTGGAGTTTACAATCTCACGAGTCCAGGGTGTATTTTTGTGTATTTTTCTGATTTTTGTACGATTTTTAACGGATTTTACAAGAGTCGGGAAAAATAGATCTAGGTTTAAGAATCTTTTTACGCTGGATACCCTAGAACTTTTAAAACTTCGCGAACAGGTCCCTGACTTTTACACTAGGAACCCTAGAAAAACAAAGACGATGAACATATGCCCTCGGCTCGTCGCCGGAGTTGCGCCGGCCAAACGACGGCGAGCTAGGGTCGGGGAAGTGGGGGAAAAGAACCAGGGGCTCACCACGAGTCGATTGGTGGCGGTTGGGAGGTCGGGGGATGCTCGGAGTTCGCCGGCGATGTGCGGCGGCGGTGCGGCCGCCGCGAGCTCGATTCCGGCGAGGGCAGTGGGTCTCGTCGGGGTTGGAGGGGTCCTAGAGCACCAGTGGAGCTCGGGGAAGCTGTTGGCGTGCTCGGTTGACCTCGGGGACGGCTCGGCGTAGGGTCTCGACGTGAGGGTGCTCCGGCGGCCGAAAAATGGAGATTTTGGGGGAAATCTCGATTTCTCGCCGGAGGATTGGGGAGGGCTTGCGAGAAGTGGGGGAAATGGGAGCTAGGGTAGAGGTCTAGCTCTGTGCGCGAGGAATTTGGGAATGGTGGAGGGACGAGGACGAATTTCACCTCGAAGCTCGGCTCGGTCCGCGCGGCGCGAGGTTGAAGACGACGGGAGCGAGCGCGAGGAAGTAGAAATGGTTACGTGTGGACTGAGGGGAAGGAGTGTGAGTGCTCGGTGGGGTGTTTGGGTGAGCCAGAAGGCACTGAGCGGCCTTGGTGGCGTGTGTGCGCGTGCGCGAGCTGTCGCGGTCGCCATTGATGGCGCTGTGAGCTCGAGCAGAGCGCGCGCAGGGGATTGGGGGTCGGAGATTATGGCGTGGAGAAGTGGAAGATCCTCTGCAGAGCGTTTGGCGCGGAGCGGAGAGGAATCGGCAGCGGAGCGGCTCAGCGCGACGCGCGCGCGTGCGTGGCCACGGCGGCGCTCCGACCGCCATGATGGCGCTCGCGCGACGCGAGGCAAGGTGAGCTGTCGAGCGGCGATGTGACGACGCGGAGGGCTCGGACAAGCGCGTGAGGACAACGGCCACCCGACGCCGCGGCTCGGCCAGCTCGGCGCGGCCTCCGCCGCTCGCCGGCCACGTGGCGGCCGGCTCCCGGCTGGAGCAGTGGCGCGCCAGGGCCACTGTTGGGCGCCCGTGGAGCTCCTTTGCCCCATTTGAATTTTCTCCAAAAATTTGAACTGAACACGAAAAAGTGTGAAAATAAAGTTGGAGTTTGGGAGGTGTGACACAACTTTCTTTTTGGGATGACTCCACTGAATTTTGTACATTTTAACTCCTTTCCTTCGTGTTTGTCTCTCTTTCTCATCGAGGATTTTAACGGGATGCTCATCATAAGAGAGATCCGGTTCAACCGAGAGTTCTTCTGGTTCAACAACTTCGGTCGAAACACGTAAACACCTCTTGAGTTGGGAAACGTGGAATACGTCGTGCACGGCTGAGAGCTTCTCGGGAAGCTTCACACGGTATGCTACCGGTCCACATTGTTGAGTAATTTCATATGGGCCGATGTAACGAGGTGCAAGTTTTCCTTTTAATCCAAATCTTTGCACACCCTTGGTCGGGGAGACCTTGAGATACACGTGGTCACCAACTTCAAATTGAAGTGGCTTCCGCCGTTGATCAAAGTAACTCTTTTGCCGTGACTGGGCGGTTCTCAAATTCTCGCGAATGATCCTAACCTTTTCTTCTGCTTCCTTTACAAGGTCAGGGCCATAGGTATACCTCTCGCCTGCCTGGGACCAACACAACAGGGTCCGACATCTCCTACCATATAAGGCTTCGAAAGGTGCCATTTTAAGACTCGCCTGGTAGCTGTTGCTATAGGAGAATTCGGCCAGAGATAAACATTTCTCCCAATTCTTCCCACAATGGATAACACAAGCTCGAAGCATATCCTCAAGTATTTGATTTACCCTTTCCGTCTGCCCATCGGTTTGAGGGTGATATGCTGAACTACGGATCAGTTTTGTGCCTAGGGATAGTTGCAATTGTTCCCAAAAGCGTGCTACGAATTGAGTACCACGATCTGAAATTATCGTCTTGGGTACCCCATGTAGACAAACGATCCGTTCCAAATAAATCTCAGCGTACTTCTTAGCGGTATAAATGGTATTGACCGGAATAAAATGTGCGGTCTTGGTAAGGCGGTCCACAATTACCCAAATGGAGTCATGCCCCTGTGGGGTTTTGGGAAGTCCAACAATGAAGTCCATGATTATATCTTCCCACTTCCATGAGGGAATAGGTAGAGGTTGAAGCGTGCCTGCTACCTTCAAGTGGCTAGACTTAACCCGCTGACACGTGTCACATTCCGACACATACGTGGCAATTTCTCGCTTCATCCTAGTCCACCAAAAATTTTGTTTCAAATCTTGGTACATTTTGGTGCTACCGGGATGGATAAAAAATTTGGAGAGATGGGCCTCATCCATAATCTTCCTCCGGAGTTCCGTGTTTTTAGGCACCACGATGCGATGTCCAAACCACATCACTCCCTGCCCATCTAGCCGGAAACACTTGTATTTGTCCTTCACCCTCTCCTTTGACAATTTCCTTTTAAGGATTTTAATCTTCGCGTCATTTAATTGGGCTACAACAATCTGATCGTGCAAGGTTGGTTCAACTAAAATATGGTTGAAGTACCCGTGTGGAACGATCTCTAAGTTGAGCTTTGCCATTTCATGGCACAAGGTGTCAGCGTAGGACTCCACGGAAAGACAATGACAATGAGCCTTGCGGCTTAGTGCATCCGCAACTACATTAGCCTTGCCGGGGTGATAATGCACACTAAGGTCATAGTCCTTTGCTAACTCCAACCATCTTCGCTGCCTCATATTCAAATGTGCCTGAGTGAAGACATATTTGAGGCTCTTGTGGTCAGGGTATATGTTGCATGGAACACCCATCAGATAGTGTATCCACAACTTGAGAGCATGAATAACCGCTGCTAACTCAAGATCATGCGTGGGGTAGTTTTGCTCATGAGGCCGAAGTGCTCGAGAAGCATAAGCAATGACTCGGTTCTCTTGCATGAGGACGCAACCAAGTCCGGTGCCTGAAGCATCGCAATAGACGTCATAGGGCTTTGTGCAATCGGGTTGAGCTAAAACTGGGGCTGAAGTTAAATGTTTTCTCAAAGTGTGGAAAGCTTCATCACATTTGTCATTCCACTCAAATTTGACTCCCTTCTTTAAGAGTTCGGTCATGGGTTTCGCAATCCGAGAGAAGTCCGGAATAAACGGCGATAATAACCGGCTAAACCCAGAAAACTCCGAATCTCATGAACAGATGTAGGTGGTTGCCAATCCAGCACCTCCTGCACTTTGGTTGGATCCACGGATATACCATCCTTGGAAACCGTGTGACCTAAGAATTTCACACTCTCCAGCCAGAATTCACACTTGCAGAACTTGGCGTAGAGCTGATGGTCTCTGAATCTTTGAAGAACAATGTGTAGGTGCTCGGCATGCTCTTCCTCATTCTTGGAATATATGAGAATGTCGTCAATGAAAACCACCACAAACTTGTCTAGTTCTGACATGAAAACCAAATTCATGAGGTACATGAAATAGGCTGGGGCATTGGTGAGTCCAAAAGACATGACCAAGAATTCATAAAGCCCAAAACGAGTAGAAAAGGCAGTCTTTGGAATGTCACAAGGCCGGATTTTTATTTGGTGATAACCAGAGCGAAGGTCAATCTTGGAGAACACTCTGGCGCCAGCTAGTTGGTCAAACAGGATGTCAATACGGGGGAGTGGGTACTTGTTTTTAATAGTCACCGCATTGAGAGGCCGGTAATCGATACACAACCTCAAGGAATGGTCCTTCTTCTTCACAAAGATAGCGGGACATCCCCAAGGTGACACGCTTGGACGAATGAAACCCTTGTCTAGCAGTTCTTGGAGTTGAATTTTTAATTCAGCCAATTCATTGGGTGGCATTCTATATGGTCTCTTTGATATAGGTGCTGTGCCAGGTTGAAGTTCAATCACAAATTCAATGTCCCTATCCGGCGGCATCCCAGGTAAGTCATCCGGAAAAACATCGGCATACTCACATACCACCGGAATGTCCTTTAGTTGGGTTTCTACCATTGTATAAGCACACGCATTGACGCAATTCCGTTGTGGCAGATATAGCACACTAGGGCCATGCGTAGGCGAGTTTATTTCAACAACTCGTTCCGCAACATCTAGCACAACCTTATGTTGAGTCATCCAATTGGCTCCTAACACAATGTCAATGCCTTCCATACCAAGCAGAATTAAATCAGTAGGAAATATTTTACTTCCCAGCCTGATTGGAACTCTTCGGGAGACTTGGTTGGATGCTATTTTACCTCCCCCAGTTGATATCACATATGATGATTTGGTATGGTAAGATTTTAACCCACATTTTGCATGATATCTTGTGCTTATAAAACTATGTGTTGCCCCGGAATCAAACAGTATCACAGCAGGTTGAGTGTGGATAGGGAAGGTACCAGTCATGTCTGGGGCTCCCTCGGGTAGGTCGGCCAAGGTGGTGTAGTTAAGCCGTCCTTGTCAGACCTGCACACGCTGCTGCTGTTTGCCCTTGTTCTGCTGATTTCTCGGGCGCTGGTTATGCTGCTTGCTCTGCGGGCAATCCTTGATAAAGTGGCTGTTACTGCCGCACTTGAAGCACTGATAGCCGGCTCCAGGGCGAGCTGGCTGTTGTGCGGTCTGCCTTGGCACCGGTTGCTGCTGCGGCGGTGGAGGGAAATAGGGTGCATTAGGCTGTGGTGGCCTAGCAACCCATCCACCTCCCTGAGGTGCCCTGGACTGTCCTTGCGGTGCAGCCGGGGGAACCAAGCGGAATCTCTGCGGCTGCGCGCTCGAGGGTCCAGTGGGAGCTTTCCTCTTCTTCTCCGCCTTGTGCACCGTGTTGGCGTCTTCTTGGGCAATGGCGAGGTTCACAAGATCGCCATATGTGGCAGCACGGGTAGTGGCCAATTGAGCTTTCAACTTGGTATTGAGGCCACGTCTGAACCTCTCCAACTTCTTCTCGTCAGAGTCGGCGTGATGACCCGCGTACGGGCACAGACCATTGAAGGCCTGGGCGTATTGGAGCACCGTGCGGGTACCCTGGGTCAGAGCCAGAAATTCGTTCAACTTCCGCTCTACCAAGCCGGCAGGAATATGATGAGCCTTGAACGCAGTCTTGAACTCATCCCATTCAACCACATGACCCTCTTGCTGCAGGGCCAGGTAGTTCTCCCACCATAGGAGAGCTGGGCCACGGAGTTGCTGCGCCGCGAACACTACCTTGCGGTTGGAAGTGCAAGGCGTGGCCAAGATGGTGAACTTGGACTCGATGGCTCGAATCCACGTATCGGCCTCCAGGGGCTCATCGGCTCTCGAGAATATCGGCGGGTGTGTAGCCAGAAAATCCTCGTATCGGGCCACTGGAGGCTGAGGGGCCCGTTGACCTCCCTGCTGTAGCATCTGCTGTTGCATTATTTGTTGCTGATGCTGCAGGTTCCGTAGAATTTCCGTTTGCGTGGCATGCAATTGCTGCCACGTCGGAGGTTGCTGCGGTGGCGGAGGTGGTGGCGGCTGTTGCTGCCCCTCTGGCCCTTGCTGGTTAGCATTGGAGCCACTAGCGTCATGACCGCTGCGGGTGATTGCCATCTGCAGTAGGTACTTGTATTAGCCACATTTCATAAGCTTGCATAACGATGACAAGATAGAACGTGACAATATATTGAAGTTTACTGCGTAGGAATGACATGTCAATACACAGTTCGGAAGAAAAATCATATCTCCCAACAGGAAGCAAGTCAAATGCTCCCATTCGGTCAGTAGCTCGAAAATTTCATGCCCTACAACTTTCATGTTTGGCTCAGATTCAAATTCGGGCTGGAACTAAGCCGAAAAATTCAATCATTAGCTCTCTGCGTTTGATGTTTTACAGCAGGCCGAGCTGTAGTGTTTTGGTTGCCATTTTTATTTCGCTTAACCAACGGGGTTGAAATTTGGTGAAAATTTCGTTTGACAAATTCCAAACAACTTTGTAGTTCACATCACAACCCAGAAATGAATGGAAAACCCATCTATAATTAAAACAAGGTTAGCTGCAGAATGTTTTCTACACAGCCATTACAACCTTCAACAAGTTTTTGGATCACACAACCACACCATTAAATTATATTGTCTCCAAAAGATTAAAGGGGGAGCTCAACTCCATCTAGCCTATTACAACATGAAGACAAAATTTAGGCTAAGCGAAGGAACAATCTTGCTACTACCACTCTAGAAGTCATCTAAGTTGTTAGCGGTAGCCTCGCTGCCCATAGGTGATGGTGGAGCTGGAAGGGGCGGCATATCATCCTCGGTATCCATGTCGGAGTCGGGGGCCTCTCCTTTTCCTTGCTCTCCTTCTTGCTCAAGAAGGTGCTGAGCATCATGGGCGGCTAACATAGCATTAGCATGCTCCAAAGTACCGTGTACCTCCTCAAGTTCTTCTCTTGTTTGGGCTAGCTCATTTTGGACATTATTGTGCGCGATGTGGAGGTCATTCAATTGCCTCTCCAAGTCAGCAATCATGGCGTCCCTGGTGCTCACCTCAATGGACAATGAGGTCCTCTCAACCCCAATGTCACGGGCACGGGCGGACATGTCCATAGCAAGGTTGAGCATCTCGCTCTGCGATCGTCCCAAAAGTGCCTGCAAGCGGTGGTAGGCTCGGATCCACCTCATCATCAGTGCAGCTGCAGCGACGGGATTTTCCGCCATCCTCAAAGGGGAGCTAAGGTAGCGTCTCATCCAATGGGGATCATCCGGCTGAGTCGGTGGAAACAACCCAAGCAACTGGTGCTCCACCAAGTCCTGGTTCTGAGCACAAAAAGAACTAATGCCATTCAAGGCAGCTAGCTCACAAGTCGTCTCCATGTGGTGTCCATGAACTTCCACACTCCAAGTGGGGGAGCTAGGACACGGTGGATGGCGATATACCACCAAACGCACACGAGAACGGGTCACACCACGGTCTCGGATGAGGGTCCTCTCATACTGTGGCGGGGTAGGGTAGTCGAGCGCCTGCAAAACCGACCACAGAATGCTAGGGAAACCTTCCCATCCTAGGCAGTCTGAAAAGGAAACATCATTGGGGTAGCTGGACAAATCAGCGTGAGCGTCCATTCTGAACCAAAAAGAAAAGGGCAAGGGTGAGAACCGGTTAGCGCCAAAGAAAACAAAACAGATTCTGGACAGTGTAGTAAAAATTACAAAACTCGAAATCTACAAGCTCAAAAATTACCAAATTTGGCCAGGACATTGGTTAAGTAATTCCAAACAAGTTTCATGTTGGAGGTTTGAACAGAAACTGCCATTAAGATGGTGTAAAAATTCAATTTTTATCTCACTGTTCCCAGAAATTTCCAGCAGACAGGGGGTTACCATTTTAAGCATAACTCCAGTTTTACTGAACCATTTTCGTTGAAATTTCTACAGCATAAACTTCATAACTTTTATGACAACTTTCATGTTGAACACTTTTTCGTTTGACAAAGTTTTCGGTTTTGAATTGATGGGGCAAGCAGATTGGTTTCGGCAGAGTTTCGGGTTGTGATTTTCATTTTGACGGCGGTTTGATTGGTCGCGTGTTAAGGCTCAACATTATTTCAGTGAGATGCAATGCATGAGCGGCCTATTCGTTCTCACCAACACACATGCCAATAAACTTTTGGCCTACGACGTTAGTGCCGGTGGCTAGGCAATATCCGTCTCTCCCTATATTATCTAGCCGAACTTTTCTAACCGTTCAATCATACGGAATCGCGGTTAGTGTACCTGCAGAAAATTCCATTCCAGAGCATATATAATCAACCTTTCGTGCCAGCACTCACAAAAGCGTCTCCATTCATTACCACCCACTATAGAGGTGGCACCCGAACGTTTAACATTGAACGGGCAATGTTCATATGTCACCAAGGCGACATATTGACAATTTCATACGCTCATGAGATAGCGTATTGACTTTGTGCCAGCATCATATTTGCATATGATCCCGTGGTACGCTACAGCAATCGCCGTACCTTGCGCCCACCATGCTATTCTTGTTTCATAGGCCATCACAGCGTATTGACTATGTGCCGCCACTATATTTTCATATAGTGCCGTGGTACGTTACAGCAATCGCCGTACCTTGCGCCCACCATTGCGTAAAATAAATGACAGAATGAAATGTGCTGGAAGTCAGTATAATATATTACTTGCCACCTATCATATCGTGATCCCTTAACCCACATAGGCTTCACGCTCTAGGTAACATCCTTAACGGTCCTAAAATAACCTTCCTTCGCAAAGCGCGTCGGAAGTACGAGTTGGCAAGTTTTATTTCAAAATGTTTATTTAAGGTTTGTTGCTCTCTCCGGTGCGCTGTTTCGGCTCTGATGCCAGCTGTGGCGGACCGCTCCGAAATTATTCCAAGTTAAGTACCCCAGGACCACTAATCAAATAGTCAGGCACTTAATCTGGAATAACCTGGAGCGCCGTCGGATTAAACCCGATTTAACCACGTATTTTTCTCGATCGAAACAACAGCACGCCCACACGAAGGTGAGTTCCAGAGATTACAACATTCCACAATTTAACATACATAAAGGGGTAACATAGAGTTATTACAAACCGAGTTTGAATTTAAATCAGAGTATCTAATTCATTGCAGCGGAAATAAAAGTTCATTGCAGCGGAAAGATAAACTAACGACGATACAACGTAGCACCATGATGAAGCCTGCCACGGTGCTACTCCTCCCGTTCCTCGGCAGAGGACGGAACCCACTTGATGTGCCATCCAGGGGGAACCTGGGTAGGCCAAGTCATGGCATCGACTGCCACATCCAACATTGCACCTGTAAATAAATGCCACAAGCAAGGCTGAGTATACTAATACTTAGCAAGGCTTACCCGTCGGGTGAAAACTACATCACCGACGTCTAGACATGAGAGGCTTTTGGCTGGTGGGTTTGTTTGCCAAAAAGCAACTAAGAGTAGGTCCTTGCTTTCATGTTTTAGCATCATATTCTAGTAGATTTAACCATTCTAGATTAGCATCCTCTCTAAGCATACAAGTGGTGCAATACAATTTATTTCATACAACAAATTCATCAATCTCATAGTTCCACTTGTTACTCAATGCAGCAAGGCGGTCAAGCAGTCTCATTAACCGCGAAAAGCGGACAGTTCGAACCGAATTTTGCTACCTGGCCTGGGGAAACCCAACACACACGGATAATGCTTGCTATAAAAGGTACAAGCACTTCCCAACCTTTCCCATCCATCCACAATTCGGATCCGAATCCACCTTCCTTAGGATAGAGGTTTACTGCTTCACTCACAGTCTCACGCATATATCCACAAGTGTACGGCAGGGGAAAACAAAGTTTCCAAGGAGAGATGGCTATCGGCCCTAGCTGCTTCAATCTGGTACCGGGCTTACCGATTCCCATATATCGGCATGCATGTGGTACGTTAAAAAACTTGACACACTCAACCACACGTTTCGACCTTAAATCCATTATCATACACGGACGGGAGATCTACATCTATCATCCCGCCCGTCAATCCTTATGATTCCAACATAAGTAAAGACAAGCAATTTCTATGTCTCGCGAGTGACAGGAAATCACTCGACTTGTAACGGACCTAAAGCAATGCCCTATCAATCCTTTCATACTAGTGTTGCAAGTCATAGGTACTAGAAATGTGCAGCTAAGGTATTCAATCAACTCCTTGAAACGTAAATGCACAAGCATAGGGAATTCATAGATGCGTAAACTTAAAGGTTAGGTTATGCTCCGGGGCTTGCCTTCTTGCTCTAGCTGGGGGTTAGCCTCCGGGTTGACTGTTCCTTCGCCGACACCTCCCTCCGGGATTCCTTCTTCGTCGGCGGGGATGAGATGGTAGGTGCCGTCTGGAATAGCGCCTTCTACATGAGATGCATAACTTATTGTGGCTGCCTATTGATTCCAAAAGTAAGGCCTTGAAGGCCATATTCACCTGGACATGCTTAAGTACTACTCTTTCCTTCACAAAAATAGAGTAGGGGGGTGTGTGGAAAATTTTTATTCATCTTTGATGGTGATTGTGTACATATATAAAAGAATTTCCATTTATTATTTGAAGTTTGGGTGCTGTTCTTGGAATTTTAAACTTTCCTTATTTTATTCTAACTAATTATCAAAAAGGCTTATTCTTTTATATAATTCAATTCCACATTAATTCCTTCTCATTTTTGTTTCTCATATTCTGTTCATCCTTTTTATCTATAAACTTTATGACAGCTACTGGAGTATAAAGGCTAGGCTCACTCCAAAATTTAGCTAAATCTGAGCTACATAAAAATTATTAAAAATAGTTTAAACTGCTGTCTGCAGAAATGAAATAAATTCATATAAAATTGAAAATACATCCAAATCAGGAAATTTTCCTACCAGAGCTAGTCATGAGTACAGGGAGGGCTCTGGCCAAGTGGTGGCTCAAAATAACCCTTGGACAGTCCTCAATAAATTTTTATTTGAAAACACATATCTATTTATTTGCTAGTCTAAACAGAGCAAAAATTAATTTTGGCATTTTTAACAGATGTGCTAACAAGTTTTTAGGCATCTGGAGAAACATGGTGATTTTTAGCTGCATGGATTATTTTTAATAATTTCTGGACTACAAAAAGATAGGAAACATATTTTAATTCATAACCGAGGCTACAGTCCATATTTTTAGGTCCCCTTTGGACACAAGGTGTCCAAAGTCACAACAAACAACATATCCAAAGCTCAGCCCTAGCGGAGCTCTGGATTTGAAATGGTGCACAAGTTTCTAAATTCACAATTTGAATTGTAATTCAAAAATGGTGCACCAAAAGTATATACATGCTTAAATGAGATTGGAGTTTACAATCTCACGAGTCCAGGGAGTATTTTTGTGCATTTTTCTGAGTTTTGTACGATTTTTAACGGATTTTACAAGATTCGGGAAAAATAGATCTAGGTTTAAGAATCTTTTTACGCTGGAGACCCTAGAACTTTTAAAACTTCGCAAACAGGTCCCTAACTTTTACACTGGGAACCCTGGAAAAACGAAGACGATGAACATATGCCCTCGGCATGTCGTCGGAGTTGCGCCGGCCAAACGACGGCGAGCTAGGGTCGGGGAAGTGGGGGAAAAGAACCAGGGGCTCACCACGAGTCGATTTGTGGCGGTTGGGAGGTCGGGGGATGCTCGGAGTTCGCCGGCGACGTGCGGTGGCGGTGCGGCTGCCGCGAGCTTGATTCCGGCGAGGGCAGTGGGGCTCGTCGGGGTTGGAGGGGTCCTAGAGCACCAGTGGAGCTCGGGGAAGCTGTTGGCGTGCTCGGTTGACCTCGGGGACGGCTCGGCGTAGGGTCTCGACGTGAGGGTGCTCCGGCGGCCGAAAAATGGAGATTTGGGGGAAATCTCGATTTCTCGCCGGAGGATTGGGGAGGGCTTGCGAGAAGTGGGGGAAATGGGAGCTAGGGTAGAGGTCTAGCTCTGTGCGCGAGGAATTTGGGAATGGTGGAGGGACGAGGACGAATTTCACCTCGAAGCTCGGCTCGGTCCGCGCGGCGCGAGGTTGAAGACGACGGGAGCGAGCGCGAGGAAGTGGAAATGGTTACGTGTGGATTGAGGGGAAGGAGTGTGAGTGCTCGGTGGGGTGTTTGGGTGAGCCAGAAGGCACTGAGCGGCCTTGGTGGCGTGTGTGCGCGTGCGCGAGCTGTCGCGGTCGCCATTGATGGCGCTGTGAGCTCAAGCAGAGCGCGCGCACGGGATTGGGGGTCGGAGATTGTGGCGTGGAGAAGTGGAAGATCCTCTACAGAGCGTTTGGCGCGGAGCGGAGAGGAATCGGCCGCGGAGCGGCTCAGCGCGACGCGCGCGCGTGCGTGGCCACGGCGGCGCTCCGACCGCCATGATGGCGCTCGCGCGACGCGAGGCAAGGCGAGCTGTCGAGCGGCGATGTGACGGCGCGGAGGGCTCGGACAAGCGCGTGAGGACAACGGCCACCCGACGCCGTGGCTCGGCCAGCTCGGCGCGGCCTCCGCCGCTCGCCGGCCAAGTGGCGGCCGGCTCCCGGCCGGAGCAGTGGCGCGCCAGGGCCACTGTTGGGCGCCCGTGGAGCTCCTTTGCCCCATTTGAATTTTCTCCAAAAATTTGAACTAAACACGAAAAAGTGTGAAAATAGAAGTTGGAGTTTGGGAGGTGGGACACAACTTTCTTTTTGGTATGAACCTGAAATTTCAAATTTTTCAAGCTCAAACAACCCAAATTCAAAAAGGTGTCCAGAACTGTATTTCGAGTTTTTGAGGGGCTAAAGTGCAAAATTTTCAAAAGTTCCAAACAGTGACTAGGCCTTATTTGTGATGACTAATTCCTTTTATTTTTGGAGATTTTCAAGTTTAGTACGAAATTCTTGATATTTCAGTTGGGTGTCAAACAACCCTTGTTTTTGAATTTCAATTTGAATTTTGATGAATTTTTAAATCCTACCACCATTATTTTCCTTTTTAAACTGTTTCAAAGGTGTTTTCATCATTGTTACATCAGAGATGTCACAATATGGGTCGTCACTAGACGAGTGAGTTGGACCGACGAGGACGTCGGGTTCTTTGAGGGGGGTGTATTGTGACACCGGGCCCAAGTTGATATGGCCCATAGTGGCCCATGAGCGTGGTGTGCGTATGTTTAGTACCACCCTACTAGTTTAGAGAGGGTGGAGCCAACTTATAAGTCTTTGTCCCCCAGCCGTAGCACCTTCGGGTTGACCTTTTTACACGAAGCGAGGACGAAAGTGTAAGCAGTGTGCTATGTGTACACGTGCCCACCCCCACGGAAGGGCTGGGCGGTGCGGCCTTGGGAGACGGGGTGTTACAAATGGTATCAGAGCCGAACCTCGTGGTTGCGCGTACGGGTTAATGTGCGGACATAGGGCGCATGGCGCGTGTGTGCCGGTTAGGACACACCGCATGGCATATGCCCACCGCACGGAAGGGTTGGGCGGTGCGGCCTTGGGACACGGGGTGTTACAAAGATCCCCTAGTTGAAGGCCTGATGCCGACGATTCTAGTATTTTATCTTGTAAAGATACCTGCATGAAAGAAAAAATGAGAGCATGAAAAACCCTGAGTTATTGAAGCCGATTGTTGTAACACGGATTTATGTATTACGAACAACACGTTATACATAATTGTTCTCTCGTTAGATGCCCCGTACAATGCTATTGACTTGCTATTTATAGGGGTCAACCTCGTACACTTACATGGCCGTTTACTTCCCGCCATAATCCTATGAACTAATTATAGCTCAAGTTGACTCTTGCCTCCCGCAATTCCCTTTTTAGCCTCGTCGGGGCTCCAGACAAATTCGTCCTTCTTCTCTTCGGGATTTAGCTTTGTGTAGACTGGTTTCCCTGGTTTCGCCTTGGGCTTCAAAGGTCATGGTTTGTCTCCCTACGATTAGCTTCTTCGAATCCTCAGCCCACACACGAAGTCGCTTCTCTAATTCTCCTGCGAAGATAAAAACCATATGTTTGACCTCGAGGGGTGCCTCCCCAATAGTAGCCCCTTTGCACTTGGATTCGAACTCTTTCTGCTTTCGAACTCCTGGGGCGACAAAACCCTAAAATGCGTCCCCTCGAAATGGAAACTGGCGGTTAACTTTGGCACCCTTTCACCTCCCAATCGGCGCGCCTTTCAAAAGTCACTGCGCCTATAAATAGTAGAGGTTACCCCCTTTTTTTACCTTCGTTTTGATCCCAAAGTGCCTTCTTGTCTTTGTTTGCTTTGCTACCTTGTCGTCTTCTTAAATCTTGTATGCAGAAAAGGTTAGATATGAGTGTTTTTGTTTTTGGTTTTATGATATATGTTGATTATTAAGTTTTATTTGTTATGCTTTCAGCGACGATATGGCTCGTGTTATGTCTATAGCAATTTTGTCCTCGGATGCGGAAAGAGAGGATAGTCCTGAGGCCTCGAATCCTGGCAGTGAAAATTTAGAAGAAGTCGATGCTAATGTTGATGAACTTGTTGGCGAGTTGGTGCCCAAGACCCTTCACTTTGGTTGGTCTTCTGTTACAGCCAGCTTGATTTCGTCTTATGAGCAGAGTGGCTTCTTTCCTGCTGGACTTGGTCGAGCCCCTAGGCGTGAAACTACTCCTGATCCACAGTTTGGAGAGGTCGTAGTCTTTTCTGACTTCTGTGACATCTCTGATATAACAATGAAGAAAACACCTTTGAAACAGATTAAAGAGGGAAATAATGGTGTTAAGATTCAAAAATTCATCAAAATTCAAATTGAAATTCAAAAACAAAGGTTGTTTGACACCCAACTGAAATCTCAAGAATTTTTTACTAAACATGAAAATCTCCAAAAATAAAAGTTGTTAGTCATCACAAATAAGGCCTAGTCACTGTTTGGAACTTTTGAAAATTTTGCAGTTTAGCCCCTCAAAAACTCGGAAAACCGATCTGAACACCTTTTTAAATTTGGGTTGTTTGAGCTCGAAAAATTTGAAATTTCGGGTTCACCCCGAAAACAAAGTTGTGTCCCACCTCTCAAACTCCAACTTTTATTTTCACACTTTTTCATGTTCAGTTCAAATTTTTGGAGAGAATTCGAAAGGGGCACAGGAGCTCCACGGGCGCCCAACAGTGGCCCTGGCGCGCCACTGCTCCGGCCGGGAGTCGGCCGCCACGTGGCCGGCGAGCGGCGGAGGCCTCGCCAGGCCGGCCGAGCCGCAGCGGCCGCTGGCGCTTGTCGTCACGCGGTTGTCCGACTTCCCTCCCATGCCATCGCGTCGCACTCGATAGCGCGCTGCCGCCTCGCGCCGCGCGAACGCCATCATGGCGGGCGGAGCGCCGCCGTAGCCGTCGCCGCGCTCGCGTGCAGAGACCGCTTCGCGCGATTCTCCTTCCGCTACGCTCTTAGAAGCTCTGCAGAGGATCCCCCAACGCCACGCCACGATCTCCTTCGCCCAACCCGCGCTTGCGCCGCTGCCCGAGCCGTCAGCGCCATCAATGGCGACCTCGACAGCCCGAGCGCGCGTGCACACGCTCCCGAGGCACCTCGGTGCTCGCTAGCGCACCCAAACCCTTCCCTGAGCACCCTCATTCCTTCCCTCAGCCAGCGCCTAGTCCTTCTCCCTCTCACCGCGTTCGCTCCCATCGTCTTCCACCTCGGGACGCTCCGAGCAGAGCTCGAGCTTCCTCGCCGCGAACCCAAATCGACCACGAACCCCTCCACTTTTTCCCAATCCCTCGCTCGTGAAGCTCGCTCACTCACCCCGCTAGCCGCTCGAGCACTCCCCAGCTTGAATCGAGCCTCACTCGCCGCGAATCGAGGCTTTTCCCCACCGCTCGGCCATTAACACCGCAAACACCACCTCCACGTCGAGCCCCATACCCCGGCCATCCCCGTCGCAGACGAACCCCACGACGAGCTCCACCATCGTCCAGTGAAGCTCACGCGCCCCTCCGCGCATCGTCTCGACCACCGCAGGCCGCTAGCGACGTCGCCGGAGCCAACCGTGCCGCCGCTCAACGTCGACAAGCCGCGCCGCTTCACCTCCGACCACGAGACCTACCTCAACCGACTCGCGGTGAGCTCCTCTCCATTTCCCCCAACTTTCCCCGAGCCAACTCGCCGTCGTTTCGCCGGCGTAGCAACGCCGACGAGCCGTGGACCTGTTTGCGTTCCCCTTTTTAGTTCTAGGGTCCTCTGCGCATGTAACACCCCTGGTGTTTAAAGCGTATAAGTAAGAGTGATTAAACAAACTAAGGAACTATAAACCCTGAAACTAAATCACTAGTAGGAATGAGAATTATACATGAGGACTGTTAAGTTTGTACTCGTGCCTTGGTTCTTGAAATTGAACCCAACAAAAACTTTTCTAGTACAAATCTAAACATCTTCTCTTACAAGTTGCACGACAAAACTCTAAATACATACTCTCGAGACGACGCATAAAAATTTCCTAAAAAGAAATCAGGATTGAACGACAAATTAAGTAATGCTTCTATGCCCCTAAAGGTCTTAAAGGACTAATGGCTCATGTGAAGTCAACACATGAAATAATTCCAACTAACGATATTAATGACCTTCAGAAGGCAAGGTTCTAATTTAAAAATTTTAAATAAGAGTTGTGCACATCACAAACGTCTGATCAATATGAAAGGGTTGGGAAAGTATGTTCTAATTATAAAACCAAACCACTTTCTCAAATGAAAGTTGTGTATCTAAAAATGTCATTTGCAACCTTGGTGAGTTATGTATAACTCAGATGCTTAATCTACCAAACATAGGAAATCAAGTTTGAAAGACCAACTTAAACATGGGATGAAAAACACACGGTCACACACCCTTTTTAAAGGAGCTCACCTTGGGCTATAAATAGAATAATATTTAGAGTGCTCCTGATGTTCTTTAGTAAAATAATTGTTAATGATTTAATGTTAGGGTTAAACACTTGGACTAATAAAGCTTGTAGATCTAATCATGGCCTACATGTGGCAATCTTGAGGTTTTAGTAATAAAATGAGATTTTGTTCACAACATGAGCTTTCATAAAATACAAAGGATGTAAATTAATTAATATTTAATATATGTCAAGTTGTTAACGACATAATTAAAAGTTGAGCATATAAAATAAATAAGCTTTTAACCTCCATGTATGTGTCCATGTTTTAACTTTAAGTTAAAATAAGATTTTTACTCTCAAAATAAAAGGAGGAAGGACTTTAAATTGAAAACTCTCTTTGAGCAGTATACCTCTGATGTTTAGTGACACTATTGAAGGGTCTAAGAAAGGAGGGAGAGGTTAAATAAAATAATTAATAAAAAGGAAGATAAGGCAAAACAATGGGGTTAGAATTCAGAAATTGACCAAAAATTCAGACTGAAATTCAAAAACAAAGGTCTGGTGACACCCAACAGAAATCTCAAGATTTTGGTACTGAACTTAAAAATCTCCGACAATAAGAGTTGCTGTCATCACAGATACAGCCCTTCAAAACAAATCTCGCCACGGCGTTCGTTCCGCTTGATGACCCTCGAACCAGTATGTCCGTGACGATCGAGCTTACCCAGTATGTCCGTCACGATCGAGCCTACCCAGTATGTCCGTCACGATCGAGCCTAGCCAGTATGTCCGTGACGATCGAGCCTAGCCAGTATTGTCCGTGACGATCGAGCCTAGCTAGTAGTTTCAGTCACGAATCGAGGCCGCACGATAGGACCCTCGAGGCCCCGCAGTCCGTCATGATTCGAGGCCGCACGATAGGACCCTCGAGGCCCCGCAGTCCGTCACGATTCGAGGCCGCACGATAGGACCCTCGAGGCCCCGCAGTCCGTCACGCTCGAGGCTCCGCAGCCAAGCTCGAGGGGGCACTTACCCTCGAGCGACGTTCCGTCACGCTCGAGGCTTCGCAGCCAAGCTCGAGGGGGCACTCACCCTCGAGTGGCGTTTCCGACCGTTCGAGGCTCGGCAAGCTCGAGCTTGCGGTTCAAGCTCGAAGCGCCGTAGCGCCTGGTCGAAGTGCCTGGTCCAAGCTCGAAAGTTGTGTCCCACACCTCAGACTCCAACTTTTAATTTTACACGTTTCGAAGTTCAGCTCAAATTTTTGGAGAAAGTTCAAAAGGGGCAAAGGAGCTCCACGGGGCTGCCAGCTCGCCCCTGGCGCGCTCTGCTCCGGCCGGAGTCCGGCCGCCACGTGGCCGGTGTGTGGCGGAGACCGCGTCGGGTCGGCCGAGCCGTGGCGGCAGCTAGCTTTTTTCCTCACGCGTTTGTCCAAGCCTTCCGTACCGTCACGTCGCGGGCGACGGCGCACTGCTGCCTCGCGCCGCGGAGCGCCATTATGACGAGCTCGCTCGGCACAGGTCGCAGCCGCGCAGCGCCGCCCCGCAGTCGCGATGCTCGCTCGCTACGCGCCAAGGAGCACTGTGGAGGATCCCCAGCGATCACGCCACAATCTTCCTCGCCCAATCGTGTCGCGCGCGCTCTGTTCGAGCTCGGCCCGCATCAATGGCGCGTCACGTCGACCTTCTTGTAACACCCCTGGTGTTTAAAGCATATAAGTGAGAGTGGTTAAACAAACTAAGGAACTATAAACCCTAAAACTAAATCACTAGTAGGAATGAGAATTATACATGAGGATTGTTAAGTTTGTACTCGTGCCTTGGTTCTTGAATTTTGAACCCTACAAAAAACTTTTCTAGTACAAATCTAAACATCTTCTCTTACAAGTTGCATGGCAAAACTCTAAATACATATTCTCTAGACGACGCATAAAAATCTCCTAAAAAGAAGTCAGGATTGAACGGCAAATTAAGTAATGCTTCTATGTCCTAAAGGTCTTAAAGGACTAATGGCTCATATGAAGTCAACGCACGAAATGATTCCAACTAACGATATTGATGACCTTCAGAAGGCAAGGTTCTAATTTAAAATTATAAATAAGAGTTGTGCACATCACAAACGTCTGATCAATATGAAAGGTGGTAGTTCTTTTCTTGTTTCGAAACACCTTTCTTTGGGAAAGTATTTTCTAATTATAAAACCAAACCACTTTCTCAAATGGAAGTTGTGTATCTAAAAAGGTCATTTACAACCTTGGTGAGTTATGCATAACTCAGATGCTTAATCCACCAAACATAGGAAATCAAGTTTGAAAGACCAACTTAACCATGAGATGAAAAACACGCGGCCACACACCCTTTTTAAGGGAGCACACTTCGGGCTATAAATAAAATAATATTTAGAGTGCTCCTGATGTTCTTTAGCAAAATAATTGTTAATGATTTAATGATAGGGTTAAACACTTGGACTAATAAAGCTTGTAGATCTAATCATGGCCTACATGTGGCAATCTTGAGGTTTTAATAATAAAATGAGATTTTGTTCACAAAATGAGCTTTCATAAAATACAAAGGATGTAAATTAATTAATATTTAATATATGTCAAGTTGTTAACGACATAATTAAAAGTTGAGCATATAAAATAAATAAGCTTTTAACCTCCATGTATGTGTCCATGTTTTAACTTTAAGTTAAAATAAGATTATTACTCTCAAAATAAAAGGAGGTAGGACTTTAAATTGAAAACTCTCTTTGAGCAGCATACCTCTGATGTTTAGTGACACTATTGAAGGGTCTAAGAAAGGAGGGAGAGGTTAAATGAAATAATTAATAAAAGGAAGATAAGGCAAAACAATGGGGTTAGAATTCAGAAATTGACCAAAAATTCAAACTGAAATTAAAAAAAACAAAGGTCTGGTGACACCCAACTGAAATCTCAAGATTTTGGTGCTGAACTTAAAAATCTCGGACCAAAAGAGTTGCTGTCATCACAGATACAGCCCTTCATAACAAATCTCGCCACGGCGTTCGTTCCGCTTGATGACCCTCGAACCAGTATGTCCGTCACGATCGAGCGTACCCAGTATGTCCGTCACGATCGAGCCTACCCAGTATGTCCGTCACGATCGAGCCTACCCAGTATGTCCGTCACGATCGAGCCTACCCAGTATGTCCGTCACGATCGAGCCTACCCAGTATGTCCGTCACGATCGAGCCTAGCAAGTATGTCCGTGACGATCGAGCCTAGCCAGTATTGTCCGTGACGATCGAGCCAAGCCAGTATTGTCCGTGACGATCGAGCCTAGCCAGTAGTTTCAGTCACGATTCGAGGCCGCACGATAGGACCCTCGAGGCCCCGCAGTCCGTCACGATTCGAGGCCGCACGTTAGGACGCTCGAGGCTCCGCAGCCAAGCTCGAGGGGGTACTTACCCTCGAGCGACGTTCCGTCACGCTCGAGGCTTCGCAACCAAGCTCGAGGGGGCACTCACCCTCGAGTGGCGTTTCCGACCGTTCGAGGCTCGGCAAGCTCGAGCTTGCGGTTCAAGCTCGAAGCGCCGTAGCGCCTGGTCGAAGTGCCTGGTCCAAGCTCGAAAGTTGTGTCCCACACCTCAAACTCCAACTTTTAATTTTACACGTTTCGAAGTTCAGCTCAAATTTTTGGAGAAAGTTCAAAAGGCGCAAAGGAGCTCCACGGGGCTGCCAGCTCGCCCCTGGCGCGCTCTGCTCTGGCCGGAGTCCGGCCGCCACGTGGCCGGCGTGTGGCGGAGACCGCGTCGGGTCGGCCGAGCCGTGGCGGCAGCTAGCTTTTGTCCTCACGCGTTTGTCCAAGCCTTCCGTACCGTCACTTCGCGGGCGACGGCGCACTGCTGCCTCGCGCCGCGGAGCGCCATCATGACGAGCTCGCTCGGCACTGGTCGCTGCCGCGCAGCGCCGCCCCGCAGTCGCGATGCTCGCTCGCTACGCGCCAAGGAGCACTGTGGAGGATCCCCAGCGATCACGCCACTATCTTCCTCGCTCAATCGTGTCGCGCGCGCTCTGTTCGAGCTCGGCGCGCATCAATGGCGCGTCACGTCGGCCTTAACTCCGCGCGCACGCTCCCGAGGCATCACGACCCTGCTTTAGCGTGCCCAAGCCTCCCACCGAGTCATTCGCACACTCCACTCACTCGCTCACTTCTCCAGTTCATCTCCTCGCGCTCGCTCCGTCGTCTTCTTCCTCACGCCGCACGGACCGAGCCGAGCTTCGCCGAGACTTTCGTCCTCGTCCATCCACCATTCCCAAATCCCTCGCACACAGAGCTAGACCACCTTCCTAGTTTCCAATCCCCCACTTCTCGCGAGCTATCCCCAACTCTCCGGCGAGAAATCGGATTTTCCCCAAGTCCGCATTTCCGGCCGCCGGAGCACGCGTACGTCGAGCCCCTACTTCGAGCCCTCCCCGAAGCCGACCAAGCATCCCGACAGCTTCCCCGAGTCCTACGGGTGCTCACGGACCCCTTCATTCCCGGCGACAGCCTCCAACCTCGCCGAAATCGAGCCCGCGGCGACCGCCCCGCCACCGCACGTCGCCGACGTTTTACGAGCCTCTTCCGGCCTCCCAACCGTCATCGTTCGACTCGTGGTAAGCCACTGGTTTTTTCCCCACCTCTCTGACCTCCTTTCACCGCCGTTCGCCCGGCGCAGTGATAGCCAATGGTGGGCAGGGTTCTTCCTCGTTAAGAGCCCAGTTTCGAGCCAGGGTTCTTTCTCGTTGAGAACCCAGCCAACGAGAGCCAGTAGAGTTCTTTTCCTATTCGAACAGGGTTCTTTCTCGATAAGAACTCGGTTTCGAGCTTCAGGGTTCTTTTTCCGATAAGAACCCAGACCGCGGGAACCAGCAGAGTTCTTTCTGTCGAGAAGAACTCGGTCCTCGAGACCAACCGAGTTCTTTTCCTCGAAAGCAGGAGCTTAGAAGAGAAAAGAGAAACTTTGTTAAAATGTTAAAATAAAAATCACCTAGTGCAGTAACCTCGAATCATGTTTTGGCAGAACGCTTAATTTGTGCATCTCATGTAGAAGGCGCACTCGTTGACGGCTTCTACGACCTCGTCCCCGTCGACGGAGAGGAGAACCTCGAAGGCGGCCGAGCCAGCGTCGACGCAGACAGCCCGGAGCGTAGCAGTCAGCTAGCCCAAGAAGGCAAGCCCCGGAGCATAACCTAACTTTACCAAATTATGCACTTTGAATTCTCTATGTTTGTGCATTTACGTTTCAAGGAGTTGATTGAATACCTTAGCTGCACATTTCCTAGTACCTATGAATTGCAACACTAGTATGAAAGGATCGATAGGGCATTGCTTAGGTCCGTTACAAGTCGAGTGATTTCCTGTCACTCGCGAGACATAGGAGTTGCTTGTCTTTTCTTATGTTGGAATCATAAGGATTGACGGGCGGGATGATAGATGTAGATCTCCCGTCCGTGTATGATAATTGATTTAAGGTCGAAATGTGTGGTTGAGTGTGTCAAGTTTTTGAACGTACCACATGCATGCCGATGTATGGGGATCGGTAAGCCCGGTACCAGATTGAAGCAGCTAGGGCCGATAGCCATCTCTCCTTGGAAACTTTGTTTTCCCCTGCCGTACACTTGTGGATATATGCGTGAGACTGTGAGTGAAGCAGTAAACCTTTATCCTAAGGAAATGGACCCGGTTCCGAATTGTGGATCGATGGAAAAGGTTGGGAAATGCTTGTGCCTTTTATAGCAAGCAGAGTATCCGTGTGTGTTGGGTTTCCCCTGGCCAGGTAGCAAAATTCGGTTCGAACTGTCCGCTTCTCGCGGTTAATGAGACTGCTTGACCGCCCTGCTACATTGAGTAACAAGTGGAACTTTGAGATTGATAAACTTGTTGTATGAATTAAATTGTATTGCACCACTTGTATGCTTAGGAAGGATGCTAATCTAGAATGGTTAAATTTACTAGAATATGATGCTAAAACTTGAAAGCAAGGACCTATTTTAGTTGCTTTTTGGCAAACAAACCCACCAGCCAAAAGCCTCTCATGTCTAGATGTCGGTGATGTAGTTTCACCCGACGGGTAAGACTTGCTGAGTATTAGTATACTCAGCCTTGCTTGTGGCAATGATTTACAGGTACACCTTTGGATGTCGATGCTTTGTCTTGGCCTACCCAGGTTCCACCTGGCTGGCACATCGAATGGGTTCCGTCCTCTGCCGAGGATCGGGAGGAGTAGCATCGTGGCAGGCTTCAGCACGGTGTTATTTGTATCGTCGTTAGATTATCTTCCGCTGCAATGAAACTTTTATTTTCCGCTGCAAGACTTTGTACTCTGATTTAAATTTGAACTTGGTTTGTAATAACTTGTGATACCTATTTGTGTAAGTTAATTTGTGGAATGTTGTAATCTCTGGAACTCACCTTCGTGTGGGCGTGCTATTGTTTCGATCGAGAAAAGAACGTGGTTAATCGGGTTTAATCCGACGGCGCTCCAGCTTATTCCGGATTAAGTGCCTGACTACTCGGTTAGTGGTCCCGGGGTACTTAACTTGGAATAATTTCGGAGTGGTCCGCCACAGCTGGCATCAGAGCCGAAACAGCGCACCGGAGAGAGCAACAAACCTTTAATGAACATTTTTGAATAAAATTTGCCAACTCGTACTTCCGACGCGTTTCGCGAAGGAAGGCTATTATTAGGACCGTTAAGGATGTTACCTAGAACGTGAAGCCTATGTGGGTTAAGGGATCACGATATGATAGGTGGCAAATAGTATATTATACTGACTTCCAGCACATTTCATTCTGTCATTTACTTTACGCAATGGTGGGCGCAAGGTACGGCGATTGCTGTAACGTACCACGGCACTATATGAAAATATAGTGGCGGCACATAGTCAATACGCTGTGATGGCGTATGAAACTAGAATAGCATGGTGGGCGCAAGGTACGGCGATTGCTGTAGCGTACCACGGCATCATATGCAAATATGATGGCGGCACAAAGTCAATACGCTATTTCAGTAGCGTATGAAACTGTCAATATGTTGCTCTGGTGACATATGAACATTGCCCGTTCAATGTTAAACGTTCGGGTGCCACCTCTATAGTGGGTGGTAATGAATGGAGACGCTTTCGTGAGTGCTGGCACGAAAGGTTGATTGTACATGCTCTGGAATGAATTTTCTGCAGGTACCCTAACCGCGAATCCGTATGTCGAAACGGTTAGAGAAATTCGACTAGTTAATATAGGGAGAGACGGATATTGCCTAGCCACCGGCACTAACTTCGTAAGCCAAAAGTTATTGGCATGTGTGTTGGTGAGAACGAATAGGCCGCTCATGCATTGCATTTCACTGAATTAATATCGAATTTTAACACATGACCAAATCGAACCGCCGTCAAAGAAATTGAAATCACAACCCAAAAATCCTGCTGAGATCAATCTGTTTGCACCTTTAATTCGAAACTGAAAACGTTGCCAAACGAAAAAGTGTTCAACATGAAAGTTGTCGTAAAAGTTATGAAGTTTATGCTGAAGAAATTTCAACGAAAATGGTTCAGTAGAACTAGAGTTATGTTTAAAATGGTAACCCCCTGTCTGCTGGAATTTTCTGGGAACAACAAGTTAGAAAATGGATTTTTACACCCTCTTAACAGCAGTTTCTGCTAGAGGCTTAAAAATGAAAGTTGTCACAAATTTTGTCTAGTTTATTCTGTCAAAATTTCCACAAATTTGGTTCAACCAATTAAAAGTTATGCTCACAATACTAACTTCCTGTCTGCTGGAATTTCAGCAGAGAGTTAATTAAAAGATTGGGGTGTTGCGCCACCTAGATCACTTGTTCTGTTTTTGTGTTGAACTAAAAAGTTATTGGAAATTATCTAAACTGTATTCTGGTTAAGTGGGGTAATGCTTGGGCTTATAGATTTTGAGATATGAAATTTTTCCTACTCTGTCCATAATCTGATTACTTTCTTTAAATATATGTCGGTTCTCACTTAGATTTGATGTCTATATTGCTGCAGCCTCACCTGTAGCTAGCTCTGTTGTGGCATCCCTAAATTTTAAACACTTAAGTAAGCTACAATTAAGTTAAGGAATGCAAGACTTTTGGACAAGTAAAACTCGAAAAATGAACCAAATACCGACTTCCTGCCTTGCTGAAAATTCTGGGGACAGTAATTAAGAATTTGAATTTTTGCACCATCTTAACCTCAAAATTGAAGAAATGCTGAACAGTAATATTGTATACAAATATGTTAGGAACAATCTGGTGAAGTTTGGGAAATTTTGGGGTGTTAAATTTTTGGCTATGAATATTTTACTCACTGTCCAAAATCTGCCTTGTTTTGTCTCCTTCATGCCGAATTCCATAATCTGACAGAGGAATTAGTAAAACTAAGCACAAGGTCTAATTTATATAAAATATCAGTGGGAAAGTTGTTCCAAGGTCTGACTACCTCATGCTGCCACACTTTGGAAACCAACGAACAAATCATGAGTGGTCAGTTATTGAAATTTATACCCTTAGTTTTCGGCTTACCTTGGACATTGCTGTACTAGGATATTTTTTTTTTCTTCGACCCTTAAGGAAATCTGATGCAACACCAATGAATATCAGGCTTGTTCCTAATGAGGTGAACTAAAGGCTGTCGTGCCCCTTTTGATAGGCGAAACTGAAGTTATGGTCAATTGCTAAGTCTATGCCTTTCTTGGCACAACTAGTAAAGCTCAAAAGTTCGCATGTTTTGGAGTTTTGAATTACTAAAAACTGGACTTTAGAAACTTAAGGTTGCAACTAGAAATATTAGACTCTCATTATTTCGTTCATAGCCTACAAGTAGGATTTATGTCAAAGACTTTCCCATGAGGATGCTATGTCTGGACTAAATGGTGGTTATCAAAGCCTATTAGAAAATTTAGATGGAAACACTCTCAAAAGTTCAGCCCCAAGGGAATAAGGAAACTAGAGTTATAGGCAGAAATATAAGGTTCGGTGTGCTGAAAATCCATCTACACCGAGAAGCCTAGATTGAAAGTTTTGACCAACTTAACCACTAGATCAGTGTCTGAGATGCAAAGCAATGTGTAGATTACCAAATTCCTACAACCTGGCCAAGGATGAGAAATTTTGGATGTTGGAGCTAGGAGCTATGAATTCTCTTCTACGGAAACACAATCTGTCCAGAGTAATTCTTCTTTAATTTTTAATCTCTAATATCCTCCACATCTACGCTACCATAATACACCGTCCCAAAGTAAGGCAATATGAACTACTTCAATCCATTCTCTTTGTCCTATCCCTTTTAGACACTTGATCCGCTTGTGAAATAGGAGAATGTAATGACTTAGGATCAGCACGTGCTTCCTCCTTGGGCGTAATCATTGAAATAATAAGTTAGTTGAGGGTGGATCAAGAACTTTGAACTTAGAAGGAGTATATGGATATGCAATGACTTGAACCAACAATGTAAATGTAGGGGTGTCAAGTATAACAATGTCCTATTACATGATGTGTTATGATCCGAACCCTTGACCTCCCTTATTGCTCGATTCCATACACCTCAATTCTCACATCTTGATCGAATTATTATCACTAACTCTCACATGCCGCGTGATTTTGATCACCCGCTACTCTCGACTTTTGGTCCCCTATACTCAACTACCTTGATTTCTTGATCCTTGGATCCTTGTTTTATTCTTGCTCAAGGAAATAAATATAAATGAGAACAAGACGTAAGTTGGGTCAAGGTCACATTTGTATGCATAAAGGTTATCCGTACCTTCTTCATGCAATGGAATAATTCCGAGTAATTCATGTGCATAGGCATTGCATACCATTAACATGTCATTGCACCATGATAATCTTTTGGTACCTAACCACATGTGCATCTAACCCATGAATGCTTCCCCCTCCTGGTGTCAATGGGTGTCCCCTCTGAATTTATTGTGGTATTGTATTCCCTAACCTATGGTGCCGTGATGGAACCTAGGATCTCGTGTGTGTGCTGCAGCCACACGCTTGAGTCACTTGGAGCACACTGGTATCTCGGTATGTGGGAATATGACCCACAAAGACCTTTATTGACAACCCAAATCGATACTTCCTTACTCTCACTAATTGTTCCGCAATGATGAATTTTAATTATGTGATGTAAGGTCTACTAACTTGCATCACGGCGTGTACATCATACTCTCATAAGCATATGCACCATACGCTCATGTGCATGTGTATCATATCATGTGCACCTCATCATGAACGTGCCATGTATACCATGGTAAAGCGCATAAGTTTGGCAATTTGGCAATTAAGATAAAATTTGAGCACGAATTTCCCAAAAAAAAATTTCCATGT
The DNA here is from genome assembly GCA_015342445.1 of Digitaria exilis. Classification (NCBI taxonomy): domain Eukaryota; kingdom Viridiplantae; phylum Streptophyta; class Magnoliopsida; order Poales; family Poaceae; genus Digitaria; species Digitaria exilis. The sequence goes on from JACEFO010002576.1 coordinate 229,345, forward strand.
CACGCCACCTTTTCTAGGTGTATTCCCTCATTGCCATAAGTAGATCTTTTATTGCCCCATCCGTGTTGTTCCTTTTAGCTCGTCTTAGAATTTGGGCAGCAACCCCGTGTAACGTCATGTCATGATCATGGTATGATGTGGGCTAGTTTTAAAAATCTTTTGGGCATTCTTGTCATAGCATAACCTCGTTGATCGTTAACCATCCCTTTTCTCTTAGGAGAATGCTAAAGAGTTCATTCCTTGTTCCTGTTGATATAAAAGTAGGTAAATCGTTGTTATTCAAGACCTACGATTGGTTAAGCATCTTGCCCGTGACTATCTACAGTCTCAAAGATCACCTTTGCCTCCTGTTTCTCCCACCATCACCGCAGGGTCTCAAGGGCCAGTTTGACCCCCCTGTGTCCGTGCGTCGTGTGCTCTGCCCCGTTCACCAGTCCACTATCACCTTCGTCGTTTTTCCCTACCGTTGCTGGCGAACACTCCCCCAGTTGCCATCGTACCACCGTCCCGTCACCCAGGGAATCTCATTGCCGGCCCCTACCTCCTGCTGTCGACACACCACTATCACTACTCCGCTCCGGCCGTCGATAAATGCAGCCTCTCCAATGGCTGCCATCACTCCAAGGTGCTCCACTTGAGTCACACCACTCCACCGCTCTCGCCTCTCTTCGGCGACCTCCACGGTACCCAAGCTGCCCATTCCCCACCGTGTCCTCCATTCTTTGACAAGCAAGCTCTGCCTCGACCTTTTTGTAAGCCACGAGGAAGTGCCCCTCCCGGCAACCACCTTGTCGTTTAACCAAGGTCTACGACACCAACCTCACCGAAGAAGGAGTTCGAGCAGAAGTCACCTGAGGATTCCACAAGAATTAAGTCGACGAGCAAGGAAGATTTTGACTTTTTGACACCATCCATGGCTTGCCCTTTCTTTTCCCCGATTGGCCCTGAAGTTCATTGGACCATAGTGGTCTATTACTTTTGCCTTGTGTGCCAAATCCTAATGCTCTTAGCTTTCCATGTCTACATTCATCACCGCTCCCACATGAACAACGTTGATGTTGTATCGGAGATCCGGTATCAATTATCATCTCCAAGCTGTGAACCTGTAAGAACTTGGGTGCGTAGTATCTGCGTTTCTTTAACTAACACCTCTTTATTCTAATAAAATGTCCACCTTTCCTCCCTGTGCGAATCTCGGGACGAGATTCTTTTTAAGGAGGGTAGGCTGTAACACCCCTGGTGTTTAAAGCATATAAGTGAGAGTGGTTAAACAAACTAAGGAACTATAAACCCTAAAACTAAATCACTAGTAGGAATGAGAATTATACATGAGGATTGTTAAGTTTGTACTCGTGCCTTGGTTCTTGAATTTTGAACCCTACAAAAAACTTTTCTAGTACAAATCTAAACATCTTCTCTTACAAGTTGCACGGCAAAACTCTAAATACATATTCTCTAGACGACGCATAAAAATCTCCAAAAAAGAAGTCAGGATTGAACGGCAAATTAAGTAATGCTTCTATGTCCTAAAGGTCTTAAAGGACTAATGGCTCATATGAAGTCAACGCACGAAATGATTCCAACTAACGATATTGATGACCTTCAGAAGGCAAGGTTCTAATTTAAAATTATAAATAAGAGTTGTGCACATCACAAACGTCTGATCAATATGAAAGGTGGTAGTTCTTTTCTTGTTTCGAAACACCTTTCTTTGGGAAAGTATTTTCTAATTATAAAACCAAACCACTTTCTCAAATGGAAGTTGTGTATCTAAAAAGGTCATTTACAACCTTGGTGAGTTATGTATAACTCAGATGCTTAATCCACCAAACATAGGAAATCAAGTTTGAAAGACCAACTTAACCATGAGATGAAAAACACGCGGCCACACACCCTTTTTAAGGGAGCACACTTCGGGCTATAAATAAAATAATATTTAGAGTGCTCCTGATGTTCTTTAGCAAAATAATTGTTAATGATTTAATGATAGGGTTAAACAGTTGGACTAATAAAGCTTGTAGATCTAATCATGGCCTACATGTGGCAATCTTGAGGTTTTAATAATAAAATGAGATTTTGTTCACAAAATGAGCTTTCATAAAATACAAAGGATGTAAATTAATTAATATTTAATATATGTCAAGTTGTTAACGACATAATTAAAAGTTGAGCATATAAAATAAATAAGCTTTTAACCTCCATGTATGTGTCCATGTTTTAACTTTAAGTTAAAATAAGATTTTTACTCTCAAAATAAAAGGAGGTAGGACTTTAAATTGAAAACTCTCTTTGAGCAGCATACCTCTGATGTTTAGTGACACTATTGAAGGGTCTAAGAAAGGAGGGAGAGGTTAAATGAAATAATTAATAAAAGGAAGATAAGGCAAAACAATGGGGTTAGAATTCAGAAATTGACAAAAAATTCAAACTGAAATTAAAAAAAACAAAGGTCTGGTGACACCCAACTGAAATCTCAAGATTTTGGTGCTGAACTTAAAAATCTCGGACCAAAAGAGTTGCTGTCATCACAGATACAGCCCTTCATAACAAATCTCGCCACGGCGTTCGTTCCGCTTGATGACCCTCGAACCAGTATGTCCGTCACGATCGAGCGTACCCAGTATGTCCGTCACGATCGAGCCTACCCAGTATGTCCATCACGATCGAGCCTACCCAGTATGTCCGTCACGATCGAGCCTAGCAAGTATGTCCGTGACGATCGAGCCTAGCCAGTATTGTCCGTGACGATCGAGCCTAGCTAGTATGGTCCGTGACGATCGAGCCTAGCCAGTAGTTTCAGTCACGATTCGAGGCCGCACGATAGGACCCTCGAGGCCCCGCAGTCCGTCACGATTCGAGGCCGCACGTTAGGACGCTCGAGTAGTCGCGATGCTCGCTCGCTACGCGCCAAGGAGCACTGTGGAGGATCCCCAGCGATCACGCCACAATCTTCCTCGCCCAATCGTGTCGCGCGCGCTCTGTTCGAGCTCGGCGCGCATCAATGGCGCGTCACGTCGGCCTTTACTCCGCGCGCATGCTCCCGAGGCATCACGACCCCGCTTTAGCGTGCCCAAGCCTCCCACCGAGTCATTCGCACACTCCACTCACTCGCTCACTTCTCCAGTTCATCTCCTCGCGCTCGCTCCGTCGTCTTCTTCCTCACGCCGCACGGACCGAGCCGAGCTTCACCGAGACTTTCGTCCTCGTCCCTCCACCATTCCCAAATCCCTCGCACACAGAGCTAGACCACCTTCCTAGTTTCCAATCCCCCACTTCTCGCGAGCTATCCCCAACTCTCCGGCGAGAAATCGGATTTTCCCCAAGTCCGCATTTCCGGCCGCCGGAGCACGCGTACGTCGAGCCCCTACTTCGAGCCCTCCCCGAAGCCGACCAAGCATCCCGACAGCTTCCCCGAGTCCTACGGGTGCTCACGGACCCCATCATTCCCGGCGACAGCCTCCAACCTCGCCGAAATCGAGCCCGCGGCGACCGCCCCGCCACCGCACGTCGCCGGCGTTTTACGAGCCTCTTCCGGCCTCCCAACCTTCATCGTTCGACTCGTGGTAAGCCACTGGTTCTTTCCCCACCTCTCCAACCTCCTTTCACCGCCGTTCGCCCGGCGCAGTGATAGCCAATGGTGGGCAGGGTTCTTCCTCGTTGAGAGCCCAGTTTCGAGCCAGGGTTCTTTCTCGATGAGAACCCAGCCAACAAGAGCCAGTAGAGTTCTTTTCCTATTCAAACAGGGTTCTTTCTCGATAAGAACTCGGTTTCGAGCTTCAGGGTTCTTTTTCCGATAAGAACCCAGACCGCGGGAACCACCAGAGTTCTTTCTGTCGAGAAGAACTCGGTCCTCGAGACCAACCGAGTTCTTTTCCTCGAAAGCAGGAGCTTAGAAGAGAAAAGAGAAACTTTGTTAAAATGTTTAAATAAAAATCACCTAGTGCAGTAACCTCGAATCATGTTTTGACAGAACGCTTAATTTGTGCATCTCATGTAGAAGGCGCACTCGTTGACGGCTTCTACGACCTCGTCCCCATCGACGGAGAGGAGAACCTCGAAGGCGGCCGAGCCAGCGTCGACGCAGACAGCCCGGAGCGTAGCAGTCAGCTAGCCCAAGAAGGCAAGCCCCGGAGCATAACCTAACTTTACCAAATTATGCACTTTGAATTCTCTATGTTTGTGCATTTACGTTTCAAGGAGTTGATTGAATACCTTAGCTGCACATTTCCTAGTACCTATGAATTGCAACACTAGTATGAAAGGATCGATAGGGCATTGCTTAGGTCCGTTACAAGTCGAGTGATTTCCTGTCACTCGCGAGACATAGGAGTTGCTTGTCTTTTCTTATGTTGGAATCATAAGGATTGACGGGCGGGATGATAGATGTAGATCTCCCGTCCGTGTATGATAATTGATTTAAGGTCGAAATGTGTGGTTGAGTGTGTCAAGTTTTTGAACGTACCACATGCATGCCGATGTATGGGGATCGGTAAGCCCGGTACCAGATTGAAGCAGCTAGGGCCGATAGCCATCTCTCCTTGGAAACTTTGTTTTCCCCTGCCGTACACTTGTGGATATATGCGTGAGACTGTGAGTGAAACAGTAAACCTTTATCCTAAGGAAATGGACCCGGTTCCGAATTGTGGATTGATGGGGAAGGTTGGGAAATGCTTGTGCCTTTTATAGCAAGCAGAGTATCCGTGTGTGCTGGGTTTCCCCTGGCCAGGTAGCAAAATTCGGTTCGAACTGTCCGCTTCTCGCGGTTAATGAGACTGCTTGACCGCCCTGCTACATTGAGTAACAAGTGGAACTTTGAGATTGATAAACTTGTTGTATGAATTAAATTGTATTGCACCACTTGTATGCTTAGGAAGGATGCTAATCTAGAATGGTTAAATTTACTAGAATATGATGCTAAAACTTGAAAGCAAGGACCTATTTTAGTTGCTTTTTGGCAAACAAACCCACCAGCCAAAAGCCTCTCATGTCTAGATGTTGGTGATGTAGTTTTCACCCGACGGGTAAGCCTTGCTGAGTATTAGTATACTCAGCCTTGCTTGTGGCAATGATTTACAGGTACACCTTTGGATGTCGATGCTTTGTCTTGGCCTACCCAGGTTCCACCTGGCTGGCACATCGAATGGGTTCCGTCCTCTGCCGAGGATCGGGAGGAGTAGCATCGTGGCAGGCTTCAGCACGGTGTTATTTGTATCGTCGTTAGATTATCTTCCGCTGCAATGAAACTTTTATTTTCCGCTGCAAGACTTTGTACTCTGATTTAAATTTGAACTTGGTTTGTAATAACTTGTGATACCTATTTGTGTAAGTTAATTTGTGGAATGTTGTAATCTCTGGAACTCACCTTCGTGTGGGCGTGCTGTTGTTTCGATCGAGAAAAGAACGTGGTTAATCGGGTTTAATCCGACGGCGCTCCAGCTTATTCCGGATTAAGTGCCTGACTACTCGGTTAGTGGTCCCGGGGTACTTAACTTGGAATAATTTCGGAGTGGTCCGCCACACTTCTCTCCTCACGCGCGCTCCCGAGGCAACTCATTGCTCTTTTGCGTGCCTAAGCACTCCACCGAGTCTCTCATCACTTCCCTCAGTCCACAACACTGCCATTTTCTCCTCCTCGCGCTCAAGTCCGTCGTCTTCAACCTCCAGCCGCGCGGACCGAGCCGAGCTTCGCCGAGAATTTCGCCCTCCACTTTCCACCATTCCCAAATTCGTCGCGCACGAAGCTAGACCACCTCCCTAGCTTCCAATCCCCCACTTCTCGCGAGCTATCCCCAACTCTCCGGCGAGAAATCGGATTTCGCCCAAGTCCGCATTTCCGGCCGCCGGACCACGCGCACGTCGAGCCCCTACTTCGAGCCCTCCCCGAAGTCAACCAAGCATCCCGATAGCTTCCCCGAGTCCTACGGGTGCTCACGGACCCCTTCATTCCCGGCGACAGCCTCCAACTTCGCCGAAATCGAGCCCGCGGCGACCGCACTGCCACCGCACGTCGCCGGCGATTTACGAGCCTCTTCCGGCCTCCCAACCGTCATCGTTCGACTCGTGGTGAGCCACTCATTCTTTTTCCACCTCTCCGACCTCCTTTCACCGCCGTTCGCTCGGCGCAGTGATAGCCAGTAGTGGCCAGGGTTCCTTCTCGATGAGAACCCGGCGCAACGAGAGCCAGTAGAGTTCTTTTCCTATTCGAACAGGGTTCTTCCTCGTTGAGAGCCCAGTTTCGAGCCAGGGTTCTTTCTCGATGAGAACTCAGTTTCGAGCTTCAGGGTTCTTTTTCGATAAGAACCCAGACCGCGGGAACCAGCAGAGTTCTTTCTGTCGAGAAGAACTCGGTCCTCGAGACCAACCGAGTTCTTTTCCTCGAAAGCAGGAGCTTAGAAGGGAAAAGAGAAACTTTGTTAAAATGTTAAGATAAAAATCACCTAGTGCAGTAACCTCGAATTATGTTTTGGCAGAACGCTTAACTTGTGCATCTCATGTAGAAGGCGCACTCGTTGACGGCTTCTACGACCTCGTCCCCGTCGACGGAGAGGAGAACCTCGAAGGCGGCCGAGCCAGCGTCGACGCAGACAGCCCGGAGCGTAGCAGTCAGCTAGCCCAAGAAGGCAAGCCCCGGAGCATAACCTAACCTTTACCAATTATGCATTATGACTTCTCTATGCTTGTGCATTTACGTTCAAGGAGTTGATTGAATACCTTAGCTGCACATTTCCTAGTACCTATGAATTGCAACACTAGTATGAAAGGATCGATAGGGCATTGCTTAGGTCCGTTACAAGTCGAGTGATTTCCTGTCACTCGCGAGACATAGGAGTTGCTTGTCTTTTCTTATGTTGGAATCATAAGGATTGACGGGCGGGATGATAGATGTAGATCTCCCGTCCGTGTATGATAATTGATTTAAGGTCGAAATGTGTGGTTGAGTGTGTCAAGTTTTTGAACGTACCACATGCATGCCGGTATATGGGAGCCGGTAAGCCCGGTACCAGATTGAAGCAGCTAGGGCCGATAGCCATCTCTCCTTGGAAACTTTGTTTTCCCCTGCCGTACACTTGTGGATATATGCGTGAGACTGTGAGTGAAGCAGTAAACCTTTATCCTAAGGAAATGGACCCGGTTCCGAATTGTGGATCGATGGGAAAGGTTGGGAAATGCTTGTACCTTTTATAGCAAGCAGAGTATCCGTGTGTGTTGGGTTTCCCCTGGCCAGGTAGCAAAATTCGGTTCGAACTGTCCGCTTCTCGCGGTTAATGAGACTGCTTGACCGCCTTGCTACATTGAGTAACAAGTGAAACTTTGAGATTGATAAACTTGTTCTATGAATTAATTTGTATTGCACCACTTGTATGCTTAGAGAGGATGCTAATCTAGAATGGTTAAATGTACTAGAATATGATGCTAAAACTTGAAAGCAAGGATCTACCTTTAGTTGCTTTTTGGCAAACAAACCCACCAGCCAAAAGCCTCTCATTGTCTAGATGTCGGTGATATAGATTTCACCCGACGGGTAAGCCTTGCTGAGTATTAGTATACTCAGCCTTGCTTGTGGCAATGATTTACAGGTACACCTTTGGATGTCGATGCTTTGTCTTGGCCTACCCAGGTTCCACCTGGCTGGCACATCGAATGGGTTCCGTCCTCTGCCGAGGATCGGGAGGAGTAGCATCGTGGCAGGCTTCAGCACGGTGTTATTGTATCGTCGTTAGATTATCTTCCGCTGCAATGAAACTTTTATTTCCGCTGCAAGACTTTGTACTCTGATTTAAATTTGAACTTGGTTTGTAATAACTTGTGATACCTATTTGTGTAAGTTAATTTGTGGAATGTTGTAATCTCTGGAACTCACCTTCGTGTGAGCGTGCTGTTGTTTCGATCGAGAAAAGTACGTGGTTTAATCGGGTTTAATCCGACGGCGCTCCAGCTTATTCCGGATTAAGTGCCTGGCTACGTGATTAGTGGTCCCAGGGTACTTAACTTGGAATAATTTCGGAGTGGTCCGCCACAGCTGGCATCAGAGCCGAAACAGAGCACCGGAGAGAGCAACAGACCATTAATAAACAATTTTTAAATAAAATTTGTTAACTCGTACTTCCGCCGCGCCTCGCGAAGGAAGGTTATTATAGGACCGCTAAGGATGTTACCTAGAGCGTGAAGCCTATGTGGGTTAAGGGATCACGATATGATAGGTGGCAAATAGTATATTATACTGACTTCCAGCACATTTCATTCTGTCATTTACTTTACGCAATGGTGGGCGCAAGGTACGGCGATTGCTGTAACGTACCACGGCACTATATGAAGATATAGTGGCGGCACATAGTCAATACGCTGTGATGGCGTATGAAAATAGAATAGGATGGTGGGCGCAAGGTACGGCGATTGCTGTAGCGTACCACGGCATCATATGCAAATATGATGGCGGCACAAAGTCAATACGCTATTTCAGTAGCGTATGAAACTGTCAATATGTTGCTCTGGTGACATATGAACATTGCCCGTTCAATGTTAAACGTTCGGGTGCCACCTCTATAGTGGGTGGTAATGTATGGAGACGCTTTCGTGAGTGCTGGCACGAAAGGTTGATTATATATGCTCTGGATTGGAATTTTCTGCAGGTACACTAACCGCGAATCCGTATATTGAAACGGTTAGAGAAATTCGACTAGTTAATATAGGGAGAGACGGATATTGCCTAGCCACCGGCACTAACTTCGTAAGCCAAAAGTTTATTGGCATGTGTGTTGGCGAGAACGAATAGGCCGCTCATGCATTGCATCTCGCTGAATTAATATCGACTTTTAACACATGACCAAATTGAACCGCCGTCAAAGAAATTGAAATCACAACCCAAAAATCCTGCTGAGAACAATCTGTATGCACCCTTAATTCGAAACTGAAAACGTCGTCAAATGAAAAAGTGTTCAACATGAAAGTTGTCATAAATATTATAAAGTATATGCTGAAGAAATTTCAACGAAAATGGTCCAGTAAAACTGGAGTTATGCTAAAAATGGTAACCCCCTGCCTGCTGGAATTTTCTGGGAACAACAAGTTTGAAAGTGGATTTTACGCCCTCTTAGCAGCAGTTTCTGCTAGAGGCTTAAAAATGAAAGTTGTCACAAATTGGTCTAGTTTATGCTGTCAAAATTTCCACAAATTTGGTTCAGCCAATTAAAAGTTATGCTCAAAATACCAACTTCCTGTCTGCTGGACTTTCAGCAGAGAGTTAATTAAAAGATTGGGGTTTTGCGCCATCTAGATCATTTGTTCTGTTTTTGTGTTGAACTAAAAAGTTATTGGAAATTATCTAAACTGTATCCTGGTCAAGTTGGGTAATGATTGGGCTTATAGATTTTGAGACCTACTCTGTCCATAATCTGATTATTTTCTTTAAATATATATCAGTTCTCACTTAGTTTTGATGTCTATATTGCTGCCGCCTCACTTGTAGCTAGCTCTGCTGTGGCATCCCTAAATTTTAAACACTTAAGTAAGCTACAATTAAGTTAAGGAATGCAAGACTTTTGGACAAGTAAAACTCGAAAAATGAACCAAATACCGACTTCCTGCCTTGCTGAAAATTCTGGGGACAGTAATTAAGAATTTGAATTTTTGCACCATCTTAACCTCAAAATTGGAGAAACGTTGAACAGTAACATTGTATACAAATATGTTAGGAACAATCTGGTAAAGTTTGGGAAATTTTGGGGTGTTTAATTTTTGGCTATGAATATTTTACTTACTGTCCAAAATCTGCCTCGTTTTGTCTCCTTCATGCCGAATTCCATAATCTGACAGAGGAATTAGTAAAACTAAGCACAAGGTTTAATTTATATAAAATATCAGTGGGAAAGTTGTTCCAAGGTCTATCTACCTCATGCTGCCACACTTTGGAAACCAACGAACAAATCATGAGTGGTCAGTTATTGAAATTTATACCCTTAGTTTTCGGCTTACCTTGGACATTGCTGTACTAGGATATTTTTTTTTCGACCCTTAAGGAAATCTGATGCAACACCAATGAATATCAGGCTTGTTCCTAATAAGGTGAACTAAAGGCTGTCGTGCCCCTTTTGATAGGCGAAACTGAAGTTATGGTCAATTGCTAAGTCTATGCCTTTCTTGGCACAACTAGTAAAGCTCGAAAGTTTGCATGTTTTGGAGTTTTGAATTACTGAAAACTGGACTTTAGAAACTTAAGGTTGCAACTAGAAATATTAGACTCCCATTATTTCGTTCATAGCCTACAAGTAGGATTTATGTCAAAGACTTTCCCATGAGGATGCTATGTCTGGACTAAATGGTGGTTATCAAAGCCTATTAGAAAATTTAGATGGAAACACTCTCAAAAGTTCAGCCCCAAGGGAATAAGGAAACTAGAGTTATAGGCAGAATTATAAGGTTCGGTGTGCTGAAAATCCATCTACACTGAGAAGCCTAGATTGAAAGTTTTGACCAACTTAACCACTAGATCAGTGTCTGAGATGCAAAGCAATGTGTAGATTACCAAATTCCTACTACCTGGCCAAGGATGAGAAATTTTGGATGTTGGAGCTAGGAGCTATGAATTCTCTTCTACGGAAACACAATCTGTCCAGAGTAATTCTTCTTTAATTTTTTTATCTCTAATATCCTCCACATCTACGCTACCATAATACACCGTCCCAAAGTAAGGCAATATGAACTACTTCAATCCATTCTCTTTGTCCTATCCCTTTTAGACACTTGATCCGCTTATGAAATAGGAGAATGTAATGACTTAGGATCAGCACGTGCTTCCTCCTTGGGCGTAATCATTGAAATAATAAGTTAGTTGAGGGTGGATCAGGAACTTTGAACTTAGAAGGAGTATATGGATATGCAATGACTTGAACCAACAATGTAAATGTAGGGGTGTCAAGTATAACAATGTCCTATTACATGATGTGTTAGGATCCGAACCCTTGACCTCCCTTATTGCTCGATTCCATACACCTCAACTCTCACGTCTTGATCAAATTATTAACACTAACTCTCACATGCCCGCGTGATTTTGATCACCCTCCACTCTCGACTTTGGTCCCCTATACTCAACTACCTTGATTTCTTGATCCTTGAATCCTTGTTTTATTCTTGCTCAAGGAAATAAATATAAATGAGAACAAGACGTGAATTGAGTCAAGGTCACATTGGTATGCATAAGGTTATCCGTACCTTCTTCATACAATTGAATCATTCCGAGTAATTCATGTGCATGGGCATTGCATACCATTAACATGTCATTTGCATCATGATAATCTTTTGGTACCTAACCACATGTGCATCTAACTCATGAATGCTTCTCCCTCCTGGTGTCAATTGGGTTGTCCCCTCTCAATTTATTGTGGTATTGTATTCCCTAACCTATGGTGCCGTGATGGAACCTAGGACCTCGTGTGTGCGCTGCAGCCACACGCTTGAGTCACTTGGAGCACGCTGGTATCTTGGTATGTGGGAATATGACCCACAAAGACATTTATTGACAACCCAAATCGATACTTCCTTACTCTCACTAATTGATCCGCAATAATGACTTTTAATTATGTGGTGTGAGGTCTACTAACTTGCATCACGGCATGTACATCATACTCTCATAAGCATATGCACCATACGCTCATGTGCATGTGTATCATATCATGTGCACCTCATCATGAACGTGCCATGTATACCATGGTAAAGCGCATAAGTTTGGCAATTTGGCAATTAAGATAAAATTTGAGCACGAATTTCCCAAAAATTTCCATGTCACGCCACCTTTTCTAGGTGTATTCCCTCATTGCCATAAGTAGATCTTTTATTGCCCCATCCGTGTTGTTCCTTTTAGCTCGTCTTAGAATTTGGGCGGCAACCCCGTGTAACGTCATGTCATGATCATGGTATGATGTGGGCTAGTTTTAAAAATCTTTTGGGCACTCTTGTCATCGCATAACCTCGTTGATCATTAACCATCCCTTTTCTCTTAGGAGAATGCTAAAGAGTTCATTCCTTGTTCCTGTTGATATAAAAGTAGGTAAATCGTTGTTATTTAAGACCTACGATTGGTTAAGCATCTTGCCCGTGACTATCTACAGTCTCAAAGATCACCTTTGCCTTCTGTTCCTCCCACCATCACGTCAGGGTCTCAAGGGCCAGTTTGACCTCCTCTGTGTCCGTGCGCCGTGTGCTCTGCCCCGTTCACCAGTCCACTATCACCTTCGTCGTTCCCTACCGCTGCTGGCCAACACTCCCCCAGTCGCCATCGTACCACCGTCCCGTCACCCAGGGAATCTCATTGCCGGCCCCTACCTCCTGCTGTCGACACACCACTATCGCTGCTCCGCTCCGGCCGTCGATAAATGCAGCCTCTCCAATGGCTGCCATCACTCCAAGGTGCTCCACTTGAGTCACACCACTCCACCGCTCTCGCCTCTCTTCGGCGACCTCCACGGTACCCAAGCTGCCCATTCCCCACTGTGTCCTCCATTCTTTGACAAGCAAGCTCTGCCTCCACCTTTTTGTAAAGCCACGAGGAAGTGCCCCTCTCGGCAACCCACCTTGACGTTTAACCAAGATCCACGGCACCAACTTCATCGAAGAAGGAGTTCGAGCAGAAGTCACCTGAGGATTCAACAAGAATTAAGTCGACGAGCAAGGAAGATTTCGACTTTTTGACACCATCCATGGCTTGCCCTTTCTTTTTTTGTTTCCCAATTGGCCGTGGAGTTCACTGGACAATAGTGGTGTATTACTTTTGCCTTGTGTGCCAAATCTTGATGCTCTTAGCTTTCCATGTCTACATTCATCACCGCTCCCACATGAACAACGTTGATGTTGTATCGGAGATCCGGTATCAATTATCATCTCCAAGCTGTGAACCTGTAAGAACTTGGGTGCGTAGTATCTGCGTTTCTTTAACCAACACCTCTTTCTTCTAATAAAATGTCCACCTTTCCTCCCTGTGCGAATCTCGGGACGAGATTCTTTTTAAGGAGGTAGGCTGTAACACCCCTGGTGTTTAAAGCGTATAAGTAAGAGTGATTAAACAAACTAAGGAACTATAAACCCTGAAACTAAATCACTAGTAGGAATGAGAATTATACATGAGGATTGTTAAGTTTGTACTCGTGCTTTGGTTCTTGAAATTGAACCCAACAAAAACTTTTCTAGTACAAATCTAAACATCTTCTCTTACAAGTTGCACGACAAAACTCTAAATACATACTCTCGAGACGACGCATAAAAATTTCCTAAAAAGAAATCAGGATTGAACGGCAAATTAAGTAATGCTTCTATGCCCCTAAAGGTCTTAAAGGACTAATGGCTCATGTGAAGTCAACACATGAAATAATTCCAACTAACGATATTAATGACCTTCAGAAGGCAAGGTTCTAATTTAAAAATTTTAAATAAGAGTTGTGCACATCACAAACGTCTGATCAATATGAAAGGGTTGGGAAAGTATGTTCTAATTATAAAACCAAACCACTTTCTCAAATGAAAGTTGTGTATCTAAAAATGTCATTTGCAACCTTGGTGAGTTATGTATAACTCAGATGCTTAATCTACCAAACATAGGAAATCAAGTTTGAAAGACCAACTTAAACATGGGATGAAAAACACACGGTCACACACCCTTTTTAAAGGAGCTCACCTTGGGCTATAAATAGAATAATATTTAGAGTGCTCCTGATGTTCTTTAGTAAAATAATTGTTAATGATTTAATGTTAGGGTTAAACACTTGGACTAATAAAGCTTGTAGATCTAATCATGGCCTACATGTGGCAATCTTGAGGTTTTAGTAATAAAATGAGATTTTGTTCACAACATGAGCTTTCATAAAATACAAAGGATGTAAATTAATTAATATTTAATATATGTCAAGTTGTTAACGACATAATTAAAAGTTGAGCATATAAAATAAATAAGCTTTTAACCTCCATGTATGTGTCCATGTTTTAACTTTAAGTTAAAATAAGATTTTTACTCTCAAAATAAAAGGAGGAAGGACTTTAAATTGAAAACTCTCTTTGAGCAGTATACCTCTGATGTTTAGTGACACTATTGAAGGGTCTAAGAAAGGAGGGAGAGGTTAAATAAAATAATTAATAAAAAGGAAGATAAGGCAAAACAATGGGGTTAGAATTCAGAAATTGACCAAAAATTCAGACTGAAATTCAAAAACAAAGGTCTGGTGACACCCAACAGAAATCTCAAGATTTTGGTACTGAACTTAAAAATCTCCGACAATAAGAGTTGCTGTCATCACAGATACAGCCCTTCATAACAAATCTCGCCACGGCGTTCGTTCCGCTTGATGACCCTCGAACCAGTATGTCCGTGACGATCGAGCTTACCCAGTATGTCCGTCACGATCGAGCCTACCCAGTATGTCCGTCACGATCGAGCCTAGCCAGTATGTCCGTGACGATCGAGCCTAGCCAGTATTGTCCGTGACGATCGAGCCTAGCTAGTAGTTTCAGTCATGAATCGAGGCCGCACGATAGGACCCTCGAGGCCCCGCAGTCCGTCACGATTCGAGGCCGCACGATAGGACCCTCGAGGCCCCGCAGTCCGTCACGCTCGAGGCTCCGCAGCCAAGCTCGAGGGGGCACTTACCCTCGAGCGACGTTCCGTCACGCTCGAGGCTTCGCAGCCAAGCTCGAGGGGGCACTCACCCTCGAGTGGCGTTTCCGACCGTTCGAGGCTCGGCAAGCTCGAGCTTGCGGTTCAAGCTCGAAGCGCCGTAGCGCCTGGTCGAAGTGCCTGGTCCAAGCTCGAAAGTTGTGTCCCACACCTCAGACTCCAACTTTTAATTTTACACGTTTCGAAGTTCAGCTCAAATTTTTGGAGAAAGTTCAAAAGGGGCAAAGGAGCTCCACGGGGCTGCCAGCTCGCCCCTGGCGCGCTCTGCTCCGGCCGGAGTCCGGCCGCCACGTGGCCGGTGTGTGGCGGAGACCGCGTCGGGTCGGCCGAGCCGTGGCGGCAGCTAGCTTTTTTCCTCACGCGTTTGTCCAAGCCTTCCGTACCGTCACGTCGCGGGCGACGGCGCACTGCTGCCTCGCGCCGCGGAGCGCCATCATGATGAGCTCGCTCGGCACTGGTCGCAGCCGCGCAGCGCCGCCCCGCAGTCGCGATGCTCGCTCGCTACGCGCCAAGGAGCACTGTGGAGGATCCCCAGCGATCACGCCACAATCTTCCTCGCCCAATCGTGTCGCGCGCGCTCTGTTCGAGCTCGGCCCGCATCAATGGCGCGTCACGTCGACCTTCTCTCCTCACGCGCGCTCCCGAGGCAACTCATTGCTCTTTTGCGTGCCTAAGCACTCCATCGAGTCTCTCATCACTTCCCTCAGTCCACAACACTGCCATTTTCTCCTCCTCGCGCTCAAGTCCGTCGTCTTCAACCTCCAGCCGCGCGGACCGAGCCGAGCTTCGCCGAGAATTTCGCCCTCCACTTTCCACCATTCCCAAATTCGTCGCGCACGAAGCTAGACCACCTCCCTAGCTTCCAATCCCCCACTTCTCGCGAGCTATCCCCAACTCTCCGGCGAGAAATCGGATTTCGCCCGAGTCCGCATTTCCGGCCGCCGGACCACGCGCACGTCGAGCCCCTACTTCGAGCCCTCCCCGAAGTCAACCAAGCATCCCGATAGCTTCCCCGAGTCCTACGGGTGCTCACGGACCCCTTCATTCCCGGCGACAGCCCCCAACTTCGCCGAAATCGAGCCCGCGGCGACCGCACTGCCACCGCACGTCGCCAGCGATTTACGAGCCTCTTCCGGCCTCCCAACCGTCATCGTTCGACTCGTGGTGAGCCACTCATTCTTTTTCCACCTCTCCGACCTCCTTTCACCGCCGTTCGCCCGGCGCAGTGATAGCCAGTAGTGGCCAGGGTTCCTTCTCGATGAGAACCCGGCGCAACGAGAGCCAGTAGAGTTCTTTTTCCTATTCGAACAGGGTTCTTCCTCGTTGAGAGCCCAGTTTCGAGCCAGGGTTCTTTCTTGATGAGAACTCAGTTTTGAGCTTCAGGGTTCTTTTTCGATAAGAACCTAGACCGCGGGAACCAGCAGAGTTCTTTCTGTCGAGAAGAACTCGGTCCTCGAGACCAACCGAGTTCTTTTCCTCGAAAGCAGGAGCTTAGAAGGGAAAAGAGAAACTTTGTTAAAATGTTAAGATAAAAATCACCTAGTGCAGTAACCTCGAATTATGTTTTGGCAGAACGCTTAACTTGTGCATCTCATGTAGAAGGCGCACTCGTTGACGGCTTCTACGACCTCGTCCCCGTCGACGGAGAGGAGAACCTCGAAGGCGGCCGAGCCAGCGTCGACGCAGACAGCCCGGAGCGTAGCAGTCAGCTAGCCCAAGAAGGCAAGCCCCGGAGCATAACCTAACCTTTACCAATTATGCATTATGACTTCTCTATGCTTGTGCATTTACGTTCAAGGAGTTGATTGAATACCTTAGCTGCACATTTCCTAGTACCTATGAATTGCAACACTAGTATGAAAGGATCGATAGAGCATTGCTTAGGTCCGTTACAAGTCGAGTGATTTCCTGTCACTCGCGAGACATAGGAGTTGCTTGTCTTTTCTTATGTTGGAATCATAAGGATTGACGGGCGGGATGATAGATGTAGATCTCCCGTCCGTGTATGATAATTGATTTAAGGTCGAAATGTGTGGTTGAGTGTGTCAAGTTTTTGAACGTACCACATGCATGCCGGTATATGGGAGCCGGTAAGCCCGGTACCAGATTGAAGCAGCTAGGGCCGATAGCCATCTCTCCTTGGAAACTTTGTTTTCCCCTGCCGTACACTTGTGGATATATGCGTGAGACTGTGAGTGAAGCAGTAAACCTTTATCCTAAGGAAATGGACCCGGTTCCGAATTGTGGATCGATGGGAAAGGTTGGGAAATGCTTGTACCTTTTATAGCAAGCAGAGTATCCGTGTGTGTTGGGTTTCCCCTGGCCAGGTAGCAAAATTTGGTTCGAACTGTCCGCTTCTCGCGGTTAATGAGACTACTTGACCGCCTTGCTACATTGAGTAACAAGTGAAACTTTGAGATTGATAAACTTGTTCTATGAATTAATTTGTATTGCACCACTTGTATGCTTAGAGAGGATGCTAATCTAGAATGGTTAAATGTACTAGAATATGATGCTAAAACTTGAAAGCAAGGATCTACCTTTAGTTGCTTTTTGGCAAACAAACCCACCAGCCAAAAGCCTCTCATTGTCTAGATGTCGGTGATATGGATTTCACCCGACGGGTAAGCCTTGCTGAGTATTAGTATACTCAGCCTTGCTTGTGGCAATGATTTACAGGTACACCTTTGGATGTCGATGCTTTGTCTTGGCCTACCCAGGTTCCACCTGGCTGGCACATCGAATGGGTTCCGTCCTCTGCCGAGGATCGGGAGGAGTAGCATCGTGGCAGGCTTCAGCACGGTGTTATTGTATCGTCGTTAGATTATCTTCCGCTGCAATGAAACTTTTATTTCCGCTGCAAGACTTTGTACTCTGATTTAAATTTGAACTTGGTTTGTAATAACTTGTGATACCTATTTGTGTAAGTTAATTTGTGGAATGTTGTAATCTCTGGAACTCACCTTCGTGTGAGCGTGCTGTTGTTTCGATCGAGAAAAGTACGTGGTTTAATCGGGTTTAATCCGACGGCGCTCCAGCTTATTCCGGATTAAGTGCCTGGTTACGTGATTAGTGGTCCCAGGGTACTTAACTTGGAATAATTCCGGAGTGGTCCGCCACAGCGCAAAAAGCAGGGACTTGTTTGAAAGGTTTTAAAAGTTCTAGGGCCTCCAGCGTAAAAAGATTCTTAAACCTAGATCTATTTTTCCCGAATCTTGTACAATCCGCTAAAAATTGTACAAAAATTAGAAAAATGCACAAAAATACTCCCTGGACACGTGAGATTGTAAACTCCAATCTCCTTTAAGCATGTATACACTTTTGGTGAACCATTTTTGAACTAAAATTCAAACTGTAAATTTAGAAACTTGTGCACCATTTCAAATCCAGAGCTCCGCTAGGGCTGAGCTTTGGATATGTTGTTTGCAGTGACCTTGGACACCTTGTGTCCAAAGGGAACCTAAAAATATGGACTGTAGTTTCAGTGATGAATTAATTTGTGATTTCTGTCTTTTGCAGTCCTGAAATTATTAAAAATAATTTGTGCAGCTAAAAATCACCATTTTTCTCCAGAGGCCTAAAAACTTGTTAGCACATCTGTTAAAAATGCCAAACTTAATTTTTTCTCTGTTTAAACTAGCAAATAAATAGATATGTGTTTTCGGATAGAAATTTATTGAGGACTGTCCAAGGGTTATTTTGAGCCACCACTTGGGCAGAGCCCTCCTTGCACTCATGACTAGCTCTGGTAGGAAAATTTCCTGATTTGGATGTATTTTAGATTTTATATGAATTTATTTCATTTATGCAGGCCGCAGTTTGAACTATTTTTAATAAATTCTGTGTAGCTCAGATTTAGCTAAATTTTAGAGTGAGCCTAACTCTTATACTCTAGTAGCTGTCATAAAGTTTGTAGATAAAAAGGATGAACAGAAACTGAGAAACAAAAATGAGAAGAAATTAAGGTGGAATTGAATTATATAAGAGAATAGAACTTTTGATAATTAGTTAAAATAAAATAAGGAAAGCCCGAATTCCAGAACAGCACCCAATCTACAAAATAATAAATAGAAATTCTTTTATATATGTACACAATCACCATCAAAGATGAATAAAAAAATTTTCCACACCCTTCCTTTAATTTTATGAAGAAGAAAGTAGTACTTAAGCATGTCTAGGTGAATATGGCCTTCAAGGCCTTAGTTTTAGAATCACTAGGCAGCCACTATAAAGTTATGCATCTCATGTAGAAGGCGTTATTCCGGACGGCACCTACCATCTCATCCCCGCCGACGGAGAAAGCACCCCGGAGAACGGTGCCGGCCAAGGAACAAATGACCCGGAGGCTAACCCCCAGCTAGAGCAAGAAGGCAAGCCCCGGAGCATAACCTAACCTTTAAAGTTTATGCATCTATGAATTCCCTATGCTTGTGCATTTACGTTTCAAGGAGTTGATTGAATACCTTAGCTGCACATTTCTAGTACCTATGACTTGCAACACTAGTATGAAAGGATCGATAGGGCATTGCTTTAGGTCCGTTACAAGTCGAGTGATTTCCTGTCACTCGCGAGACATAGGAGTTGCTTGTCTTTACTTATGTTGGAATCATAAGGATTGACGGGCGGGATGATAGATGTAGATCTCCCGTCCGTGTATGATAATTGATTTAAGGTCGAAACGTGTGGTTGAGTGTGTCAAGTTTTTGAACGTATCACATGCATGCCGATATATGGGAATCGGTAAGCCCGGTACCAGATTGAAGCAGCTAGGGCCGATAGCCATCTCTCCTTGGAAACTTTGTTTCCCCTGCTGTACACTTGTGGATATATGCGTGAGACTGTGAGTGACGCAGTAAACCTCTATCCTAAGGAAGGTGGATTCGGATCCGAATTGTGGATCGATGGGAAAGGTTGGGAAGTGCTTGTACCTTTTATAGCAAGCATTATCCGTGTGTGTTGGGTTTCCCCTGGCCAGGTAGCAAAATTCGGTTCGAACTGTCCGCTTCTCGCGGTTAATGAGACTGCTTAACCGCCTTGCTGCATTGAGTAACAAGTGGAATTATGAGATTGAAGAAATTGTTGTATGAATTAAATTGTACTGCACCACTTGTATGCTTAGAGAGGATGCTAATCTAGAATGGTTAAATCTATTAGAATATGATGCTAAAACTATGAAAGCAAGGACCTACTTTTAGTCGCTTTTTGGCAAACAAACCCACCAGCCAAAAGCCTCTCATGTCTAGATGTCGGTGATGTAGCTTTCACCCTGATGAGGACATCACTCATTCGGATGCACATGACATGCCTACGCCTTTCATTCAAGGTCCAATCACAAGAGCTCGTGCGCGACAATTAAATTTAGAGGTGAGCTCGCTTCTAAGTGTTCCTTTTAATAGATTTGAGAATAGATCGCTACCTATTGTTTATAATGTTGTTAGGAACCAAGGAGAAGACAAGGAGACGCATGGAGGGAGGCTTGGAGGCGTGGGGAACAGCCAAGGGTCGGCCAAGCATCGTGGAGGTCCATTACAACTCGACTTCGGGTCCAACTCGGAGTCCAGGAACAGTCTGGAGTAAAACGGACGCCCAGGCCGCATACGGACTCGGATTTTGACGTTCTATATATGGTTGGAAAGGGAATTTCATAGAGCTTCCAATGGAACCAGAACCAGGCCCAAATTCACTCTGAGTCGACGGGAATCGTCCGAGGAAGGTGGCGTCCAGAATCTGTTCCGGTGCTGCGTCACCGATATTTGGCCTTTGGGCCGTGTATCTTCGTTGAGCCCATTAGGGGCGCGTGCAGGGGGTAGACCACGACCCTAACCTCTATATATCAGTAGCCGCCGCCCTCGTTAGGGTTTGGGTTTTGCTTAGATTAATCTGTCTAGAACAGTTTCGCCGTCATCGGTTTGTGAGACCCCAACTCGTGAGATTAATCATACATCTGCAATTGTGTTGCATCCTTCTGTGTTCTTGCTTGTGTTCTTCGATTCGCAGGCAAGGATTAGCCTTCTGGGCGAGGTCGACTTAGGTCGATAACCTGAGGAGACGTGGTGCTATGATTGCGGGGTTCAGGACGTTTTGTTCGGAAGCCGGATCGATTTGTGTCGCGACTCCGCCAAAATCGTCGCTTATTTGAACCTTCCGGAAGATCGGGAACCCTAGTCCACATCACACCCGACGGGTACAGTGTTGGATGTGGCAGTCGATGCCATGACTTGGCCTACCCAGGTTCCCCCTGGATGGCACATCGAGTGGGTTCCGTCCTCTGCCGAGGAACGGGAGGAGTAGCACCGTGGCAGGCTTCATCATGGTGTTACGTCGTATCGTCGTTAGTTTATTTTCCACTGCAATGAACTACTTTATTTCCGCTGCAAGAATTTGATACTCTGATTTAAATTTCGAACTTGGTATGTAATAACTTCGAGATACTATTTATGTATGTTAAAATTGTGGAATGTTGTAATCTCTGGAGCTCACCTTCGTGTGGGCGTGCCTGTTGTTTCGATCGAGTAAAGTACCTGGTTAAATCGGGTTTAATCCGACAACGCTCCAGCTTATTCCGGATTAAGTGCCTGACTACTTGATTAGTGGTCCCGAGGTACTTAACTTGGAATAATTTTGGCGATACCAGCTGTGGCAGAACCGCCCAATTTAAACTTGCTCAAGTGCGTCTAGTCACCCTAACTCAGGGTAGTACTTGCACGCACTTCAAACAGTTTAAACCCGGTAGTCTGTCGAGTGTCCCCGGGACATCCCGAATCATCCACTGACAACATTCTCTTACCAAAACTCAGGATCAATACCAAGTTGGGAAAAACACAACAGGCATTACCTTTTTACATAAATACGGACAGATACGAATTATTACAAACCGAGTTTTGAAAGAACCTTAACTGCAAACCATAGTACTAAGATCTTAATACAAACTAGATTTATACAACTGAAGAGACATTAGAGCTCTGGAGTACTCTAAACATCTAGAGCCATCTGGGACCTCCGATGCTCTAGAGCTTTTGGCTATCTTCTTCACCTTCGGGTTGTGGAACATCCTCTGGAAAACAGAAAAGGTAGAACCCTGAGTACGAAGGTACTCAGCAAGACTTACCCGTCTTACCAAAGAAAAGACTCTCAAGGATGGATGATTAGGCTTTTTGGTGGTTATTTGGCTGACTCAACTATTGCGGAAAAGCTTACTAATAACGGGTCCTTATCTGGCAGTTTTAACTCAATTAGGTATTAACTACTCACTAAGTTGTAAATACCTTTTTCATACAAGTGATACTAGGTTCAAACAGCAATTTGAATCACTCATAGATAATAGTTCAACTTGTTTCCTCTACGATGTTTAACACTTGATCAAGTGCACTCATAACCAAGAGTTGTGTCGATCCGTATCAATGTACATCCTGCAGGAGATACCTAGCCCCCAGTCACGTACAGCTGCGCCAGCTGTCCGCAACAACCTTTCAATTAGTTGGGCCAAAGACCGGAAATATCCTTACTCGAACCCGGGAACGCATCCCCACGTGGGCCCCACATCTGGCGACCACCCCGTGAGTTCCAGATGACGATCCCGCCTTTCTCCGACCCAGCAAGCACGGGTAAGCGATATTTCCAATCAACGAGCCAGCTAATCTAATTGGCTTTACTGGTCCCATAACCTAGTAAGAAACCAGGTAGAATCACTTGATCAATCTTTTAAACAACGGATCGGTCCTTAGTGACTTTAGCTAGTAGGCAGAGCTAAGGATCCAGCCTACCTCAATCCATTCTATCAACCTCTGCCCACTCTCTTCTCTTATTACCTCATATAAGATCCATCTATGATTAGTGAGAACCTGAATCATCAATTTTATATAACCTTGCAAAGCATAATTAAGTGGATAATTTCTAATCCATTTATTCCCTAGCTAGCAAAGGTAGTTCTACCAAGGAGTAGTTCATGCATCGAAAGTTTTCATTCAACTCCTAACCTAATGCACACATAAAGGCATAATATTTGGACTCGTGATCTTCTAAAATAAAATAGGTAAAGATGCATCCGGGGCTTGCCTTGAGTCTCAAAAAGGTTAGTGGTCTCGGCGACTTCCTGGGACTCCGGAGCAACCACTAGAACCTCCTCGTAATGAACTTGGTCGTCGGAAAGTTCCACGTAGTCCACTTCCGAGGCTTCGGATTCTATTATGCAATGCAAGTCAGTGATTAGAGATGCAACAGTTTAAAATATAGCACACTAAACTTTATTTCTCGATACAGTTGCAAGCCAACAAAACTACCCAACCTTTTCCCAAAGAAAAAGTTGTTTTATTGTGTAGGTGAAATGATCCTTATTTCTTTTATATATTTATTAAAGAAGAATTAATAAGTGTGCTAAAATTATTTTCTACAAATCCCTAACACTTTATTTCTTTTTAAATGTGCTTGTAAAACATGAATCCTATTTTTAAATGCTTTTAAAAATTATACTAACTATTTTAGCAATTAAATTTCTAAGATGGTTTTATTATTAAATCCTAAACAACACAAATTTAAAGGTTTAGCATTTTTATAGCATAAAGGAAAATCTAAGGAAATTATAAAAATTTATTTCACATTTTTCTGATTTTTCTATGATTTTCTATAATTAAAACAGTGGAAAAACATAAATTAAATCTATTTCTAAAATCTATTTGGCTTTCTTGCAAAAACCCCCTCGACTTTTCTTTTCTTCTCCACCGCGGCCCTTGCCCACGCGGAGCAGAGCTCCCGCGCGGACCGACCCCTCGCCGGCGTTGACCCGCGCACGCTCGCCGACGGCGAGGTCCTCCGGTGACGACGACTAGCCCAACGGCTACGCTACCCTACGGCGCATTCATTTTAGCCCTAAACTGCCGCCGCAACTCTAACCCTAGCCCCCATGGCGGCTCGGCGGCGAGGCTCGACGGCGCTCCGCGCTCCGGCAAACCCATCGCCCGAACTGGTCCCCCGACGAGCTGGCGAGCAACACCAACACCGACGACATCTTGCGCGCACACCAAACCAGCCCGCGCGGCACTACGCGCGTTAGCACCTCACGCCGGCCATGGCGGGAGCGCGCTTGGCGCACGCGGCGGCGAGCATCTAACGGCACGACCACGACGAGACGACGGATGACGACTACCCCGTGAGCATCAGCGACCTTAGTGTAACACCCAGATTTCCAAGAAATCCGAATGCTTCCATATGTGTGCCCAGGATGTCCACAGAACACATATAGATTACAAATATTGAATCACAGAGAACACAATGCTCGAATAAAAATAGTTTATAACAGAGTTTGGCACAAGACATAGTCTTAAACAAATAACACAGCGGAAGACTTAATACTATTAAACGTTTCAACTAGGTAGAGCCTCAAATCCACAGGGACACCGACTGGTTGAACACAGCTTAGAAGTACGGCAGATCCTCCGGAAACTCAGCAAGCGACTGATCATTCATTGCTCCATCTGTTACCCATCCGGGATTTTGTTGAATAGTTGCAAGTGTAAGTCAACCATCTTACTTAACAAGTATAACACGGGTTATGCAGGAACGAAAGGCTTGACACGGTTATACTGCATTAGCACTTTTAGTTGTTTTATTTTATTATCATTTAATTTACTACAAATGAGTAGAGCCCAGGTATAAACCCATTAATAAGGTATAAGTGATTATAGAGCAAACCAATTTCAACCACTAAAATCATCTTCTAATCAAAAAGGATCCAGGCCGCTCGTATCCGTGAGCACGGCTATCATGATAGATCAACACTCTGCAGAGGTTTCGCCCTTTACCCGCCGGTCACATAAATCCAAAAGAACTTATGTTACGAGGACTTTCACAAAACACCCTAACAAGCACAGTAGCCGTTTTGGTTCAACATAGGCAGCATAACCCGAGGCATCGAGATTGACGTACGCTCAGGGCGCAACGTGAGGGGGTCAATGGCGTCCAGAGCGAGAGCGCAATCATCGCAACGTGTGAAGCTGCCGTACATCGGGCGCTTACATCACGGGACTTTGCCTAACGGGGCATAGCCAACGGATAAAACCGTCCTCGATGGATCAAACTATACTCTCACCCATGCACCCCACATACGCCTTTCGGTAACCACTGGCGAGCTAGAGACGTACAAGCTAGTTATCCAAGACCAGAGCCATTATAGTTCCAACGGCGGCGAACAAGTTCCTGGGTTGCCGCTTTAAGAACCGGACCTTATGGAGAGACATTAGAACAAAGCACAAAGCACATGCTCTAATTCCCTAGATCAAACCTTACAGAGACACTAGAACAAAGCACACAGCACATGCTCTAGTTCCCCGAACCATGTTGCTAAAAAGCATCTTTTAACCATCATTGAAGTGAACCATTAGTTCAGTATTAACATAAAAATAAATGTTGGTTGCAGCGCGTAGCATAATCTAACCATAATGCATAGAACCCCGGGTAACAAGGAATACGGTAAAGACTAGGAACATCCTTAATGGTTAACAATTTTAGACACATGCATATGATTGATGTGATTAATCGGTGTATAGGTAACAAGGATGGTCCGTGTTATACTTGCCTTCCTCAGAGAACTGCTGCTGCACCTGCTCTTCGGGAACGGGATCGTCGGCGAACTCGAACGGCTCGGCAACTACTCACATCAATCACCAACAAGCATCCACACATACATGCAAACAAGATTACTTAATTAGAACAGTACACCAAACATAAACAAAAGATGAAAAGAAGGTTTTAGAGCTACTCTACGCTTCACTACGAACACGTGAGCGCGAAAATCACTCAAATCGGAGTTAAAACGGAGAAACTACGCTTAAAACGGGCTCTAGGGGCTTGCTGGTAAAGATTTTAGGCTTCCAGGGGTGTTTTTGAAAGAAACCAGGGACCTAAAACGTAATTTTGTATAAAAACACAAGGGCTGCGGCGTAAAAACAACTTTCAGGACGGCGGGCATGATTTTTCAAAAGAACAGGGGCTAAAACGAAAGAAAAAGGACTTGGTTGTAAATACTTTTGAACTGCGCTGGACCGCGGGTTGATTTTCAAAAACTGCAGGGGCTCTTTTGCAAAACAGGCGCGGCGGCGGCTGGTTGCTGACGTGGGCTGACGTCACCGTGGACCGAACCGTGGACCGGCTTGAACCGCGGTTCACGGAAACCGGCTCGGTTTAGATCGGTTTTCAGATCTGGCCGTCGGTTTCGAATCTAACGGCTCAGATTAGATCGGTCTCTCGGCTTCACCGGAAACGGCGGCTCGCGGCGGCGCGCGGCGGCGCTCTCGCCGGAGATGGCTCGGCTGGGGGCTAGAAGGCTCCAAACCTCGCCGTGATTGGCTCAAAAGAGAGAGGAGAAGTTGGAGGTTCGGTTTTGGGGATCGGAGGCGAACATCGCGCGGCGGAGACGGCTCGCGACGAACGGCGGCGCGGTGATGGCTCCGGTGAGCTCGCGCGGACACGGAAAGGCGAGAGAGAGGGGGTAAAAGAGCTCGGCATGTTCCTTACGTGCTCGTGAAGCTCCGGGGACAGCTCTTGTTGGGAGAGGCGCGGCGGAGCGTCGGGTTGGCGGCGGTGGATTGAAGCTCGGCGGCGCTAGGGTTTGAGGCGTGGGGGATCCGCGAGAAGGGGCCGCGACATATATAGGGGCTAGGCGGAGACTCCCTGGCATGCGCGCCAAGCCGGGGAAGGCGGCGTGAGCGGTGGGGACTCGCGGCGGCGCGGGGAGGAGTCCCGGTTCGATGCGGCGCGAGGTAGGAGAAGGGGCTTACAGGCGGGCCCGGCATGTCAGTGACTGGGAGAGAGAGAGGAAGCGCGCGCTGCGGAGAGAAGAGAGAGGCTGACGGGTGGGCCCGGCATGTCAGTGGCAGCGAGCGGAGGGCGCGGGCTGGCGCGGAGCGGGCTGCTGCGGCGGTGGGCCGAGCTGCTGCTGGTGGGCTGCGGAAAAAGGAGAAAGGGGTTGGGCCGCGCGGAAAAGAAAGAGAAAGAAGGCTGGGCCGCTGGGCTGAAAAGAGAGAGAGAAAAAGAGAGAGAAAAGAAAAGGTTTTTCTTTTATTCAAACACTCATTTGAATTCAAATTCAAATTTGAATTCAACAATCAAAAATAAATGCACCAGCATGAATGCAACAATAATGTTTCTATTTCCTATATTTGCTTTTAATTATTCAAAAATTTTATTTCCCTATACTATTTATGAACACTCAAAAAGGAAAACCCATTAATTACTATTTTTTTTAAATAGGCATTTTTAGGGTGTTACAAACCTACCCCCCTTAAGATGAATCTCGTCCCCGAGATTCGGACGTGGATTGGAAGAGATGTGGATATTCTGCCTTGAGTTCATCCTCCTGTTCCCAGGTTGCCTCATCCTCTGTATGACGATTCCACTGAACCTTGCACATACGTATCACTTTGTTCCTGGTGACTCTCTCAGACTCCTCTAAGATCTTGACCGGATATTCCTCATAAGTAAGGTCCTCCTGCACATTCAATTCCTCTAACGGAATCTGTTCCTCTGGCACCCGTAAACACTTTTTCAGCTGGGACACGTGGAACACATCATGCACTCCCGCCAATTTCTCTGGTAACTCTAACTGATAAGCCACTTCACCTCTCCGTTCTAATATCTTGAATGGTCCAATGTAGCGAGGTGCTAGCTTGCCTTTAACATTGAATCTCTTCACACCTCTCATTGGTGACACCTTAAGGTATACAAAGTCACCAATCTCGAAGCTGAGGTCTCGTCGCCTCACGTCTGCATAACTTTTCTGCCGTGACTGAGCTGTTCTCAAATTCTGCCTAATGACATGTACTTGTTCTTCTGCCTGCTTCAAGACCTCAGGTCCAAATACCTTACCTTCTCCGGTCTGATTCCAAAACAACGGTGTCCTGCACTTTCTTCCGTACAACACCTCAAATGGTGACATCCTGAGACTCTGCTGGTAGCTGTTGTTGTACGAGAACTCTGCATAGCACAAACTCTTATCCCAGCTACTTCCATACTGCAATGCACATGCTCGCAACATGTCCTCCAGTATCTGATTCGTCCTCTCGGTCTGACCGTCTGTCTGCGGATGGTAAGCGGAACTGAAGTGAAGCTTAGTATCCATGGACTCATGTAACTTGCGCCAAAAGTGCGACGTAAACTGACTTCCTCGGTCTGATACTATCTTCTTAGGTACCCCATGCAAACATACAATCCGCTCCATATACAATTCTGCTAGTTTGGCACCGGAATATGTAGTCTTTACCGGAATAAAGTGAGCCACCTTCGTCAATCGGTCCACTATCACCCATATAGAGTCATAACCTTTCTGCGTGCGGGGCAATCCTGTTATAAAATCCATACCCACTTCTTCCCATTTCCACTCTGGTATCTTCATAGGCTGAAGCAAACCTGCCGGTCTCTGATGTTCGGCCTTAACTCTCTGGCATACGTCACAAAGAGCTACATGTGCTGCAACATCGCGCTTCAAACCATACCACCAAAATCTTTCCTTGAGGTCCAAGTACATCTTGGTACTTCCCGGGTGAATGGAATATGCTGACTCGTGCGCTTCCCGTAAGATAACATCCTTGATATGCTGCTGATCTGGCACCACTATTCTGTTACCATACCACACTGTTCCTTGATCATCCAATCGGAATCCTGGCGCTTTATCTGTCCCGATCTTCTTAACCAACTCCTTGATTTCCTCATCCTCCAATTGACCTTTTCGGATTTCTTGTTCAAGAGTTGACTCCACTTCTAGCTCAGCCACGTTAGCTACCATACCCAAGTTTAAGCGTTCAAACTCCCTACTAAGCTCTTCCGGTAAATTCTGACCCGGTAGCACATTCGCAAAACTCTTTCTACTCAAAGCATCGGCCACCAAGTTAGCCTTCCCTGGATGGTAGTGAATTTCTAGTTCAAAGTCATTGATCTTCTCAAGCCAACGACGTTGCCTCATATTCAACTCGGATTGCGTGAACACATACTTAAGGCTCTTGTGGTCGGTATAGATGTCGCACTTGTGTCCAATCAAATAATGCCTCCAGATCTTCAATGCGTGTACCACGGCTGCCAATTCCAGATCATGTGTCGGATAATTCAGCTCATGTCTCCTCAACTGTCTGGACGCATATGCCACAACTCTACCTTCCTGCATGAGTACACATCCCAATCCTTGACGAGACGCATCGCAATACACTGAGAAACTTTTAGTAACATCTGGCAGTACCAATACTGGTGCAGTGGTCAGCCTTTTCTTCAACTCCTCAAAGCTAGCTTGACACTGCGGTGTCCACACAAACTTGGCATTCTTTTCTAGCAATGATGTCAAAGGCTTGGCAATCTTGGAGAATCCCTCAATAAAACGCCGATAGTAACCTGCCATTCCAAGAAAACTCCTGATCTCACTGACATTCTGCGGTGGAATCCAGTTGAGAACATCCCTGACCTTCTTCGGATCAACTGCGACACCTCCATTTGACAACACATGGCCCAAGAATGATACCTCCTTCAGCCAGAATTCACATTTACTCAACTTAGCATACAACTGATGTTCTCGGAGTCTCTGCATCACTAACCTCAAGTGTTCCTCATGCTCTTCCTCATTCTTGGAGAAAACCAGAATATCATCGATGAACACCACGACGAACTTGTCAAGATAATCCATGAACACACTGTTCATCAAATACATGAAGTAGGCCGGTGCATTAGTCAATCCAAAGGACATAACTGTGAACTCATACAAACCATACCGGGTAGTGAAAGCTGTCTTGGGGATATCTGTCACCCGGATTCTCATCTGATGATAGCCTGATCTGAGATCGATCTTCGAGAACACACAAGCTCCTCTCAATTGGTCAAAGAGATCATCGATCCTTGGCAGTGGGTACTTATTCTTGATAGTGACCTCATTGAGGGCTCGGTAGTCTATGCACATCCTCTGTGTCCCGTCTTTCTTATCAACAAACAACACTGGAGCTCCCCAAGGCGAACAACTAGGACGAATATACCCCTTAGCTAGTAGGGCCTTTAATTCTTCTTTAAGTTTCTTTAATTCTTTTACCCCCATTCTATATGGTCTTTTAGCTATGGGTGCTGTGCCAGGCATAAGTTCAATAACAAATTCAACTTCACGGTCCAGAGGCATACCTGGCAATTCATCTGGGAACACATCTGGATACTCGTTCACCACTCGAATGTCCTTCAACTCTGTGCCTTCAGCATGATTGACCTGACCGGGCTCTGTGGTTTTGGTTGCTTGATACTCAATCTTCTCCCCTGATGGAGTCACTAACTGAACAGCACGCTTGGAACACTGGATGACGGCATCGTACTTTGCTAGCCAGCTCATTCCCAAAATCAGATCCATCCCGATAGAGTTTAGAACTATAGGGTGTGCTAAAAAGTCTACCCCCCTTATGTTAACTGCTACATTAGGACAACGTAATGTGGCCCGAAGTTCTCCCCCCGGTGAGTTAACTAACATGGTGTTCCCCATAGGTTGCATAAGCATCAAGTTCTTTTTCACGAAATCAGCAGATATAAAAGCATGCGAAGCTCCAGAATCAAACAAAACTGTAGCAGGTTGTGAGTTGACCGAGAACGTACCGACTACCACATCTGTGGCTACTTCTGCAGTTTCTGCTCCCACATGGTTGAGCTTGCCCCTGGCGTAGTTCTGCTGGCCTCGGTTTCCCTGTGCCTGCTGCTGATTTCCATTCTGAGTTTGTTGTGGCCCTGCCTTCTGGTTGTTGTTCTGACCGGTGGAATTCTGGACCCTCCGGGGACAAAAGTTAGCATAATGTCCCTGTTCACCACAGTGATAGCATACCCTTGGGCCGACAGGAGTGGTGTTAGCCTGGGTAGTGCGTGAAGCCTGAGTGTTCTGCTGCACGTTCTGGTAGCGCTGCTGTTGCTGCTGGGGTGGTGCATACTGGGGACGTTGCTGGTTCTGGCTGCGGTTCTGAAGGCTTGATTGTCCCTGAGTGCGCTGCTGATTCACCTGCTGGGGGTTGTAGCGGGGGCGGATGTTGCTGCCAGATTGCTGGTTCATGAACTTTCTCTTCTTGTCCTCAATCTCACGACGCTTGTGCTCCACCATCAGGGCACCATCAACCAATGCACCGAAGGTTGGGAAGGTGATGCACATCAACTGTAGCTGCAAAACATCCTGGAGTCCATTCCGGAAGCGAGTTTGCCTCTTCTCATCTGTCGACACCTCATCTGGTGCATAGCGGGCCAGCTCAAGGAACTTGTCACGATAGGCAGTGACGCTCATTCCCTCCTGCGTCAGGGCTAGGAACTCCCTCTTCTTTAGGACCGTCAGTCCCTCAGGCACATGGTGAGCACGGAAGGCTTCACTGAACTGCTGCCAAGTGATCTGGTTGCGATCGGGTTGCGCATATTGGTATGCTACCCACCAGTCGAGAGCGGCTCCTTCAAATTGTCCAGAGGCGTAGAGCACCTTCTCCCTGTCATCACACTGAGCAATGTCGAGCTGTCTCTCCACTGCCTTGATCCAGTCTTCAGCTTCCATCGGGTCCTTGGCGCGGGAGAACTTTGGCGGGCGCCCCTTCAAGAACTCTCCCCTCCTGTCCCGGATGGGCTGGGGAGGTGGCTGAACAGGTGGATTCTGCAGGTTCTGCTGCATCAAAGCTATGGCCTGAGTCAACTGTTGCATCGTCTGTGTCTGCAAGCGGACTAGATCTTCCATGGTGGGCGGCTGGTTCTGGTTCTGATTCGGGTTCTGGTTCTGGTTCTGGTTGCCACCACCCATCGATCCTCTTGTCCCAACCATCTGTCATAAAACAAAACCCCAACATTCATAATCACTGTCATGTCTGACCCAGTGTCAAGAATTGAAGCAATCCATTGACAAGATAAGGTTCTCAGGCGATAGGAAAGATGATGGATGGTATGCAAAGGAGAGATTAGGAACCCATCTATCTATCCACTAAACACCTTATACCTTA
The DNA here is from genome assembly GCA_015342445.1 of Digitaria exilis. Lineage (NCBI taxonomy): Eukaryota > Viridiplantae > Streptophyta > Magnoliopsida > Poales > Poaceae > Digitaria > Digitaria exilis. Next base: position 260,965 of record JACEFO010002576.1, read on the forward strand.
GTCCAATACTAGATGATTGCAGACTCTCGTCCACGCTCATCACAACCATTACAAAGATCCAAATCACACATAAGCATAATGACAATTCATTCAAGCATTTAAAGTCAAGGTTCACACAAGACTCGGCACTATTCGACTAGTTTTGACTCAAAAACGTTCTATTTGATCTCTACTGGCATTTAGGGTCGATGGTGGTGCGGTAAGCTAGGGTGCTATATCTAGTCCTTCTGTGGGGTGGCGACTGTGCACCGAACTACGGACTGCGTAGCGCCGGTCCTTCCGACTGGTGCTGCAGCTCCTCGGGGTTCCCTTCTTCGGTCTCCTGCCTAAGAAGCTCCTTGTAGGCGTCTGGGTTGCGTGCCACCAACGGGTACTCATTGATGCGGGGTGGAAGGTAGACATCAGTGCTCTTACGGACTATCTATCTCTGTCGAGCCATCTATGGAAGTGAAAACTAGAGGAGGGCTAGAAAATTTTCACAAAGGACAGGGGTAGAATAGAACACCATTTTTCAACAGAAACTCAACTCTAGGATGTAAAATAATTTTTAGAGCAAGAATTAAGCAAGTTCTAATCGACCGTTCTATCTAGGCTGTGATCCTACAGTCAGCACGGCTCTGATACCAACTTTGTAACACCCAGATTTCCAAGAAATCCGAATGCTTCCATATGTGTGCCCAGGATGTCCACAGAACACATATAGATTACAAATATTGAATCACAGAGAACACAATGCTCGAATAAAAATAGTTTATAACAGAGTTTGGCACAAGACATAGTCTTAAACAAATAACACAGCGGAAGACTTAATACTATTAAACGTTTCAACTAGGTAGAGCCTCAAATCCACAGGGACACCGACTGGTTGAACACAGCTTAGAAGTACGGCAGATCCTCCGGAAACTCAGCAAGCGACTGATCATTCATTGCTCCATCTGTTACCCATCCGGGATTTTGTTGAATAGTTGCAAGTGTAAGTCAACCATCTTACTTAACAAGTATAACACGGGTTATGCAGGAACGAAAGGCTTGACACGGTTATACTGCATTAGCACTTTTAGTTGTTTTATTTTATTATCATTTAATTTACTACAAATGAGTAGAGCCCAGGTATAAACCCATTAATAAGGTATAAGTGATTATAGAGCAAACCAATTTCAACCACTAAAATCATCTTCTAATCAAAAAGGATCCAGGCCGCTCGTATCCGTGAGCACGGCTATCATGATAGATCAACACTCTGCAGAGGTTTCGCCCTTTACCCGCCGGTCACATAAATCCAAAAGAACTTATGTTACGAGGACTTTCACAAAACACCCTAACAAGCACAGTAGCCGTTTTGGTTCAACATAGGCAGCATAACCCGAGGCATCGAGATTGACGTACGCTCAGGGCGCAACGTGAGGGGGTCAATGGCGTCCAGAGCGAGAGCGCAATCATCGCAACGTGTGAAGCTGCCGTACATCGGGCGCTTACATCACGGGACTTTGCCTAACGGGGCATAGCCAACGGATAAAACCGTCCTCGATGGATCAAACTATACTCTCACCCATGCACCCCACATACGCCTTTCGGTAACCACTGGCGAGCTAGAGACGTACAAGCTAGTTATCCAAGACCAGAGCCATTATAGTTCCAACGGCGGCGAACAAGTTCCTGGGTTGCCGCTTTAAGAACCGGACCTTATGGAGAGACATTAGAACAAAGCACAAAGCACATGCTCTAATTCCCTAGATCAAACCTTACAGAGACACTAGAACAAAGCACACAGCACATGCTCTAGTTCCCCGAACCATGTTGCTAAAAAGCATCTTTTAACCATCATTGAAGTGAACCATTAGTTCAGTATTAACATAAAAATAAATGTTGGTTGCAGCGCGTAGCATAATCTAACCATAATGCATAGAACCCCGGGTAACAAGGAATACGGTAAAGACTAGGAACATCCTTAATGGTTAACAATTTTAGACACATGCATATGATTGATGTGATTAATCGGTGTATAGGTAACAAGGATGGTCCGTGTTATACTTGCCTTCCTCAGAGAACTGCTGCTGCACCTGCTCTTCGGGAACGGGATCGTCGGCGAACTCGAACGGCTCGGCAACTACTCACATCAATCACCAACAAGCATCCACACATACATGCAAACAAGATTACTTAATTAGAACAGTACACCAAACATAAACAAAAGATGAAAAGAAGGTTTTAGAGCTACTCTACGCTTCACTACGAACACGTGAGCGCGAAAATCACTCAAATCGGAGTTAAAACGGAGAAACTACGCTTAAAACGGGCTCTAGGGGCTTGCTGGTAAAGATTTTAGGCTTCCAGGGGTGTTTTTGAAAGAAACCAGGGACCTAAAACGTAATTTTGTATAAAAACACAAGGGCTGCGGCGTAAAAACAACTTTCAGGACGGCGGGCATGATTTTTCAAAAGAACAGGGGCTAAAACGAAAGAAAAAGGACTTGGTTGTAAATACTTTTGAACTGCGCTGGACCGCGGGTTGATTTTCAAAAACTGCAGGGGCTCTTTTGCAAAACAGGCGCGGCGGCGGCTGGTTGCTGACGTGGGCTGACGTCACCGTGGACCGAACCGTGGACCGGCTTGAACCGCGGTTCACGGAAACCGGCTCGGTTTAGATCGGTTTTCAGATCTGGCCGTCGGTTTCGAATCTAACGGCTCAGATTAGATCGGTCTCTCGGCTTCACCGGAAACGGCGGCTCGCGGCGGCGCGCGGCGGCGCTCTCGCCGGAGATGGCTCGGCTGGGGGCTAGAAGGCTCCAAACCTCGCCGTGATTGGCTCAAAAGAGAGAGGAGAAGTTGGAGGTTCGGTTTTGGGGATCGGAGGCGAACATCGCGCGGCGGAGACGGCTCGCGACGAACGGCGGCGCGGTGATGGCTCCGGTGAGCTCGCGCGGACACGGAAAGGCGAGAGAGAGGGGGTAAAAGAGCTCGGCATGTTCCTTACGTGCTCGTGAAGCTCCGGGGACAGCTCTTGTTGGGAGAGGCGCGGCGGAGCGTCGGGTTGGCGGCGGTGGATTGAAGCTCGGCGGCGCTAGGGTTTGAGGCGTGGGGGATCCGCGAGAAGGGGCCGCGACATATATAGGGGCTAGGCGGAGACTCCCTGGCATGCGCGCCAAGCCGGGGAAGGCGGCGTGAGCGGTGGGGACTCGCGGCGGCGCGGGGAGGAGTCCCGGTTCGATGCGGCGCGAGGTAGGAGAAGGGGCTTACAGGCGGGCCCGGCATGTCAGTGACTGGGAGAGAGAGAGGAAGCGCGCGCTGCGGAGAGAAGAGAGAGGCTGACGGGTGGGCCCGGCATGTCAGTGGCAGCGAGCGGAGGGCGCGGGCTGGCGCGGAGCGGGCTGCTGCGGCGGTGGGCCGAGCTGCTGCTGGTGGGCTGCGGAAAAAGGAGAAAGGGGTTGGGCCGCGCGGAAAAGAAAGAGAAAGAAGGCTGGGCCGCTGGGCTGAAAAGAGAGAGAGAAAAAGAGAGAGAAAAGAAAAGGTTTTTCTTTTATTCAAACACTCATTTGAATTCAAATTCAAATTTGAATTCAACAATAAAAAATAAATGCACCAGCATGAATGCAACAATAATGTTTCTATTTCCTATATTTGCTTTTAATTATTCAAAAATTTTATTTCCCTATACTATTTATGAACACTCAAAAAGGAAAACCCATTAATTACTATTTTTTTTAAATAGGCATTTTTAGGGTGTTACACTTAGACTCACCTAGCGCGCGCACCAACTCGGCCGGAGAAAGCCCGAGCAAGGCTGCCCACGCGCGGCTGCCATGGCGGAAGAGCGCCACGGCGACGAACGGCGTTCCCGGCCCGGGAAACGTCGCGCCCTAGCAACCAAGCCTCTAAGCATCTTCCTAGACCTCGAAGCAACGTTGCCGCATGCTCATCCCTCGGCTAAACCAACTGCAACAGCATCAACACAAAGAGCGGCGCTTACCCCGGCGAGGCGGCGACGGTGAGTGTGGCGGACCACTCCGAAATTATTCCAAGTTAAGTACCCCGGGACCACTAATCGAGTAGTCAGGCACTTAATCCGGAATAAGCTGGAGCGCCGTCGGATTAGACCCGATTAAACCACGTACTTTTCTCGATCGAAACAACAGCACGCCCACACGAAGGTGAGTTCCAGAGATTACAACATTCCACAAATTTAACTTACATAAGAAAGGTACCACAGAGTTATTACAAACTGAGTTTGAATTTAAATCAGAGTATCAAATTCTTGCAGCGGAAATAAAAGTTCATTGCAGCGGAAGTAAATAAACTAACGACGATACAAATAACATCATGCTGAAGCCTGCCATGGTGCTACTCCTCCCGTTCCTCGGCAGAGGACGGAACCCATTCGATGTGCCATCCAGGGGGAACCTGGGTAGGCCAAGACAAAGCATCGACATCCAAAGGTGTACCTGTAAATCATTGCCACAAGCAAGGCTGAGTATACTAATACTCAGCAAGGCTTACCCGTCGGGTGAAATCTATTTCACCGACATCTAGACAATGAGAGGCTTTTGGCTGGTGGGTTTGTTTGCCAAAAAGCAACTAAAGGTAGATCCTTGCTTTCAAGTTTTAGCATCATATTCTAGTACATTTAACCATTCTAGATTAGCATCCTCTCTAAGCATACAAGTGGTGCAATACAAATTAATTCATAGAACAAGTTTATCAATCTCAAAGTTTCACTTGTTACTCAATGTAGCAGGGCGGTCAAGCAGTCTCATTAACCGCGAGAAGCGGACAGTTCGAACCGAATTTTGCTACCTGGCCAGGGGAAACCCAACACACACGGATACTCTGCTTGCTATAAAAGGCACAAGCATTTCCCAACCTTTCCCATCGATCCACAATTCGGAACCGGGTCCATTTCCTTAGGATAAAGGTTTACTGCTTCACTCACAGTCTCACGCATATATCCACAAGTGTACGGCAGGGGAAAACAAAGTTTCCAAGGAGAGATGGCTATCGGCCCTAGCTGCTTCAATCTGGTACCGGGCTTACCGGCTCCCATATACCGGCATGCATGTGGTACGTTCAAAAACTTGACACACTCAACCACACATTTCGACCTTAAGTAAAGACAAGCAATTCCTATGTCTCGCGAGTGACAGGAAATCACTCGACTTGTAACGGACCTAAAGCAATGCCCTATCGATCCTTTCATACTAGTATTGCAAGTCATAGGTACTAGGAAATGTGCAGCTAAGGTATTCAATCAACTCCTTGAACGTAAATGCACAAACATAGAGAATTCAAAGTGCATAATTTGGTAGAGTTAGGTTATGCTCCGGGGCTTGCCTTCTTGCTCTAGCTGGGGGTTAGCCTCCGGGTTGTTTGTGTCGACGCTGGCTCGGCCGCCTTCGAGGTTCTCCTCTCCGTCGACGGGGACGAGGTCGTAGAAGCCGTCAACGAGTGCGCCTTCTACATGAGATGCACGAGTTAAGCGTTCTGCCAAAACATGATTCGAGGTTACTGCACTAGGTGATTTTTATCTTAACATTTTAACAAAGTTTCTCTTTTCTCTTCTAAGCTCCTGCTTTCGAGGAAAAAAAAAACTTGGTTGGTCTTGAGGACCGAGTTCTTCTCGACAGAAAGAACCCTGCTGATTTCCGCGGTCTGGGTTCTTATCGGAAAAAGAACCCTGAAGCTCGAAACTGAGTTCTTATCGAGAAAGAACCCTGTTCGAATAGGAAAAGAACTCTACTGGCTCTCGTTGGCTGGGTTCTCATTGAGAAAGAACCCTGTTCGAATAGGAAAAGAACTCTACTGGCTCTCGTTGGCTGGGTTCTCATCGAGAAAGAATCCTGCCCACCACTGGCTATCACTGCGCCGGGCGAACGGCGGTGAAAGGAGGTCGGAGAGGTGGGGAAAAGAACCAGTGGCTTACCACGAGTCGAACGATGACGGTTGGGAGGCCGGAAGAGGCTCGTAAAACGCCGGCGACGTGCGGTGGCAGTGCGGTCGCCACGGGCTCGATGTCGGCGAAGTTGGAGGCTGTCGCCGGTAATGAAGGGGTCCGTTAGCGCCCGTAGGACTCGGGGAAGCTATTGGCGTGTTCGGTTGACCTCGGGGAGAGCTCGAAGTAGGGGCTCGACGTGCGCGTGCTCCGGCGGCCGGAAATGCGGACTTGGGGAAAATCCGATTTCTCGCCGGAGAGCGACAATAGCTCGGGGGAAGTGGGGGGAAATGGAGCTAGGGTAGAGGTCTAGCTTCGTGCGCGACGAATTTGGGAATGGTGGAAAGTGGAGGGCGAAATTCTCGGCGAAGCTCGGCTCGGTCCGTGCGGCGTGAGGAAGAAGACGACGGAGCGAGCGCGAGGAAGTGGAAATGGCCAAGTGAGCGAGTGAGAGGAGGGGTGTGAGTGCTTGGTGGAGTGATTGAGCACGCAAGAGTGGCACAGTGTTGCCTCGGGAGCGTGCAAGCGCGTGGGTAGCTGTCGCGGTCGTCATTGATGGCGCGCGAGCTCGAACAGAGCGCACACGCGCGGTTGGGCGTCAAAGATCATCGCGTGATGAAGTGGAGATCCTCCGCAGAGGCTTTGGCGCGACGCGAACGGACTCTACCGCCTGCAGTGCGCTCGGCGCGGCGCGAGCGCGCGTGCGGCCACGGCGGCGCGCGACCGTATGATGGCGCTCCGCGGCGCGAGGCGAGGCGACGGCGGCGAAGTGATGGCTCGGGAGTGTGCGTGAGGAGAGAAGGTCGACGTGATGCGCCATTGATGCGCGCCGAGCTCGAACAGAGCGCGCGCGACACGATTGGGCGAGGAAGATTGTGGCGTGATCGCTGGGGATCCTCCACAGTGCTCCTTGGCGCGTAGCGAGCGAGCATCGTGACTGCGGGGCGGCGCTGCGCGGCTGCGACCAGTGCCGAGCGAGCTCGTCATGATGGCGCTCCGCGGCGCGAGGCAGCAGTGCGCCGTCGCCCGCGAAGTGACGGTACGGAAGGCTTGGACAAACGTGTGAGGACAAAAGCTAGCTGCCGCCACGGCTTGGCCGACCCGACGCGGTCTCCGCCACACGCCGGCCACGTGGCGGCCGGACTCCGGCCAGAGCAGAGCGCGCCAGGGGCGAGTTGGCAGCCCCGTGGAGCTCCTTTGCCCCTTTTGAACTTTCTCCAAAAATTTGAGCTGAACTTCGAAACGTGTAAAATTAAAAGTTGGGGTTTAAGGTGTGGGACACAACCTTTGAGCTTGGACCAGGCACTTAGACCAGGCGCTACGGCGCTTCGAGCTTGAGCCGCAAGCTCGAGCTTGCCGAGCCTCGAACGGTCGGAAACGCCGCTCGAGGGTGAGTGCCCCCTCGAGCTTGGCTGCGAAGCCTCGAGCGTGCCGGAACGTCGCTCGAGGGTAAGTGCCCCCTCGAGCTTGGCTGCGGAGCCTCGAGCGTCCTAACGTGCGGCCTCGAATCGTGACGGGCTGCGGGGCCTCGAGGGTCCTATCGTGCGGCCTCGAATCGTGACGGACTGCGGGGCCTCAATCGTCACGGACAATACTTAGGGCTCGATCGTCACGGACATGCTCGATCGTCACGGACATACTGGGTAAGCTCGATCGTGACGGACATACTGGTTCGAGGGTCATCAAGCAAAACAAACGTCGTGGCGAGATTTGTTATGAAGGGCTATATCCGTGATGACAGCAACTCTTATTGTCGGAGATTTTTAAGTTCAGTACCAAAATCTTGAGATTTTAGTTGGGTGTCACCAGACCTTTGTTTTTGAATTTCAGTTTGAATTTTTGGTCAATTTCTGAATTCTAACCCCATTGTTTTGCCTTATCTTCCTTTTATTAATTATTTTATTTAACCTCTCCCTCCTTTCTTAGACCCTTCAATAGTGTCACTAAACATCAGAGGTATGCTGCTCAAAGAGAGTTTTCAATTTAAAGTCCTACCTCCTTTTATTTTGAGAGTAAAAACCTTATTTTAACTTGAAGTTAAAACATGGACACATACATGGAGGTTAAAAGCTTATTTGTTTTATATGCTCAGCTTTAATTATGTCATTAACAACTGGACATATACTAAAATATTAATTAATTTACATCATTTGTACTTTATGAAAGCTCATGTTGTGAACAAAATCTCATTTTATTACTAAAACCACAAGATTGCCACATGTAGGCCATGATTAGAACTGCAAGCTTTATTAGTTCAAGTGTTTAACCCTAACATTAAATCATTAACAATTATTTTACTAAAGAACATCAGGAGCACTCTAAATATTATTTTATTTATAGCCCAAGGTGAGCTCCTTTAAAAAGGGTGTGTGACCGTGTGTTTTTCATCCCATGTTTAAGTTGGTCTTTCAAACTTGATTTCCTATGTTTGGTAGATTAAGCATCTGAGCTATCCATAACTCACCAATGGTTGCAATTGACATTTTTAGATACACAACTTCCTTCTGAGAAAGTGGTTTGGTTTCATAATTAGAAAAATACTTTTTCAAAGAAAGGTGTTTTGAAACAACTTTCATATTGATCAGACGTTTGTGAGGTGCACAACTCTTATTTATAATTTTAAGTTAGAACCTTGCCTTCTGAAGGTCATTAATATCGTTAGTTGGAATTATTTCAATGTTGACTTCATATGAGCCATTAGTCCTTTAAGACCTTTAGGACATAGAAGCATTACTTAATTTGCCGTTCAATCCTGACTCCTTTTTAGGAGATTTTTATACGTCGTCTAGAGAATATGTATTTAGAGTTTTGCCGTGCAACTTGTAAGAGAAGATGTTTAGATTTGTACTAGAAAAGTTTTTGTTGGGTTCAATTTCAAGAACCAAAGCACAAGTACAAACTTAACAATCCTCATGTATAATTCTCATTCCTACTAGCGATTTAGTTTCAGGGTTTCTAGTTCCTTAGTTTGTTTAATCACTCTTACTTATACGCTTTAAACACCAGGGGTGTTACAGTGAGCTGCAAAAACGAGCTGCGCCGGGCTGTGGAGTGGTGGAGGAGGAGCAAAAGCGGGTGCAGACGATCGAGGAGACGATGGCGAAGCTTTTGGTGGAAGGGAGCTGAGCGGAGAAGGTCGGACGACGGCGGACAGAGGCTACGGCGTGCCGGCGACCATGAGAGGAAGAAGAACGGCGAAACAACAGAGAGAGAGAGACCGACGACGATGACTATATCGACGGATCGACGCGGCCGGCGCGCGAAACCTCCTGCTGCGACACCGCCCGAGCTGGCTCTCAACGGGATCGACGCGTGGCCGGTGAAGTGGGCCGAGCGCCGCCGTCGCCGGCAGCTGTTTGCTTGCCTGACGTCATATTTTTTCCCCATTTGAACCACCAAAACCCCCGACATTGAGCTCCGATTTTCTCCCAAAACCGTATGGTAACATCCAAAACTCCCAAAATGAAACTTGTAGCTGGATCATCCAGTTTCATTTCTTACATTGACACTTACCCCATTTGAGCACGAATTGAGGTCAAATTTGAGCCTCAAAGTTGCTGCTGCAACACATTTCAAATTCAGAGCCTTTAACTGAATTTCTCCAATTACTCCCAAAATTTGAATTGAACATGCCTCTGGTGTCAAAAACGAATTTGAAATTCACATTCAGGAGTACAACTTCCTAGTTGGAAGTTTTCGCAGAAAACTTCAAATTCAAGCTCAAATGGCTCAATTTCAAATCAGCTGTCATTTCACTGAATTTTCTGAAAACAGCTTCTGAACGATTTTCTCTCGTGTTTTTCTCCTTAATCCAGCCATCTTCTGAGTGTGACCCAAAAACAAAAGTTGTTCCCAATACTTCCCTTTACAACTTTGTTTAAGACACCTTAGTCATACAACCAACAGATCGATCTCCAAGGCATCTTGAAGTTAGCTGCTCATTATGCATTTTCAACGAAAATTTGAAAACAGCTAAGTGCTGTTGTCGGATTATGAATAGTGCAATTTTTCCATTTCCTTCTTCCATTTAATTGAAGCATCATTTCCACAAATTTTTCCACCACTTATGGACCACTAAGTTTCTTCTCTTGTAAACTATATTTAGAAATTCTTGACTCCCAAAAATCTCAAAGATTTATTCCTTTTTGACTTTGGGTCAAATGATGTTTTTTTAATTAGCCCTTTTCTCTTTTTCTCTTAACTTCTCACTTAACCAACCATTCATAGCATATTTACATAGGCTAAAAAGGTGGGATGTCACAGCCCTTCCCCCTTAAAACAATCTCGTCCCGAGATTCAAGTAGTGATAAAGCTCAAGTTTGACAATGGAAAGGATAATGTGTCATCACCCAAAGTCTCCACTTCCTTCATAAAGGAACGGAAAACATCGAGCTCATCTTACATATGTACAAGGATCTTCTTGCTACTCATTTAAACAACTCGGGATACTTGGAAACTAAATATGCTTCTTGTTCCCAAGTAGCCTCTTCGGGAGTATGGTTACTCCATTGCACTTTATAGAATTTGATACTTCTTGCTCTGGTATCCCAGGTCTTTTCATCCAAGATTCGGATTGGCTTTTCTTCATAAGTCATATCGGAACTTAGCTCTACTTGAGTGTCCTCAATAATCTTTTCTGGCACTTGCAGACACTTCTTGAGCTGGGATACGTGAAACACGTCATGTACAGTTGCCAACTGTAGACTCAAAGCTAGCCTATAAGCCACGGAACCTTTTCGTTCTAGAATTTCGTAAGGACCAATATACCTCAGAGCTAACTTCCCTTTTACTCCAAACCTTTGAAGTCCCTTCATAGGAGATACACGCAGATAGACGTAATCCCCTACTTTGAATTGCAAAAGTGTCCTTCTCTTATCAGCATAACTCCTTTGTCGAGATTGAGCAATCCGCAAATGCTCTCAAATTTGAGCGACCTTTTGCTCGGCTTCTTTAACAAGATCCGGTCCAAAAGTGAACCTTTCCCCAGCCTCAGTCCAATTCAAAGGCGTTCGACACCTCCGTCCATACAAAGCCTCGAAAGGTGCCATTCGAATGCTGGACTGATAACTGTTATTATATGAGAATTCGGCTAAATGTAAACATTCATCCCATTTCTTAGAGAAAGTCAACGCACATGCTCTCAACATGTCTTCCAGGATTTGGTTGACTCGTTCCGTCTGTCCTCCGGTTTGTGGATGATAGGCAGAACTTCGGATTAAGGTGGTACCCATTACTTGATTTAATTGCTCCCAAAACCGAGATATAAACTGTGAGCCCCTATAAGAAATAATGGTCTTGGGTACTCCGTGCAAAGACAAAATCCGCTCTAAAAACAACTCTGCATATTTCTTCGAGAGATATGTAGTCTTGATTGGTACAAAGTGAGCCGATTTAGTTAACCGATCAACAATGACCCAAATGGAGTTGTATCCTTTAGATGTGGTAGGTAAGCCCACAATGAAATCCATGGATATATCCTCCCATTTCCACACAGGAATGCTCAAAGGCTGTAACAACCCAGCAGCTTTCTGTGTGATAGGCTTCACCCTTCGGCAAGTATCACACCTTGACACGTAACGAGCAATCTCTCTCTTCATTCGAGTCCACCATACCCTTTGTTTTAAGTCATGATACATTTTTGTACTCCCAGGATGAATAGAGTACCTAGACAAATGTGCTTCATCCAAGATCTTCCTCCTCAACTCCCAATCTTTTGGTACCACAATTCTATTTCTGAAATAAAAGATTCCATTCTCATCTTGAGTAAAACAGACGGTTTCCCCTTCGGCTATCAGCTTCTTTAGGATATTCATTTTCTTATCTTTTAATTGGGCCCTCTCAATTTGCTCTTTCAAAGCATCCGGAATCACAATATTCCTTACAGAGCCTTGAATAACCATTTCAATTCCCATTTCTTCTATCTCTTGACATAGGGTCCTTGCCCTTCTATGAACTGTCAAACAATGACATTGGGCCTTTCTGCTCAAAGCATCGGCTACCACATTAGCCTTACTCGGATGATAGTGAATATCCAAATTATAATCCTTAATCAACTCCAACCACCTTCGTTGTCGCATGTTTAACTCGGATTGAGTAAAAATATACTTTAGACTCTTATGGTCAGAATAGATACGACACCCACTTCCCAAAAGATAGTGTCGCCATATCTTAAGAGCATGCACTATGGCAGCAAGTTCTAAATCATGAGTAGGGTAATTTTCTTCATGCCGTTTTAATTGTCTTGAGGCATAAGCAATGACTCTACCCTCCTACATCAAAACACAGCCCAAACCTTTACCGGAAGCATCACAATAAATATCAAAAGGCTTCTCGATGTCTGGCTGACCTAGAACTGGAGCGGTAGTCAACAACTTCTTTAACTGCTGAAACGCTGCTTCACATTGATCACTCCACTCAAACTTATTGTCCTTTTTAAGTAACTCAGTTAAAGGTTTGGCTATCTTGGAGATGATGAACTAGGCCATCACCAATCTTATATGAATTGTGAAAGATCTGAGTTGAAAGATAGTGGGCAGAAGCTGGTAGGAGAGATTGAGGTACGCTCGATCCATAGTTCTGCCTACTTGTTTAAGCGACTAAGGACCGTTCCGTTGTTTAAGTGATTGATCAAGTGATTCTACCTAGTTTCTTACTGGGATATGGGACCAGTAAAACCCATTAGATTAGTTGGTTCACTGATTGGAAATATCGCTTACCCGTGCTTGCTGGGTCGGAGAAAGGCGGGACCGTAGCCTGTAACTCACGGGGTGGTCGCCAGACGTGGGGCCCATGTGGGGGTGCGTTCCCGGGTTCGAGTAAGGATATTTCCGGTCGTTGGCCCAGCAGATTGAAAGGTTGTTGCGTACAGGTTCGACTGTGCGTGACTGGGGGCTAGGTATCTCCTGCAGGATGTACATTGATCCGGATCGACACAACTCTTGGTTATGAGTGCACTTGATCAGGTTTTAAACATCGTAGAGGAAACAAGTTGAACAAGATCAGTGCGATTCATAAATGCTGGTTGAGCTTAGTACAACCTGTATGCAAAATATTTTATAACCTAGATGAATAAGTAACAACTCAACTGAGCATAAAATACATAAAATATAAGGATCAAGTTTTAGTAAACCACGTTAACTCATATCTTTGCCATACATCAAGATTGTTTTCGGTAAGGAGAACACAATGAACATTATCATTTTTACACAACATACCAAGATTCTTACTTAATACAAGCCAGGTTTTGAAGAGAACTTAAATGCAAGTCAAGCCATTACTAAGATTTTAATACAAACCAGTCTAGGTAGTTCTATATCACACATATCTACAGCCTCCGGCTTAACCCTAGAATCACCGAGACCACGATGATCTAGGTCTTCTGGATCTTCTTGGTGATCTCCTCCGTAGCTTGTTCTGAAAAACAAAAGGGAGATTCCCTGAGTACGAAGGTACTCAGCAAGACTTACCCGCCTTACCAAAGAAAAGACTCCCAAGGAAAATGATTGGGCTTTATGTGGATTTGGCTGACTCGACTCTTTTGCCTAAAAAGCATTACTAAAACTTGATCCTTATATTTTATGTATTTTATGCTCAGTTGAGTTGTTACTTATTCATCTAGGTTATAAAATATTTTGCATACAGGTTGTACTAAGCTCAACCAGCATTTATGAATCGCACTGATCTTGTTCAACTTGTTTCCTCTACGATGTTTAAAACCTGATCAAGTGCACTCATAACCAAGAGTCGTGTCGATCCGGATCAATGTACATCCTGCAGGAGATACCTAGCCCCCAGTCACGCACAGTCGAACCTGTACGCAACAACCTTTCAATCAGCTGGGCCAACGACCGGAAATATCCTTACTCGAACCCGGGAACGCACCCCCACATGGGCCCCACGTCTGGCGACCACCCCGTGAGTTACAGGCTACGGTCCCGCCTTTCTCCGACCCAGCAAGCACGGGTAAGCGATATTTCCAATCAGTGAACCAACTAATCTAATGGGCTTTACTGGTCCCATAACCCAGTAAGAAACCAGGTAGAATCACTTGATCAATCACTTAAACAACGGAACGGTCCTTAGTCACTTAAACAAGTAGGCAGAACTATGGATCGAGCTTACCTCAATCTCTCCTACCAACTTCTGCCCACTATCTTTCAACTCGAATCTTTCATGATTCATATAAGATTGGTGATGGCCTAGTTCATCATCTTTTACTTAACCTTTCTAAGCATAGCCAATGTAGACACTGCTAATCAAATTTCTTAACTAAGCAAGGATAGTTCTACCAAGGATTATTTTATGCATCAAAGGGTTTCAACCAATCCCTAACCTAATGCACATAAAATCATAAGATTTGGACTCATGAATATTATGAAATAATGGGTGATTTAAATATGCTCCAGGGCTTGCCTGGAATCATGAGCAGATTAGATTCTTCCGCGATACGAGATTCCGGAGCGATGACGATTACTTGCTTGACTTGTCGCTGCTCTTCCGCGAATCCCACGAGCTCGTACTCCGGAGCTTGAGATACTAAAACGTAATGCAAGTTAGCGATATGCGATGCAACACTTTATGAAAAAGCTAACCAACTTTCCCTTCTCGATAAAGTTGCAAGCCAACACAAACTACCCTTGGACCTTAGCTGCACATTTCTAGTACCTATGACTTGCAACACTAGTATGAAAGGATCAGTAGGGCATTGCTTTAGGTCCGTTACAAGTCGAGTGATTTCCTGTCACTCGCGAGACATAGGAGTTGCTTGTCTTTACTTATGTTGGAATCATAAGGATTGACGAGCGGGATGATAGATGTAGATCTCCCGTCCGTGTATGATAATTGATTTAAGGTCGAAACGTGTGGTTGAGTGTGTCAAGTTTTTGAACGTATCACATGCATGCCAATATATGGGAATCGGTAAGCCCGGTACCAGATTGAAGCAGCTAGGGCCGATAGCCATCTCTCCTTGGAAACTTTGTTTCCCCTGCCGTACACTTGTGGATATATGCGTGAGACTGTGAGTGAAGCAGTAAACCTCTATCCTAAGGAAGGTGGATTCGGATCCGAATTGTGGATCGATGGGAAAGGTTGGGAAGTGCTTGTACCTTTTATAGCAAGCATTATCCGTGTGTGTTGGGTTTCCCCTG
This sequence comes from Digitaria exilis, assembly GCA_015342445.1. Taxonomy (NCBI): domain Eukaryota; kingdom Viridiplantae; phylum Streptophyta; class Magnoliopsida; order Poales; family Poaceae; genus Digitaria; species Digitaria exilis. Next base: position 276,036 of record JACEFO010002576.1, read on the forward strand.
GCCAGGTAGCAAAATTCGGTTCGAACTGTCCGCTTCTCGCGGTTAATGAGACTGCTTAACCGCCTTGCTGCATTGAGTAACAAGTGGAATTATGAGATTGAAGAAATTGTTGTATGAATTAAATTGTACTGCACCACTTGTATGCTTAGAGAGGATGCTAATCTAGAATGGTTAAATCTACTAGAATATGATGCTAAAACTATGAAAGCAAGGACCTACTTTTAGTCGCTTTTTGGCAAACAAACCCACCAGCCAAAAGCCTCTCATGTCTAGATGTCAGTGATGTAGTTTTCACCCGACGGGTAAGCCTTGCTGAGTATGAGTATACTCAGCCTTGCTTGTGGCTTTTATTACAGGTACAATGTTGGATGTGGCAATCGATGCCATGATTTGGCCTACCCAGGTTCCCCCTGGATGGCACATCGAGTGGGTTCCGTCCTCTGCCGAGGAACGGGAGGAGTAGCACCATGGCAGGCTTCATCATGGTGTTACGTTGTATCGTCGTTAGTTTATTTTCCGCTGCAATGAACTATTTATTTCCGCTGCAATGAATGTGATATTCTGATTTAAATTTCGAACTTGGTTTGTAATAACTCTATGATACCCCTTTATGTATGTTAAATTTGTGGAATATTGTAATCTCTGGAACTCACCTTCGTGTGGGCGTGCTGTTGTTTCGATCGAGTAAAGTACGTGGTTAAATCGGGTTTAATCCGATGGCGCTCCAGCTTATTCCGGATTAAGTGCCTGACTACTTGATTAGTGGTCCCGGGGTACTTAACTTGGAATAATTTCGGAGTGGTCTGCCACAGCTGGCATCAGAGCCGAAACAGCGCACCGGAGAGAGCAACAAACCTTAAGTAAACATTTTTGAAATAAAACTTGCCAACTCGTACTTCCGACGCGCTTTGCGATGGAAGGTTATTCTTAGGACCGCTAAGGATGTTACCTAGAGCGTGAAGCCTATGTGGGTTAAGGGATCACGATATGATAGGTGGCAAATAATATATTGTACTGACTTCCAGCACATTTCATTACGTCATTTATTTTACGCATGGTGGGCGCAAGGTACGGCGATTGTTGTAACGTACCACGGCACTATTTGAAAATATAGTGGCGGCACATAGTCAATACACTGTGATGGCGTATGAAAATAGGATAGCATGGTGGGCGCAAGGTACGGCGATTGCTGTAACGTACCACGGCACTATATGAAAATATAGTGGCGGCACATAGTCAATACGCTGTGATGGCGTATGAAAATAAGATAGCATGGTGGGCGCAAGGTACGGCGATTGCTGTAGCGTACCACGGCATCATATGCAAATATGATGGCGGCACAAAGTCAATATGCTATCACATGAGCGTATGAAATTGTCAATATGTCGCCGTGGCGACATATGAACATTGCCCGTTCAATGTTAAACGTTCGGATGCCACCTCTATAGTGGGTGGTAATGAATGGAGACGCTTTCGTGAGTGCTGGCACGAAAGGTTGATTATACATGCTCTGGAATGGAATTTTCTGCAGGTACACTAACCGCGATTCCGTATGATTGAAAGGTTAGAAAAGTTCGGCTAGATAATATAGGAAGAGACGGATATTACCTAGCCACCGGCACTAACTTCGTAGGCCAAAAGTTTATTGGCATGTGTGTTGGTGAGAACGAATAGGCCGCTCATGCATTGCATTCACCGAAATGATATTGAGCCTTAACACGTGACCAATTAAACCGCCGTCAAAATTCAAATCACAACCCAAGATTCTGCTGAAACCAGTCTGTTTGCACCTTTAATTCGAAATTGAAAACGTTGTCAAACGAAAAAGTGTTCAACATGAAAGTTGTCATAAATGTTATGAAGATTATGCTGTAGAAATTTCAACGAAGATTATGCTGGAAATTTCTAGGGACAGTGAGATGAACATTGAATTTTTACACCATCCTAATGACAGTTTCTGCTCAAACCTCCAACATGAAACTTGTTTGGAATTACTTAAACAATGTCCTGGACAATTTGGGAATTTTTGAGCTTGTAGATTTTGAGTTTTATAATTTTTACTACACTGTCCAGAATCTGTTTTGTTTTCTTTGGCGCTAACCGGTTCTCACCCTTGCCCTTTTCTTTTTGGTTCAGAATGGACGCTCACGCTGACTTGGCTAGCTACCCCAACGATGTTTCCTTTTCAGACTGCCTAGGATGGGAAGGTTTCCCTAGCATTCTATGGTCAGTTTTGTAGGCGCTCGACTACCCTACCCCGCCACAATATGAGAGAACCCTCATCCGAGACCGTGGTGTGACTCGTTCTCGTGTGCGTTTGGTGGTATTTCGCCATCCACCGTGTCCTAGCTCCCCCACTTGGAGTGTGGAAGTTCATGGACACCACATGGAGACGACTTGTGAGCTAGCTGCCTTGAATGGCATTAGTTCTTTTTGTGCTCAGAACCAGGACTTGGTAGAGCACCAGTTGCTTGGATTGTTTCCACCGACTCAGCCGGATGATCCCCATTGGATGAGACGCTACCTTAGCTCCCTTTGAGGATGGCGGAAAACCCCGTCGTTGCAGCTGCACTTATGATGAGGTGGATCCGAGCTTACCACCGTTTGCAGGCACTTTTGGGACGGTCGCAGAGCAAGATGCTCAACCTTGCTATGGACATGTCTACCCGTGCCCGTGACATTGGGGTTGAGAGGACCTCATTGTCCATTGAGGTGAGCACCAGAGACACCATGATTGCTGATTTGGAGAGGCAATTGAATGACCTCCACATCACGCACAACAACGTTCAAAATGAGCTAGCCCAAACAAGAGAAGATCTTGAGGAGGTACACGGTACTTTGGAGCATGCTAATGCTATGTTAGCCGCCCATGATGCTCAGCACCTTCTTGAGCAAGAAGGAGAGCAAGGATAAGGAGAGGCCCCCGACTCCGACATGGATACCGAGGATGATATGCCGCCCCTTCCAGCTCCACCATCACCTATGGGCAGCGAGGCTACCGCTAACAACTTAGATGACTTCTAGAAGTGGTAGTCGCAAGTTTACTCCTCCGCTAGGCCTAAATTTTGGCTTCATGTTGTAATAGGCTAGATGGAGTTGAACTCCTTTTTAAATCTTATGAGACAATGTAAATTAATGGTGTGGTTGTGTGATCCCAAAACTTGTTGAAGGTTGTTGTAACACCCAGATTTCCAAGAAATCCGAATGCTTCCATATGTGTGCCCAGGATGTCCACAGAACACATATAAATTACAAATATTGAATCACAGAGAACACAATGCTCGCATAAAATAGTTTATATCAGAGTTTAACACAAGACATAGTCTTAAACAAATAACACAGCGGAAGTCTTAATACTACTAAGCGTTTCATAACTAGTTGTGGCGGACCACTCCGAAATTATTCCATGTTAAGTACCCCGGGACCATTAACCGAGTAGTCAGGCACTTAATCCGGAATAAGCTGGAGCGCCGTCGGATTAAACCCGATAAACCACGTTCTTTTCTCGATCGAAACAACAGCACGCCCACACGAAGGTGAGTTCCAGAGATTACAACATTCCACAAATTAACATACACAATAGGTATCACAAGTTATTACAACCAAGTTCAAATTTAATTCAGAGTACAAAGTCTTGCAGCGGAAATAAAAGTTTCATTGCAGTGGAAGAAAATAATCTAACGACGATACAAATAACTCCGTGCTGAAGCCTGCCACGAAGCTACTCCTCCCGATCCTCGGCAGAGGACGGAACCCATTCGATGTGCCAGCCAGGTGGAACCTGGGCAGGCCAAGACAAAGCATCGACATCCAACGGTGTACCTGTAAATCAATGCCACAAGCAAGGCTGAGTATACTAATACTCAGCAAGGCTTACCCGTCGGGTGAAATCTATATCACCGACATCTAGACAATGAGAGGCTTTTGGCTGGTGGGTTTGTTTGCCAAAAAGCAACTAAAGGTAGATCCTTGCTTTCAAGTTTTAGCATCATATTCTAGTACATTTAACCATTCTAGATTAGCATCCTCTCTAAGCATACAAGTGGTGCAATACAAATTAATTCATAGAACAAGTTTATAAAACTCAAAGTTTCACTTGTTACTCAATGTAGCCAGGCGGTCAAGCAGTCTCATTAACCGCGAGAAGCGGACAGTTCGAACCGAATTTTGCTACCTGGCCAGGGGAAACCCAACACACACGGATACTCTGCTTGCTATAAAAGGTACAAGCATTTCCCAACCTTTCCCATCGATCCACAATTCGGAACCGGGTCCATTTCCTTAGGATAAAGGTTTACTGCTTCACTCACAGTCTCACGCATATATCCACAAGTGTACGGCAGGGGAAAACAAAGTTTCCAAGGAGAGATGGCTATCGGCCCTAGCTGCTTCAATCTGGTACCGGGCTTACCGATCCCCATACATCGGCATGCATGTGGTACGTTCAAAAACTTGACAGCTCTTTCCACACATTTCGACCTTAATCAATTATCATACACGGACGGGAGATCTACATCTATCATCCCGCCCGTCAATCCTTATGATTCCAACATAAGTAAAGACAAGCAATTCCTATGTCTCGCGAGTGACAGGAAATCACTCGAGTTGTAACGGACCTAAAGCAATGCCCTATCGATCCTTTCATACTAGTATTGCAAGTCATAGGTACTAGGAAATGTGCAGCTAAGGTATTCAATCAACTCCTTGAACGTAAATGCACAAACATAGAGAATTCAAAGTGCATAATTTGGTAAAGTTAGGTTATGCTCCGGGGCTTGCCTTCTTGCTCAAACTGGGGGTTAGCCTCCGGGTTGGTCGATCCTGCACCGGCACCTTCCTCCGGGACTTCTTCCTCGTCTGCGGGAATGAGGTGGTAGTTGCCGTCCGGTATGGCGCCTTCTACATGAGATGCATAACTTAGGGTGGCTGTTCTGGAATTTCAGATTCCATCCATTTTATTCTAACTAATTAACCAAAAGGTTTTATCTTTTTATATAAATCAATTTCCACCTAGATTCCTTCTCAGTTTTGTTTCTCCATTTCTGTTCATCATTTTTAGCTCTATACTTTATGGCAACTACTGGAGTATAAGAGCTAAGCTCACTCCAAAATTTAGTTAATTCTGAGCTACACATAATTTATTAAAAATATATCAAACGGCTGCTAGCAGAATCGAATTTAAATCATATAAAATCGAAAATTCATCTAGTTCAGGAGATTTTCCTACCAAAGCTAGGCAATATTATGAGGAGGGCTCTGGCCAAGTGGTGGCTCAAAATAACCCTTGGGTAGTCCTCAATAAATTTCTAACCAAAAACACATATTTATTTATTTGCTATCCTAAACAGAGCAAAAATTAAGTTTTTCATTTTTAACATGTGTGCTAACAAGTTTTTAGTCCTCTGGAGCAAAATGGTGATTTTTCACTGCACAGATTATTTTTAAAGATTTCTGCACTGCAAAAAGACAGAAAACACATTTTAATTTATAACTGGAGCTACAGTTCATATTTTTAGGTCCCCTTTGGACACAAGCTGTCCAAAGTCACTACACACAACATATCCAAAGCTCAACCCTAGCGGAGCTCTGGATTTGAAATGGTGCACTACTTTCCATTTTCATATTTTGAATTTTAGCTCAAAAACAGTTCATCAAAAGTATAAACATGTCTAACAGAGATTGTAGTTTAGACTCTCACGAATCCAGAGAGTATTTTTGTGCATTTTTCTGATTTTTGTACGATTTTTAATGGATTTTACAAGATTCGGGAAAAACAAATCTAGTTTTAAGAATCTATTTTCGCAGGGAACCCTAGAACTTTCAAAACTTCGCGAACGAGTCCCTGGACTTTTGCACAGAGACCCCTAGACAAACGAAGATGATGAAGAAAGGCCCTCGGCTCTCGCCGGAGTTGCGCCGGCCAAACGGCGGCGAACTAGGCTCGGGGAAGTGGGGGAAAAGCTTCCTGGGCTCACCACGAGTCGTTTGGGGACGGTTTGGAGGCCGGAGATGGTCGGAGTTGCGCCGGCGACGAGGTGGTGGCGGCGCGGCCGCCGCGGCTTCTACGCCGGTGAGCTCGGGGTCGTTCGCCGAGGTTCGAGGGGTCCTAGAGCACCAGTGGAGCTCGAGGAAGCCAATGGCGTGCTCGGTTGACCTCGGGGACGGCTCGGAGTAGGGGCTCGACGTGCGGGTGCTCCGGCGGCCGAAAATCGCGATTTGGGGGAAATCACGAATTCTCGCCGGAGAAGGGACAATAGCTTGGGGAAAGTGGGGGAAATGGAGCTAGGGTAGAGGTCTAGCTTCGTGCGCGACGAATTTGGGAATGGTGGAGTGTGGGAGGCGAATTTCTCGGAGAAGCTCGGCTCGGTTCGCGCGGCGCGAGGAAGAAGAAGACCGAGCGAGCACGGGGAAGTGGAAATGGCCAAGTGAGCGAGTGAGAGGAGGGGTGGGAGTGCGCGGTGGAGTGCTTGGGCACGCGAGAGTGGCACAGTGCGGCCTCGGGAGCGTGCGAGCGCGTGGGTAGCTGTCGCGGTCGCCATTGATGGCGCGGCGATCTCGAACAGAGCGCACACGCGCGGTTGGGCGTCAAAGATCATCGCGTGATGAAGTGGAGATCCTCAGCAGAGGCTTTAGCGCGACGCGAACGGACTCTACCGCCTGCAGTGCGCTCGGCGCGGCGCGAGCGCGCGTGCGGCCACGGCGGCGCGCGACCGTATGATGGCGCTCCGCGGCGCGAGGCAGCAGTGCGCCGTCGCTCGCGACGTGACGGTACGGAAGGCTTGGACAAACGCGTGAGGACAAGAGCTAGCTGCCGCCACGGCTCGGCCGACCCGACGCGGTCTCCGCCACACGCCGGCCACGTGGCGGCCGGACTCCGGCCGGAGCAGAGCGCGCCAGGGGCGAGCTGGCAGCCCCGTGGAGTTCCTTTGCCCCTTTTGAACTTTCTCTAAAAATTTGAGCTGAACTTCGAAACGTGTAAAATTAGAAGTTGGAGTTTGAGGTGTGGGACACAACTTCCGAGCTTGGACCGGGCACTTCGACCAGGCGCTACGGCGCTTCGAGCTTGAACCGCAAGCTCGAGCTTGCCGAGCCTCGAACGGTCGGAAACGCCACTCGAGGGTGAGTGCCCCCTCGAGCTTGGCTGCGAAGCCTCGAGCGTGACGGAACGTCGCTCGAGGGTAAGTGCCCCCTCGAGCTTGGCTGCGAAGCCTCGAGCGTGACGGAACGTCGCTCGAGGGTAAGTGCCCCCTCGAGCTGGGCTGCGGAGCCTCGAGCGTGCTAACGTGCGGCCTCGAATCGTGACGGACTGCGGGGCCTCGAGGGTCCTATCGTGCGGCCTCGAATCGTGACGGACTGCGGGGCCTCGAGGGTCCTATCGTGCGGCCTCGAATCGTGACGGACTGCGGGGCCTCGAGGGTCCTATCGTGCGGCCTCGAATCGTGACGGACTGCAGGGCCTCGAGGGTCCTACCGTGCGGCCTCGAATCGTGACTGAAACTACTAGCTAGGCTCGATCGTCACGGACAATACTGGCTAGGCTCGATCGTCACGGACAATACTGGCTAGGCTCGATCGTCACGGACATACTGGCTAGGCTCGATCGTGACGGACATACTGGGTAAGCTCGATCGTGACGGACATACTGGGTAAGCTCGATCATGACGGACATACTGGTTCGAGGGTCATCAAGCGGAACGAACGCCGTGGCGAGACTTGTTATGAAGGGCTGTATCTGTGATGACAGGAACTCTTATTGTCGGAGATTTTTAAGTTCAGTACCAAAATCTTGAGATTTCTGTTGGGTGTCACCAGACCTTTGTTTTTGAATTTCAGTCTGAATTTTTGGTCAATTTCTGAATTCTAACCCCATTGTTTTGCCTTATCTTCCTTTTTATTAATTATTTTATTTAACCTCTCCCTCCTTTCTTAGACCCTTCAATAGTGTCACTAAACATCAGAGGTATGCTGCTCAAAGAGAGTTTTCAATTTAAAGTCCTACCTCCTTTTATTTTGAGAGTAAAAATCTTATTTTAACTTAAAGTTAAAACATGGACACATACATGGAGGTTAAAAGCTTATTTATTTTATATGCTCAACTTTTAATTATGTCGTTAACAACTTGACATATATTAAATATTAATTAATTTACATCCTTTGTATTTTATGAAAGCTCATGTTGTGAACAAAATCTCATTTTATTACTAAAACCTCAAGATTGTCACATGTAGGCCATGATGAGAACTGCAAGCTTCATTAGTCTAAGTGCTTAACCTTAACATTAAATCATTAACAATTATTTTACTAAAGAACATTAGGAGCACTCTAAATTTTATTCTATTTATAGCCCAAGGTGAGCTCCTTTAAAAAGGGTGTGTGACCGTGTGTTTTTCATCCCATGTTTAAGTTGGTCTTTCAAACTTGATTTCCTATGTTTGGTAGATTAAGCATCTGAGTTATACATAACTCACCAAGGTTGCAAATGACATTTTTAGATACACAACTTTCATTTGAGAAAGTGGTTTGGTTTTATAATTAGAACATACTTTCCCAAACCTTTCATATTGATCAGACGTTTGTGATGTGCACAACTCTTATTTAAAATTTTAAATTAGAACCTTGCCTTCTGAAGGTCATTAATATCGTTAGTTGGAATTATTTCATGTGTTGACTTCACATGAGCCATTAGTCCTTTAAGACCTTTAGGGGCATAGAAGCATTACTTAATTTGCCGTTCAATCCTGATTTCTTTTTAGGAAATTTTTATGCGTCGTCTCGAGAGTATGTATTTAGAGTTTTGTCGTGCAACTTGTAAGAGAAGATGTTTAGATTTGTACTAGAAAAGTTTTTGTTGGGTCAAATTTCAAGAACCAAAGCACGAGTACAAACTTAACAATCCTCATGTATAATTCTCATTCCTACTAGTGATTTAGTTTCAGGGTTTATAGTTCCTTAGTTTGTTTAATCACTCTTACTTATACGCTTTAAACACCAGGGGTGTTACACTAGTAGAGCCTCAAATCCACAGGGACACCGACTGGTGGAACACAGCTTAGAAGTACGGCAGATCCTCCGGAAACTCAGCAAGCGACTGATCATTCAATGCTCCATCTGTTACCCATCCGGTATTTTGTTGAATAGTTGCAAGTGTAAGTAAACCATCTTACTTAACAAGTATAACAAGGGTTATGCAAGAACAAAAGGCTTGACACGGTTATACTGCATTAGCACTTTTAGTTGTTTCATTTTATTATCATCCAATTTACTACAAATGAGTAGAACCCAAGTATAAACCCATTAATAAAGTATAAGTGATTATAGAACAAACCAACATCAACCACTAATATCATCTTCTAATCAAAAAGGATCCAGGCCGCTCGTGTCCGTGAGCACGGCTATCATGATAGATCAACACTCTGCAGAGGTTTCGCCCTTTACCCGCCGGTCACATAAATCCAAAAGAACTTATGTTACGAGGACTTTCACAAAACACCCTAACAAGCACAGTAGCCGTTTTGGTTCAACATAGGCAGCATAACCCGAGGCATCGAGATTGACGTACGCTCAGGGCGCAACGTGAGGGGGTCAATGGCGTCCAGAGCGAGAGCGCAATCATCGCAACGTGTGAAGCTGCCGTACATCGGGCGCTTACATCACGGGACTTTGCCTAACGGGGCATAGCCAACGGATGGAACCGTCCTCGATGGATCAAACTATACTCTAACGAATGTTCCCCACATACGCCTTTCGGTAACCACTGGCAAGCTAGAGACGTACAAGTTAATTATCCAAGACCAGAGCCATTATAGTTCCAACGGCGGCGAACAGGTTTCTGGGTTGCCGCTTTAAGAACCGGACCTTATGGAGAGACATTAGAACAAAGCACAAAGCACATGCTCTAATTCCCTAGATCAAACCTTATAGAGACACTAGAACAAAGCACACAGCACATGCTCTAGTTCCCCGAACAATGTTGCTAAAAAACATCTTTTAACCATCATTGAAGTGAACCATTAATTCAATATTGACATTAAAAATAAATGTTGGTTGCAGCGCGTAGCATAGTCTAACCATAATGCATAAAACCCTGGGTAAACAAGGAATAAGGTAAAGACTAGGAACATCCTTAGTGGCTAACAGTATTAGACACATGCATATGATTTATGTGATTAATCGGTGTATAGGTAACAAGGATGGTCCGTGTTATACTTGCCTTCCTCAGCGAACTGCTGCTGCTCTTGCTCTTCGGGAACGGGATCGTCGGCGAACTCGAACGGCACGTCAACTACTCACATCGATCACCACACAAGCATCCACACATACATGCAAACAAGATATTTAATTAGAACAGTACACCAAACGTAAACAAAAGATGAAAAGAAGGCTTTAGAGTTACTCTACGCTTCACTACGAACACATGAGCGCGAAAATCACTCAAATCGGAGTTAAAACGGAGAAACTACGCTTAAAACGGGCTCTAGGGGCTTGCTGGTAAAGGTTTTAGGCTTCCAGGGGTGTTTTTGAAAGAAACCAGGGACCTAAAACATAATTTCGTATAAAAACCTGAGGGCTAACGAGTAAAACCGACTTTCAGGACGGCGGGCACTATTTTTCAAAAGAGCAGGGGCTAACCGAAAGAAAAAGGACTTGGTTGTAAATACTTTTGAATAGAGGTGGACCGCGGGTTGATTTCAGAAAACAGAGGGGCTCTTGCAAAACGGGCACGGCGGCTGCTGGATGCTGACGTGGGCTGACGTCACGGTTTACTGTGCTGTGGACCGGCCGTAGACCGCGGTCCACGGCTCCACGGTGAACCGGACCGGGTTTAGATCTAGACCGTCGGATTGGATCTGAACGGCTCTAACGCGTTGGGGGCTTTGGGTCGCCGGAGCGCGGCGGCGCTAGGCCGAAGATCGCCGGAGTTGGCTCGGCTGGGGGCTACGGTGCTCCAAAACTCGCCGCGATGGCTCCTAAAGAGAGAGGAGAGAGAGGGGATTCGATTTTAGGAGTCGAAAGCGGGGATTGGGCCACAGGGATGGCCGGCGACGAGCGGCGGCGACTTGACGACTCCGGTGAGGTCGTGCGCGCACGAGAGGGCGAGAGGGAGGGGGTAAAGGGGCTCGGCGAGTTCCTCACCTTGCGGCGAAGCTCCGGGGCAAGCTCTTGGCGGCTATGCGGTGGCGGAGCAGCGGGTTGGCGGCGGCGTGCTCGAAGCTCGGTTAACGGCGGTGGCTAGGGTTTTGAAGGAGGGGGTCGAGCGAGGGGGAGACGGCGCTATTTATAGGGGGCTAGAGAGGCCTCGGCGTGCGCTCCAAGCCACGAAGAGTCCGGGCACGGCACGGCGACGCGGCGGCGCGGATTCGACGGCGGCGCGGTGTCCCGCTCGGCTACGGCTGGAGGAAGAAGGAGGAGATGACAAGCGGGCCCGGGGTGTCAGCGGCAGGGAGAGAGAGGAGGCGCGCGCGCTGGGCTGACGTGGTGGGCTGGCGCGGAGGTGGGCTGCGGCGATGGGCCGCGCGGCTTGCTGGGCTGCGCAGGGGAAAAAGAAAGAGGAGGAATGGGCCGGCTGGGCTGAAAAGGAAGAAGGAAGAAAGAGAAAAAGAAAAGGTTTTTCTTTTATTCAAACACTCATTTGAATTCAAATTCAAATTCAAATTTGAATTCAACAATCAAAAATAAATGCACCAGCATGAATGCAACAATAATGTTTCTATACCCTATATTTGCTTTTAATTATTCAAAATTTTATTTTTCCTACATTATTTATGAGCACTTGAATAAAAAAAACATTTAATTACTAAATTTTAAATAGGGCCATTTTTAGGGTGTTACAAATCTACCCCCCTTAAAATGAATCTCGTCCCTGAGATTCGGACGTGGATTGGAAGAGATATGGATATTCTGCCTTGAGACCATCCTTTCTTTCTCGAGTTGCTTCACCTTCTGAATGACGTTTCCACTGAACCTTGCACACACGGATGTCTTTGTTCCCGATGACCCTCTCTGATTCCTCCAAAACCTTGACCAGTCTCTGAGGACTTAATTGCTTGATACTCAATCTTCTCTCCTGATGGAGCCACTAACTGAAGTGCACGCTTAGAACACTGTATGACTACATCGTACTTCGCTAGCCAGCTCATTCCCAAGATGAGATCCATTCCGATAGAGTTTAGGACTATAGGGTGTGCTAAGAAGTCTACCCCCCTTATGTTAACCACTACGTAAGGACAACGTAATGTGGCCCGAAGTTCTCCTCCCGGTGAGCTAACCAACATGGTATTTCCTATAGGTTGCATAAGCATCAAGTTCTTTTTCACAAAATCAGCAGATATGAAAGCGTGCGAAGCTCCAGAATCAAACAAAACTGTAGCAGGTTGTGAGTTGACTGGAAACGTACCGACTACCACATCTGTGGCTCCTTCTGCAGTTTCTGCTCCCATATGGTTGAGCCTGCCCTTAGCGTAGTTCTGTTGGCCATGGTTTCCCTGTGCCTGCTGCTGGTTCCCATTCTGAATTGGTTGCGATCCTGTCTTCTGGTTGTTGTTCTGACCAGTGGAGTTTTGTACCCTCCGGGGACAAAAGTTAGCGTAATGTCCCTGTTCACCACAGTGGTAGCATGCCCTTGGACCGACAGGAAGGGTGTTAGCCTGGGTGGTGCGTGAAACCTGAGTGTTCTGCTGCTCGTTCTGGTAGCGCTGCTGCTGCTGCTGTGGTGGTGGTGGATTCTGGGGACGCTGATGGTCCTGGTGACCTGACTGTCCCTGAATGCGCTGCTGATTCACCTACTGGGGGTTGTAGCGGGAGCGGACGTTGCTGCCAGATTGCTGGTTCATGAGCTTTCTCTTCTTGTCCTCAATCTCACGGCGCTTGTGCTCCACCATCAGAGCACCATCAACCAGCCCGCCGAAGGTTGGAAAGGTGATGCACATCAACTGTAGCTGTAAAACATCCTGGAGTCCATTCCGGAAGCGAGTTTGCCTCTTCTCGTCTGTCGACACCTCATCTGGTGCGTAGCGGGCCAGCTCGAGGAACTTGTCACGGTAGGCAGTGACACTCATTCCTTCCTGCGTCAGGGCTAGGAACTCCTTTTTCTTCAAGACCGTCAGTCCCTCAGGCATATGGTGGGCACGGAAGTCATCACTGAACTGCTGCCAGGTGATCTGGTTGCGATCAGGTTGCGCATATTGGTATGCCACCCACCAGTCGAGAGCGGCTCCTTCAAACTGTCCAGAGGCGTAGAGCACCTTCTCCCTGTCATCACACTGAGCTATGTCGAGCTGTCTCTCAACTGTCTTGATCCAGTCTTCTGCTTCCATCGGGTCCTTGGCGCGGGAGAACTTTGGCGGGCGCCCTTTCAAGAACTCTCCCCTCTTGTCCCGGATGGGCTGGGGAGGTGGCTGAACAGGTGGATTCTGCAGGTTCTGCTGCATCAAAGCTATAGCCTGAGTCAACTGTTGCATCTTCTGTGTCTGCAAGCGGACTAGATCCTCCATGGTGGGCGGCTGGTTTTGGTTCTGGTTCTGGTTCTGATTCTGATTGCCACCACCCGTCGATCCTCTTGTCCCAACCATCTGTCACAAATCAAAATCCGAACATTCACAATCACCGTCATGTCTGAACCAGTGTCAAGAACAGAAGCAATCCATTGACAAGATAAGGTACTCAGGTGATAGGAAAGATAATAGATGATGTGCAAAGGAGAGGTTAGGAACCCATCTATCTATCCACTAAATACCTTATACCTTAATCCAATACTAGATGATTGCAGACTTTCATCTGCGCTCATCACAATCATTACAAAATATCCAAATCACTCATAAGCATAATGACAATTCATTCAAGCATTCAAAGGCATGGTTCACACAAGATTCGATACTTTTAGACTAGTTTTGGACCCGAAAACGTTCTATTTGATTTCTATTAGCATTTAGGGTCGATGGTGGTGCGGTGAGCTAGGGTGCTGTATCTAGTCCTTCTGTGTGGTGGCGATTGTGGATCGAACTCTGGGCTGCGTGGCGCAGGTCCTTCCAACTGGTGCTGTAGCTCCTCATTCTTCTCTTGTTGTTGCTCTAACTCCACGGACTCGGTCTCTAGCTCCTCGGGGTTCCCTTCTTCGGCCTACTGCCTAAGAAGCTCCTCATAGGCATCCGGGTTGCGTGCCACCAACGGGTACTCGTCGATGCGGGGTGGAAAGTAGCCATCGGCGCTCTTGCGGACTATCTATTTCTGTCGAGCCATCTATGGAAGTGAAAACTAGAGGAGGGCTAGAAAATTTTCACAAAGGACAGAGGTAGAATAGAACACCATTTTTCAATGGAACTCAACTCTAGGATGTAAATTAATTTTTAGAGCAAGGATTAAGCAAGTTCTAATCGACCGTTCTATCTAGGCTGTGATCCTACAGTCAGCACGGCTCTGATACCAACTTTGTAACACCCAGATTTCCAAGAAATCCGAATGCTTCCATATGTGTGCCCAGGATGTCCACAGAACACATATAAATTACAAATATTGAATCACAGAGAACACAATGCTCGCATAAAATAGTTTATATCAGAGTTTAACACAAGACATAGTCTTAAACAAATAACACAGCGGAAGTCTTAATACTACTAAGCGTTTTATAACTAGTAGAGCCTCAAATCCACAGGGACACCGACTGGTTGAACACAGCTTAGAAGTACGGCAGATCCTCCGGAAACTCAGCAAGCGACTGATCATTCAATGCTCCATCTGTTACCATCCGGGATTTTGTTGAATAGTTGCAAGTGTAAGTAAACCATCTTACTTAACAAGTATAACACGGGTTATGCAAGAACAAAAGGCTTGACACGGTTATACTGCATTAGCACTTTTAGTTGTTTCATTTTATTATCATCCAATTTACTACAAATGAGTAGAACCCAAGTATAAACCCATTAATAAGGTATAAGTGATTATAGAACAAACCAACATCAACCACTAATATCATCTTCTAATCAAAAAGGATCCAGGCCGCTCGTGTCCGTGAGCACGGCTATCATGATAGATCAACACTCTGCAGAGGTTTCGCCCTTTACCCGCCGGTCACATAAATCCAAAAGAACTTATGTTACGAGGACTTTCACAAAACACCTTAACAAGCACAGTAGCCGTTTTGGTTCAACATAGGCAGCATAACCCGAGGCATCGAGATTGACGTACGCTCAGGGCGCAACGTGAGGGGGTCAATGGCGTCCAGAGCGAGAGCGCAATCATCGCAACGTGTGAAGCTGCCGTACATCGGGCGCTTACATCACGGGACTTTGCCTAACGGGGCATAGCCAACGGATGGAACCGTCCTCGATGGATCAAACTATACTCTCACGAATGTTCCCCACATACGCCTTTCGGTAACCACTGGCAAGCTAGAGACGTACAAGTTAATTATTCAAGACCAGAGCCATTATAGTTCCAACGGCGGCGAACAGGTTCCTGGGTTGCCGCTTTAAGAACCAGACCTTATGGAGAGACATTAGAACAAAGCACAAAGCACATGCTCTAATTCCCTAGATCAAACCTTATAGAGACACTAGAACAAAGCACACAGCACATGCTCTAGTTCCCCGAACCATGTTGCTAAAAACACATCTTTTAACCATCATTGAAGTGAACCATTAATTCAATATTGACATTAAAAATAAATGTTGGTTGCAGCGCGTAGCATAGTCTAACCATAATGCATAAAACCCTGGGTAAACAAGGAATAAGGTAAAGACTAGGAACATCCTTAGTGGCTAACAGTATTAGACACATGCATATGATTTATGTGATTAATCGGTGTATAGGTAACAAGGATGGTCCGTGTTATACTTGCCTTCCTCAGCGAACTGCTGCTGCTCCTGCTCTTCGGGAACAGGATCGTCGGCGAACTCGAACGGCACGTCAACTACTCACATCGATCACCAAACAAGCATCCACACATACATGCAAACAAGATATTTAATTAGAACAGTACACCAAACATAAAGAAAAGATGAAAAGAAGGCTTTAGAGTTACTCTACGCTTCACTACGAACACATGAGCGCGAAAATCACTCAAATCGGAGTTAAAACGGAGAAACTACGCTTAAAACGGGCTCTAGGGGCTTGCTGGTAAAGGTTTTAGGCTTCCAGGGGTGTTTTTGAAAGAAACCAGGGACCTAAAACATAATTTCGTATAAAAACCCGAGGGCTAACGAGTAAAAACGACTTTCAAGACGGCGGGCACTATTTTTCAAAAGAGCAGGGGCTAAACCGAAAGAAAAAGGACTTGGTTGTAAATACTTTTGAATAGAGGTGGACCGCGGGTTGATTTTCAGAAAACAGAGGGGCTTTTTTGCAAAACGGGCACGGCGGCTTCTGGATGCTGACGTGGGCTGACGTCACGGTTTACTGTGCTGTGGACCGGCCGTAGACCGCGGTCCACGGGTCCACGGTGAACCGGACCGGGTTTAGATCTAGACCGTCGGATTGGATCTGAACGGCTCTAACGCGTTGGGGGCTTTGGGTCGCCGGAGCGCGGCGGCGCTAGGCCGAAGCTCGCCGGAGTTGGCTCGGCTGGGGGCTACGGTGCTCCAAAACTCGCCGCGATGGCTCCTAAAGAGAGTGGAGAGAGAGGGGATTCGATTTTAGGAGTCGGAAGCGGGGATTGGGCCGCAGGGATGGCCGGCGACGAGCGGCGGCGACTTGACGACTCCGGTGAGGTCGTGCGCGCACGAGAGGGCGAGAGAGAGCGGGTAAACGGTCTCGGCGAGTTCCTCACCTTGCGGCGAAGCTCTTGGGCAAGCTCTTGGCGGCTATGCGGTGGCGGAGCAGCGGGTTGGCAGCGGCGCGCTCGAAGCTCGGTTAATGGCGGCGGCTAGGGTTTTGAAGGAGGGGGTCGAGCGAGGGGGAGACGGCGCTATTTATAGGGGGCTAGAGAGGCCTCGGCGTGCGCTCCAAGCCACGAAGAGTCCGGGCACGGCACGGCGACGCGGCGGCGCGGATTCGACGGCGGCGCGGTGTCCCGCTCGGCCACGGCTGGAGGAAGAAGGAGGAGATGACAAGCGGGCCAGGGGTGTCAGCGGCAGGGAGAGAGAGGAGGCGCGCGCGCTGGGCTGACGCGGTGGGCTGGCGCGGAGGAGGGCTGCTGCGATGGGCCGCGCGGCTTGCTGGGCTGCGCAGGGGAAAAAGAAAGAGGAGGAATGGGCCGGCTGGGCTGAAAAGGAAGAAGGAAGAAAGAGAAAAAGAAAAGATTTTTCTTTTATTCAAACACTCATTTGAATTTAAATTCAAATTCAAATTTGAATTCAACAATAAAAAATAAATGCACCAGCATGAATGCAACAATAATGTTTCTATACCCTATATTTGCTTTTAATTATTCAAAATTTTATTTTTTCTACATTATTTATGAGCACTTGAATAAAAAAAAACATTTAATTACTAAATTTTAAATAGGGCCATTTTTAGGGTGTTACAGTTGTAATGGATGTGTAGAAAACATTCTGCAGCTAACTTTGTTTTTATTATTGATGGGTTTTCCATTCATTTCTGGGCTGTGATGTGAACTACAAAGTTGTTTGGATTTTGTCAAACGAAATGTTCACCAAATTTCAACCTCATTGGTTAAGCGAGATAAAAATGGCAACCAAAACACTATAGCTCGGCCTGCTGTAAAACAGCAAACGCAGAGAGCTAAAGATTGAATTTTTCGGCTTAGTTCCAGCCCGAATTTGAATCTGAGCCAAACATGAAAGTTGTAGAGCATGAAATTTTCAAGCTACTGACCGAATTGGAGCATTTGAATTGCTTCCTGTTGGGAGATGTGATTTTTCTTCCGAACTGCTTGTTGATATGTCACTCCTACGCAGTAAACTTCAATATATTGTCACGTTCTATCTTGTCATCATTATGCAAGCTTATGAAATGTGGCTAATACAAGTACCTACTGTAGATGGCGATCACCCGCAGCGGTCATGACGCTAGTGGCTCCAATGCTAACCAGCAAGGGCCAGAGGGGCAGCAACAGCCGCCACCACCTCCGCCACCGCAGCAACCTCCGCTGTGGCAGCAATTGTATGCCACGCAAACGGAAATCCTACGGAACCTGCAGCATCAGCAACAAATGATGCAACAGCAGATGCTACAGCAGGGAGGTCAACGGGCCCCTCAGCCTCAAGTGGCCCGATATGAGGATTTTCTGGCTACCCACCCGCCGATATTCTCAAGAGCCGATGAGCCCCTGGAGGCCGATACGTGGATTCGAGCCATCGAGTCCAAGTTCACCATCTTGGCCACGCCTTGCACTTCCAACCGCAAGGTAGTGTTTGCGGCGCAGCAGCTCCGCGGCCCAGCTCTCCTATGGTGGGAGAACTACATGGCCCTGCAACAAGAGAGTCATGTGGTTGAATGGGATGAGTTCAAGACTGCGTTCAAGGCTCATCATATTCCTGCCGGCTTGGTAGAGCGGAAGTTGAATGAATTTCTGGCTCTGACCCAGGGTACCCGCATGGTGCTCCAATAGGCCCAGGCCTTCAATGGTCTGTGTCCCTATGCGGGTCATCACGCCGACTCTGACGAGAAGAAGTTGGAGAGGTTCCGACGCGGCCTCAATACCAAGTTGAAAGCTCAATTGGCCACCACCCGTGCTGCCACATATGGCGATCTTGTAAACCTCGCCATTGCCCAAGAAGACGCCAACACGGTGCACAAGGCGGAGAAGAAGAGGAAAGCTCCCGCTGGACCCTCGAGCGCGCAGCCGCAGAGATTCCGCCTGGTTCCCCCGGCTGCACCGCAAGGACAGTCCAGGGCACCACAGGGAGGTGGATGGGTTGCTAGGCCACCACAGCCTAATGCGCCCCGTTTCCCTCCACCGCCGCAGCAGCAACCGGCGCCAAGGCAGAACGCACAACAGCCAGCTCGCCCTGGAGCCGGCTATCAGTGTTTCAAGTGTGGCAGTAACAACCACTTTATCAAGGACTGCCCGCAGAACAAGCAGCAGAACCAGCGCCCAGGAAATCAGCAAAACAAGGGCAAACAGCCGCAGCGTGTGCAGGTCCGACAAGGAAGGCTTAACTACACCACCTTGGCCGACCTACCCGAGGGAGCCCCAGACATGACTGGTACCTTCCCTATCCACACTCAACCTGCTGTGATACTGTTTGATTCCGGGGCAACACATAGTTTTATAAGCACAAGATTTCATGCAAAATGTGGGTTAAAATCTTACCATACCAAATCATCATATGTGATATCAACTGCGGGAGGTAAAATAGCATCCAACCAAGTCTCCCGAAGAGTTCCAATCAGGCTAGGAAGTAAAATATTTCCTACTGATTTAATTCTGCTTGGTATGGAAGGCATTGACATTGTGTTGGGAGCCAATTGGATGACTCAACATAGGGTTGTGCTAGATGTTGCGGAACGAGTTGTTGAAATAAACTCGCCTACGCATGGCCCTAGTGTGCTATATCTGCCACCACAGAATTGTGTCAATGCGTGCGCTTATACAATGGTAGAAACCCAACTAAAGGACATTCCGGTGGTATGTGAGTATGCCGATGTTTTTCCGGATGACTTACCTGGGATGCCGCCGGATAGGGACATTGAATTTGTGATTGAACTCCAACCTGGCACGGCACCTATATCAAAGAGACCATATAGAATGCCACCCAACGAATTGGCTGAATTAAAAATTCAACTCCAAGAACTGCTAGACAAGGGTTTCATTCGTCCAAGTGTGTCACCTTGGGGATGTCCCGCTATCTTTGTGAAGAAGAAGGACCATTATTTGAGGTTGTGTATCGATTACCGGCCTCTCAATGCGGTGACTATTAAAAACAAGTACCCACTCCCCCGTATTGACGTCCTGTTTGACCAACTAGCTGGTGCCAGAGTGTTCTCCAAGATTGACCTTCGCTCTGGCTATCACCAAACCAAAATCCGACCTTGTGACATTCCAAAGACTACCTTTTCTACTCGTTACGGGCTTTATGAATTCTTGGTCATGTCTTTTGGACTCACCAATGCCCCAGCCTACTTCATGTATCTCATGAATTCGGTTTTCATGTCTGAGCTAGATAAGTTTGTGGTGGTTTTCATTGACGACATTCTCATATATTCCAAGAATGAGGAAGAGCATGCCGAGCACCTACACATTGTTCTTCAAAGATTGAGAGACCATCAGCTCTACGCCAAGTTCTCCAAGTGTGAATTCTGGCTGGAGAGTGTGAAATTCTTAGGTCACACGGTTTCCATGGATGGTATATCCGTGGATCCAACCAAAGTGCAAGAGGTGCTGGATTGGCAACCCCCTACCTCTGTCCATGAGATTCGGAGTTTTCTGGGTTTAGCCGGTTATTATCGCCGTTTTATCCCGGACTTCTCTCGGATTGCGAAACCCATGACCAAACTCTTAAAGAAGGGAGTCAAGTTTGAGTGGAATGACAAATATGATGAAGCTTTCCACACTTTGAGAAAACATTTAACTTCAGCCCCAGTTTTAGCTCAACCCGATTGCACCAAGCCCTATGATGTCTATTGCGATGCTTCAGGCACCGGACTTGGTTGTGTCCTCATGCAAGAGAACCGAGTCATTGCTTATGCTTGTCGAGCACTTCGGCCTCATGAGCAAAACTACCCCACGCATGATCTTGAGTTAGCAGCGGTTATCCATGCTCTCAAGATGTGGAGACACTATCTGATGGGTGTTCCATGCAACATATACACCGACCACAAGAGCCTCAAATATGTCTTTACTCAGGCACATTTGAATATGAGGCAGCGAAGATGGTTGGAGTTAGCAAAGGACTATGACCTTAGTGTGCATTACCACCCCGGCAAGGCAAATGTGGTTGCGGATGCACTAAGCCGCAAGGCTCATTGTCATTGTCTTTCCGTGGAGTCCTACGCTGACACCTTGTGCCATGAAATGGCAAAGCTCAACTTAGAGATTGTTCCACACGGGTACTTCAACCATATGTCAGTCGAACCAACCTTGCATGATCAGATTGTTGAAGCCCAACTAAATGACGCAAAGATTAAAATCCTTAAAAGGAAATTGTTGAAGGAGAAGGTGAAGGAAAAGTACAAGTGTTTCCGGCTAGATGGGCAGGGAGTGATGTGGTTTGGACATCGCATCGTGGTGCCCAAAAACACGGAACTCCGAAGGAAGATTATGGATGAGGCCCATCTCTCCAAATTTTCTATCCATCCTGGTAGCACCAAAATGTACCAAGATTTGAAACAGAACTTTTGGTGGACTCGGATGAAGCGAGAAATTGCCACGTATGTGTCGGAATGTGACACGTGTCAGCGGGTTAAGGCTAGCCACTTGAAGGTAGCAAGCACGCTTCAACCTCTACCTATTCCCTCATGGAAGTGGGAAGATATAAGCATGGACTTCATTGTTGGACTTCCCAGAACCCCTCAGGGGCATGACTCCATTTGGGTAATTGTGGACCGCCTTACCAAGACCGCACATTTTATTCCGGTCAATTCCATTTATACCGCTAAGAGGTACGCTGAGATTTATTTGGAACGGATCGTTTGTCTACATGGGGTACCCAAGACGATAATTTCAGATCGTGGTACTCAGTTCGTAGCACGCTTTTGGGAACAATTGCAACAATCCCTAGGCACAAAACTGATCCGTAGTTCAGCATATCACCCTCAGGCCGATGGGCAGACGGAAAGGGTAAATCAAATACTTGAGGATATGCTTCGAGCTTGTGTTATCCATTATGGGAAGAATTGGGAGAAATGTTTGTCTCTGGCCGAATTCTCCTATAACAACAGCTACCAAGCGAGTCTTAAAATGGCACCTTTCGAAGCCTTATATGGTAGAAGATGTCGGACCCCGTTGTGTTGGTCCCAGGCAGGCGAGAGGTATACCTATGGCCCTGACCTTGTAAAGGAAGCGGAAGAAAAGGTTAGGATCATCCGCGAAAATTTGAGAACCGCCCAGTCACGGCAAAAGAGTTACTCTGATCAACGGCGGAAGCCACTTCAATTCGAAGTTGGTGACCACATGTATCTTAAGGTCTCCCCGACCAAGGGTGTGCAAAGATTTGGATTAAAGGGAAAACTTGCACCTCGTTACATCGGCCCATATGAAATTACTCAACAATGTGGACCGGTAGCCTACCGTGTGAAGCTTCCCGAGAAGCTCTCAGCCGTGCACGACGTTTTCCACGTTTCCCAACTCAAGAGGTGTTTACGTGTTCCGACCGAAGTTGTTGAACCAGAAGAACTCTCGGTCGAACCGGATCTCTCCTATGATGAGCATCCCGTTAAAATCCTCGATGAGAAAGAGAGACAAACACGAAGGAAAGGAGTTAAAATGTACAAAATTCAAGTGGAGTCATCACTCCGAAGATGAAGCCACATGGGAAACCGAAGACTATCCTGAGAAGAATTTCCCCGACATCCTTTCGTAAGCCAAAGGTACTTTTCCCACCTTATTCCTAAGTTTAATCGAATCTCGGGACGAGATTCCTTTTAAGGGGGGTAGGCTGTGACATCTCTGATGTAACAATGAAGAAAACACCTTTGAAACAGATTAAAGAGGGAAATAATGGTGTTAAGATTCAAAAATTCATCAAAATTCAAATTGAAATTCAAAAACAAAGTTTGTTTGACACCCAACTGAAATATCAAGAATTTTGTACTAAACTTGAAAATCTCCAAAAATAAAAGTTGTTAGTCATCACAAATAAGGCCTAGTCACTGTTTGGAACTTTTGAAAATTTTGCAGTTTAGCCCCTCAAAAACTCAAAAAACCAATCTGAACACCTTTTTAAATTTGGGTTGTTTGAGCTCGAAAAATTTGAAATTTCGGGTTCACCCCAAAAAGAAAGTTGTGTCCCACCTCTCAAACTCCAACTTTTATTTTCACACTTTTTCATGTTCAGTTCAAATTTTTGGAGAGAATTCGAAAGGGGCACAGGAGCTCCATGGGCGCCCAACAATGGCCCTGGCGCGCCACTGCTCCGGCCGGGAGTCGGCCGCCACGTGGCCGGCGAGCGGCAGAGGCCTCGCTAGGCCGGCCGAGCCGCGGCGGCCGCTGGCGCTTGTCGTCACGTGGTTGTCCGACTTCCCTCCCGTGCCATCGCGTCGCACTCGATAGCGCGCTGCCGCCTCGCGCCGCGCGAACGCCATCATGGCGGGCGGAGCGCCGCCGTAGCCGTCGCCGTGCTCGCGTGCAGAGACCGCTTCGCGCGATTCTCCTCCTGCTACGCTCCAAGAAGCTCTGCAGAGGATCCCCCAGCGCCACGCCACGATCTCCTTCGCCCAACCCGCACTTGCGCACGCTCCCGAGGCACCTCGGTGCTCGCTAGCGCACCCAAACCCTTCCCTGAGCACCCTCATTCCTTCCCTCAGCCAGCGCCCAGTCCTTCTCCCTCTCACCGCGTTCGCTCCCATCGTCTTCCACCTCGGCACGCTCCGAGCAGAGCTCGAGCTTCCTCGCCGCGAACCCAAATCGACCGCGAACCCCTCCACTTTTTCCCAATCCCTCGCTCGTGAAGCTCGCTCACTCACCCCGCTAGCCGCTCGAGCACTCCCCAGCTTGAATCGAGCCTCACTCGCCGCGAATCGAGGCTTTTCCCTACCGCTCGGCCATTAACACCGCAAACACCACCTCCACGTCGAGCCCCATACCCCGGCCATCCCCGTCGCAGACGAACCCCACGACGAGCTCCACCATCGTCCAGTGAAGCTCACGCGCCCCTCCGCGCATCGTCTCGACCACCGCAGGCCGCTAGCGACGTCGCCGGAGCCAACCGTGCCGCCGCTAAACGTCGACGAGCCGCGCCGCTTCACCTCTGACCACGAGACCTACCTCAACCGACTCGCGGTGAGCTCCTCTCCATTTCCCCCAACTTTCCCCGAGCCAACTCGCCGTCGTTTCGCCGGCGTAGCAACGCCGACGAGCCGTGGACCTGTTTGCGTTCCCCTTTTTAGTTCTAGGGTCCTCTGCGCAAAAAGCAGGGACTTGTTTGAAAGGTTTTAAAAGTTCTAGGGCCTCCAGCGTAAAAAGATTCTTAAACCTAGATCTATTTTTCCCGAATCTTGTAAAATCCGCTAAAAATCGTACAAAAATCAGAAAAATGCACAAAAATACTCCCTGGACTCGTGAGATTGTAAACTCCAATCTCCTTTAAGCATGTATACACTTTTGGTGAACCATTTGTGAATTAAAATTCAAACTATAAATTTAGAAACTTGTGCACCATTTCAGATCCAGAGCTCCGCTAGGGCTGAGCTTTGTATATGTTGTTTGCAGTGACATTGGACACCTTGTGTCCAAAGGGAACCGAAAAATATGGACTGTAGCTTCAGTGATGAATTAATTTGTGATTTCTGTCTTTTGCAGTCCTAAAATTATTAAAAATAATCTGTGCAGCTAAAAATCACCATTTTTCTCCAGAGGCCTAAAAACTTGTTAGCACATCTGTTAAAAATGCCAAACTTAAATTTTGCTCTGTTTAAACTAGCAAATAAATAGATATGTGTTTTCGGATAGAAATTTATTGAGGACTGTCCAAGGGTTATTTTGAGACACCACTTGGCCAGAGCCCTCCTTGCACTCATGACTAGCTCTGGTAGGAAAATTTCCTGATTTGGATGTATTTTAGATTTTATATGAATTTATTTCATTTCTGCAGGCCGTAGTTTGTACTATTTTTAGTAAATTCTGTGTAGCTCAGATTTAGCTAAATTTTGGAGTAAGCCTAACTCTTATACTCCAGTAGCTGTCATAAAGTTTGTTGATAAAAAGGATGAACAGAAACTAAGAAACAAAAATGAGAAGAAATTAAGGTGGAATTGAATTATATAAGAGAATAGACCTTTTGATAATTAGTTAAAATAAAATAAGGAAAGCCCGAATTCCAGAACAGCACCCAATCTACAAAAGAACAAATAGAAATTCTTTTATATATGTACACAATCACCATCAAAGATGAATAAAAAAATTTTCCACACCCTTCCTTTAATTTTATGAAGATGAAAGTAGTACTTAAGCATGTCTAGGTGAATATGGCCTTCAAGGCCTTAGTTTTAGAATCACTAGGCAGCAACTGTAAAGTTATGCATCTCATGTAGAAGGCGCTATTCCGGACGGCACCTACCATCTCATCCCCACCGACGGAGAAAGCACCCCGGAGAACGGTGCCGGCCAAGGAACAAACGACCCGGAGGCTAACCCCCAGCTAGAGCAAGAAGGCAAGCCCCGGAGCATAACCTAACTTTTAAAGTTTATGCATCTATGAATTCCCTATGCTTGTGCATTTACGTTTCAAGGAGTTGATTGAATACCTTAGCTGCACATTTCTAGTACCTATGACTTGCAACACTAGTATGAAAGAATCGATAGGGCATTGCGAGACATAGGAGTTGCTTGTCTTCACTTATGTTGGAATCATAAGGATTGACGGGCGGGATGATAGATGTAGATCTCCCGTCCGTGTATGATAATTGATTTAAGGTCAAAACGTGTGGTTGAGTGTGTCAAGTTTTTGAACGTACCACATGCATGCCGATATATGGGAATCGGTAAGCCCGATACCAGATTGAAGCAGC
Source organism: Digitaria exilis (assembly GCA_015342445.1). Classification (NCBI taxonomy): domain Eukaryota; kingdom Viridiplantae; phylum Streptophyta; class Magnoliopsida; order Poales; family Poaceae; genus Digitaria; species Digitaria exilis. The sequence goes on from JACEFO010002576.1 coordinate 301,595, forward strand.
TAGGGCCGATAGCCATCTCTCCTTGGAAACTTTGTTTCCCCTGCCGTACACTTGTGGATATATGCGTGAGACTGTGAGTGAAGCAGTAAAACTCTATCCTAAGGAAGGTGGATTCGGATCCGAATTGTGGATCGATGGGAAAGGTTGGGAAGTGCTTGTACCTTTTATAGCAAGCATTATCCGTGTGTGTTGGGTTTCCCCTGGCCAGGTAGCAAAATTTGGTTCGAACTGTCCGCTTCTCGCGGTTAATGAGACTGCTTGACCGCCTTGCTGCATTGAGTAACAACTGGAATTATGAGATTGAAGAAATTGTTGTATGAATTAAATTGTACTGCACCACTTGTATGCTTAGAGAGGATGCTAATCTACAATAGTTAAATCTACTAGAATATGATGCTAAAACTATGAAAGCAAGGACCTACTTTTAGTCGCTTTTTGGCAAACAAACCTACCAGCCAAAAGCCTCTCATGTCTAGATGTCGGTGATGTAGTTTTCACCCGACGGGTAAGCCTTGCTGAGTATTAGTATACTCAGCCTTGCTTGTGGCTTTTATTACAGGTACAATGTTGGATGTGGCAGTCGATGCCATGATTTGGCCTACCCAGGTTCCCCCTGGATGGCACATCGAGTGGGTTCCGTCCTCTGCCGAGGAACGAGAGGAGTAGCACCGTGGCAGGCTTCATCATGGTGTTACGTTGTATCGTCGTTTGTTTATTTTCCGCTGCAATGAACTATTTATTTCCGCTGCAATGAATTTGATACTCTGATTTAAATTTCGAACTTGGTTTGTAATAACTCTATGATACCCCTTTATGTATGTTAAATTTGTGGAATGTTGTAATCTCTGGAACTCACCTTCGTGTGGGCGTGCTGTTGTTTCGATCGAGTAAAGTACATGGTTAAATCGGGATTAATCCGACGGCGCTCCAACTTATTCCGGATTAAGTGCCTTACTACTTGATTAGTGGTCCCGGGGTACTTAACTTGGAATAATTTTGGAGTGGTCCGCCACAACTTCTTCACTGCTGGGCTTCGTTTTCCTTGCGACCCGATGCTTCCGCAAATTCTCGATCATTTCAATGTGAAGCTGCATCAACTGACCCCGAACTCCTTTGTTGAATTGTCAAAATTCTTCTGGGGGCTTAAGACATCTGGAGGTGAAGTTGACCTTGATACTGTTGCCCGTTACAATGAGCTTCATCTTCAGAAAAGGTCAATCTTTTTGGAAGAGGGTGGTGAGGAGCATGTTAGGCAGTTTGGAGTTGCTACTTTTACCTTGCGTCGTCGAAATGCAGCTTTGAAAATTGCTAAGGTTGATTTTACATATGCTCAACGGAACCGTTGGGATGTGAACTGACTGAAATATTGGTTTTATGTCAAGGTTGGTTTCGCTGTTGCAAACTCCAGCGATATCAGTTACCCTTTCGCTGGTCCCTTAGGTGACAATGAGCTTTCCACTGTTGTTGAGTTCGACAAGACGTCTGCTTCTTTCAAAAGGAATAGTTCCTACTTTAATCATGCTACTTGTGGCGGACCACTCCGAAATTATTCCAAGTTAAGTACCCATGGACCACTAATCAAGTAGTCAGGCACTTAATCCGGAATAAGCTGGAGCGCCGTCGGATTATACCCGATTAACCACGTACTTTCACGATCGACACAACTCGCGCGCCCACACGATGGTGAGTCCCAGAAATTATAACATTCCACAAGTTCAACTTACATAAATAGTCTCATCAAGTTATTACAAACCAAGTCTGAATTTAAATAACAGTGTGAGAGTTCATTGCAGCGGAATTAAACTAACGACGATACATAGAAACACCATAATGAAGCCGGCCATGATGCTACTCCTCCCGATCCTCGGAAGTGGACGGAACCCACTCGACGTGCCGGCCAAGAGGAACCTGGACAGGCCAAGCGACGGAATTCATCGCCTCATCCAAAGCAGTACCTGAAATAAGTAGCCACAAGCAAGGCTGAGTATACTAATACTCAGCAAGGCTTACCTGTCGGGTGAAAACTACATCACCGACTTCTAGACATGAGAGGCTTTTGGCTGGTGAGTTTGTTTTGCCAGAAAGCAACTAAGAGTGGATCCTTATTTTCATTATTTTAGCATCCAATTCTAATAGAGTTAACCATTCTAGATTAGCATCCTCTCTAAGCATACAAGTGGTGCAATACAATTTAGTACATACAACAAGTTCATAATCCTCATAGTTCCACTTGTTACTCAATGCAGCACAGCGGTCAAACAGTCTCATTAACCACGAGAAGCGGACAGTTCGAACCGAATTTCACTACCTGGCCAGGGAAATCCAACACACACGGATAATACTTGCTATAAAAGGTACAAGCACTTCCCAACCTTTCCCATCAATTCACAATTCGGCGCCGGGTCCACTCCCTTAGGATAAAGGTTTACCACTTCACTCACGGCATCACGCATATGCCCACATGTGTACGGCAAGGGAAACAAAATATTTCCAAGGAGAGATGGCTATCGGTCCTAGCTGTATCAATCTGGTACCGGGCTTACAGATTCCCATAGGTCGGCATGTGCGTGGTACGTTCAAAAACTTGACACACAGAACCACACGTTTCGACCTTAATCCAATTATCATACACGGACGGGAGATCTACACATACCATCCCACCCGTCCATCCTTATGATTCCAACATATGTAAAGACAAGCAACTCCTATATCTCGCGAGTGACAGGAAAGCACTCGACTTGTAACGGTCCTAAAGGCATTGCTCTACCGACCCTATCATACTAGTATTTCAAGACATAGGTACTAGAATCATGCAACTAGGGTGTTCAAAACAACTCCTTGAAACGTAGATGCACAAGAATAAATAATTCATAGTTGCACAATTTAAAGCTAGGGTTATGCTTCGGGGCTTGCCTTCTTGAGCTAAGCCGGTGTCAGGCTCTAGGTCAATCACGATGACGTCAGCACCACCTTTGGGAGCTTTTTCTTCATTGGTGGGGACGAGATTGTACGTGAGATTGTACGCGAGAGCGCCTTCTACATGAGATGCACAACTTCAATGTGGCTGCCCCATGTGATCTAAAGGCAGGGCCTTGAAGGCCATATTCACCTAGACATACTAGTGAGCTATTCTTTTCTTCACAAATTAGAGAAGGTGTGTGGTGTAAGTTTTATGCCTTTACGATGGTGATTGTGTACACATATAAAACAATTCAAACCATTATTTCTATGCAAGTGTGTAGTTCTGGAATTTCAACTTCACATTCACCCTATTTACTTCAATTATCAAAAGTGATCTATTTCTTTTTATAAAACTCAAATCACTCTAGTTCCTTCTCATTTTTCTTTCTCTGTTTCTGTTCATCCTTTTTATCCACAAACTTTATGACAGCTACTGGAGTATAAGAGCTATGCTCACTCCAAAATTTAGCTAAAACCGAGCTACATAGAAATTATTAAAATTAGTGCAAGTTGCTGCTCAAAGAAACAAGATTAATTCATATAAAATCAAAACTATTTCCAAAACAGAAGATTTCTCTACCAGAGCTAGACATGAGTAAAAGAAAAGCTCTGACCAAGTGGTGGCTAAAAATAACACTTGGACAACCCTCAATAATTTTCTACCCGAAAACCAACACCTATTTATTTGCTAGCCGAAACAGGGTCTAAAATTAAGTTTAGCATTTTTCCAACATGTGCCAACAAGTTTCTAGGCCTTTGGTGAAATTTGGTGATTTTTGACTGCATGAAATATTTCGAATAAATGCAGAACTGAGCTAGAATAGAAATTACAAAATAATTCATAACTGAATTGACAGGTCATATTTTTAGGTTTCCTTAGGTCACAATGCTTCTACAGACCTCTAAAGCAACATACCCAAAGTTCAGCTACAAAGGAGCTCGGGATTTGAAATGGTGCACAAAACTCTAAAAACCGAGTTTGAATTTTAGTTCAAAAACCATTCATCAAAAGTGTATACATGCCAACATGAGATTGGATTTTACAATCTCACGAGTTCAGGGAGTATTTTTGTGCATTTTTCTGATTTTTCTACGATTTTTAGTGAATTTTACAACATCTCAGAAAATAGATCTAGGTTTAAAGAATCTTTTTACGCCGGGGACCCTAGACCTTTTAAAACCTTGCAAACAAATCCCTGAAACTTACACGGAGGACCCTAGAACTAAAAAGGGGAACCAGTGCAGGGGGAAGTGGTGGAAAATGATGAGGGCACACCGCGAGTCGGTTGGGGTAGGTCTCGTGGACGGAGGTGAAGCGGCGCGGCTCAGGTCGAGGCGGTGCACGGCTTGGCTTGAGAGCTTCACCGGGAGGAGGCGGTGCTCGTCGAGGGGCTTGGTGGCGACGGGGATGACCGGAGGGTAGAGCTCAACGTGGAGGTGGAGCTCGTTGCGGGAATGGCCGAGCAGCGGGGAAAAATCATCGATCCCGTCGAGTGGTGCTCGGCTGCGGTTGGGGATGGCTCGAGGAGCTAGCTAGGTGGATGGGCAAGCTTCGGGTGTGGTGGATTGGGAAATCATCGAGGGGAACACGGTGGATTTTGGTTTGCGGCTGCGAGAGCTTGAGCTCTGCTCTTCGCGGCCGGAGGTGGAAGAAGGGTGCGGGAGCGCGGAGGAGAGGGAAATGGCAGGGCGCTGGCTGGAATGGGTGTGAGGTCGCTCGGTGGAGTGTTGGGGCAAGCTAGAGAGGGCTGAGCAGCCTTGGGAACGCGCGCGGGGTGGTTGGGCGACGGGGCCGCGCCATAGATGGCCTGCGAGCTCGGGTAGGGCGCGCGATGGGGTTGGGCGTCGAGGATTGTGGCATGGGCGAGGGGAGATACGCCACAGGGCCGCTTGGCGCATAGCAAGCGAGAATCTGGCCACGGGGTAGCTCTGCTCGACGTGCGCGCTGGCGGCCAATGGTGGAGCTCGGCTCGCCATGATGGCGTGCCCGCGTGGCGAGGCTCGCCTGGGCGCTGCAGCACGTGAAGTGACTGAACGGGGGCGCTGGCATGCTTGCAGGGAAGAGAGGCGCGGCTGTCGTGGCTTTGGCCGGCCTGACCGGGTCGCCGCCGCTCGCCGGCCACGTGGCGGCCGCTGGCGGCCTGGGGCAGAGCTAGCCGAGCTGGCTGTCGGGCGCCCGTGGAGCTCCCTGGTTCAACTGTGCAAATCTCCGAAAATTTGAAATAAACTTCAAAAAGTGCAAACACAAAAGTTAGAGATTGAAATGTGGGACACAACTTTCTTTTTGGCGTGAACCTAAAAATACGATTTTTTTCAAGCTCAAACAAGCCATATTTGAAAAGGTGTTCTGCATGGTTTTTAGGTCTTTTGAGGGGCTTAACTGCAAAATTTGGAAAAGTTCCCAACAGTGACTAGGCTTTATTTGTGATGACAAACAACTTTTGTTTTTGGATATTTTCAAGTTTATTAAGAAATTTTTGAGATCTCAGCTGGGTGTCAATTTAGCCTTATTGAAATTAAACTTTGAATTTAAAAGCCAACTTAAGTGTGTTTGTACCATTGCTGTGTTTTCCTTTGTTTTTAGTGTATTTTTAAAGTCTTAAACATCAGGGATGTCACAGACTACCCCCCTTAAAAGGAATCTCGCCCCGAGATTCGATTGTGCTTAATGACATCAGGGATACTCGGAGTGATGACCCCACTGAATTTTGTACATTTTAACTTCCCTTCTTCGTGTCTTTCTCTCCTTCTCATCGAGGATCTTGATAGGATGCTCATCATAAGAAAGATCCGGTTCAACCAAGAGTTCTTCTTGCTCAACAACCTCGGTCGGAACACGAAGACACTTTTTGAGTTGGGAGACATGGAAAACGTTGTGAACGGCGGAGAGCTTCTCGGGAAGCCTCACACGGTACGCAACCGGTCCACATTGTTGAGTGATTTCATATGGACCAATATAGCGAGGTGCAAGTTTTCCTTTCAGCCCAAACCTTTGCACACCCTTGGTCGGGGAGACCTTGAGATACACATGATCACCGACTTCGAACTGAAGGGGCTTTCGTCTTTGATCAAAGTAACTCTTCTGCCGAGATTGTGCAGTTCTCAAGTTTTCACGGATGATTCTAACCTTTTCATCTGCTTCTTTTACATGGTCAGGGCCATATGCATATCTCTTGCCTGCCTGAGACCAACACAACGGTGTCCGACATCTTCTACCATACAAGGCTTCGAAAGGTGCCATTTTTAAACTTGCTTGGTAGCTATTGTTATAAGAGAATTCAACCAGAGACAAATATTTCTCCCAATTTTTCCCATAATGGATAACACAGGCTCGAAGCATATCCTCTAGGATTTGATTTACCCTTTTAGTCTGCCCATTGGTTTGAGGGTGATACGCTGAACTACAAATCAGTTTTGTGCCTAGGGATAGTTGCAAATGTTCTCAAAAGCGTGCCACAAATTGAGTACCATGATCTGAAATTATCGTCTAGGGTACCCCATGTAAACAAACGATCCGTTCCAAATAGATTTCAGCATACTTCAGAGCGGTATAGGTTGTATTTTGACCGGAATAAAATGTGCAGTCTTTGTGAGGCGGTCCACAATCACCCAAATGGAGTCATGCCCCTGAGGGTTCCTGGGACGTCCAACAATGAAATCCATACTTATATCTTCCCACTTCCATGAGGGGATAGGCAGATGCTGAAGAGTGCCTGCTACCTTCAAATGGCTAGCCTTTACCCGCTGACACGTGTCACATTCCGACACATATTTGGCAATCTCCCGCTTCATCCTAGTCCACCAAAAGTTTTGTTTAAGGTCTTGGTACATTTTGGTGCTACCGGGGTGGATAGAAAATTTGGAAAGATGAGCTACATCCATAATTTTCCTTCGGAGTTCGGCATTCTTGGGCACCACTATCCGATGTCCAAACCACATCACTCCCTGTCCATCTAGCCAGAAGCATTTATATTTTTCCTTTCCCTTTGCCAATTTTCTTTTGAGGATTTTAATGCTTGCATCATTTAATTGGGCCACAACAATCTGATCGTGCAAGGTTGGTTCAACAGAGATATGGTTGAAGTACCCATGGGGAACAATCTCCAAGTTGAGCTTTGCCATTTCATGGCACAAGGTGTCAGCATAGGACTCCACGGAAAGGCAGTGACAGCGAGCCTTGCGGCTTAGTGCATCCGCAACCACATTAGCCTTCCCGGGGTGATAATGCACACTAAGATCATAGTCCTTAGCGAACTCCAACCATCTTCGCTGCCTCATATTCAAATGTGCCTGAGTGAAGGTATATTTGAGGCTCTTGTGATCGGTGTATATATTGCATGGAACACCCATCAGGTAGTGTCTCCAAATCTTGAGAGCATGAATGACCGCTGCCAACTCAAGATCATGAGTAGGGTAATTTTGCTCATGTAGCCGGAGTGCTCGGGAAGCATAAGCGATGACCCAGTTCTCTTGCATAAGGACACAACCGAGTCCGGTGCCTGAAGCATCACAATAAACATCATAGGGCTTGGAGCTGTCGGGTTGAGCTAAGACTGGGGCAGAGGTTAAATGTTTTCATAAATGTGGAAAGCTCCTTCACATTTGTCACTCCACTCAAATTTGACTCCCTTCTTTAAGAGTTCGGTCATGGGTTTAGCAATTCGAGAGAAATCTGGAATGAAGCGGCGATAGTAACCAGCTAGACCCAGAAAACTCCGAATCTCATGGACAAAGGTAGGTGGCTGCCAATCCATCACCTCTTGCACCTTGGTTGGATCCATGGATATACCATCCTTGGAAACCGTACCACCCAAGAATTTCACACTTTCTAGCAAAAATTCACATTTGGAGAACTTGGCGTAGAGTTGATGGTCTCTCAACCTTTGAAGAATAATGCGAAGGTGTTCGGCATGCTCTTCCTCATTCTTAGAATATATGAGAATGTCATCAATAAAGACCACCACAAACTTGTCGAGCTCAGACATGAAAACCGAATTCATGAGGTACATGAAGTAGGCTGGGGCATTTGTGAGCCCAAATGACATGACCAAAAATTCATAAAGTCCGTAGCGGGTAGAGAAGGCAGTCTTGGGAATGTCACAAGGACAAATTTTTATTTGGTGATAGCCAGAGCGAAGATCATTCTTAGAGAACACTCTGGCACCAGCTAGTTGATCAAAAAGGACATCAATGCGGGGAAGTGGATACTTGTTTTTGATGGACACCACATTAAGAGGCCGGTAGTCAATACACAACCTCAAAGAATGATCCTTCTTCTTCACAAAGATAGCCGGACAACCCCATGGTGACACACTAGGACGGATGAAACCCTTGTCTAGCAATTCTTGGAGTTGGATTTTAATTCAGCCAATTCATTGGATGGCATTCTATAGGGTCTCTTTGATATAGGTGTTGTGTCAGGTTGAAGTTCAATTACAAATTCAATGTCCCTGTCCGGCGGCATCCCAGGTAAGTCATCCGGAAAAACATCGGCATACTCACATACCACCGGAATGTCTTTTAGTTGTGTTTCTACCATGGTGCAAGCACAAGCATTGGCGCATTTCCGGTGTGGCAAATAAAGTGCACTAGGCCCATGTGCAGGCGAGTTTATTTCCACAACCCTTTTGGCAACATCTAGCAGGACCTTATGTTGAGTCATCCAATTTGCCCCCAAAACAATAATAATTCCTTCCAATCCAAGCAGAATCAGATCAGTAGGAAAAACTTTACTACCCAACTGGATTGGTACTTTTTGAGTGACTTGGTTGGATGTTGTTCTACCTCCTACTGTTGAGATCACATATGCTGATTTGGTGTGATATGATTTTAACTCACATTTTGCATTAAACCTTGTGCTTATAAAACTATGTGTTGCCCTGGAATCAAACAATATCACAACAGGTTGGTTGTGGATAGGAAAAGTACCAATCATATCCGGTACTCCTTAGGTAGGTCAGCCAGGGTGGTGTTGTTGAGCCTTCCCTGCCTGAGTTGGACTCGTTGCTGCTTGCCCTTGTTCTGCTGGTTCCCAGGACACTGGTTCTGAGGCTTGTTCTGTGGGCAGTCCTTGATGAAATGGCTGCTACTGCCACACTTGAAGCATTGGTAGGCACCTCCAGGACGAAGCGGCTGCTGCACGTTTTGCCTCGGCGCCTGTTGCTGCTGTGGCGGTGGAGGGAAACGAGGCGCACCCTGCTATGGTGGCCTGGCAACCCAACGCCCACCCTGAGGCGCCCTCGGCTGTCCCTGCGGTGCAGCCGGTGGAACCAAGCGGAACCTCTAAGGTTGACCACCCGAAGGTCCAGCAGGAGCCTTCCTTTTCTTCTCGGCCTTATGAACCATCATCTTCCTGGGCAACGGCAATGTTCACAAGTTCACCATATGTGGCAACTCGTGTAGTGGTCAGCTGGGCCTTGAGCTTGGTATTGAGGCCACGACGGAACCTTTCCATCTTCTTTTCATTGGAGTCAGCATAATGACCCGCATAAGGACACAAACCATTGAAGGCCTGGGAGTACTGGAGCATAGTGCGGGTTCCCTAAGTCAGTGCCAGGAACTCGTTCGGCTTCCTCTCAACCAGTCCAGCAGGAATATGGTGGGCTTTGAAGGCAGTCTTGAATTCCTCCCACTCAATGACATGGTCCTCCTGCTGAAGAGCCAGATAATTCTCCCACCACAGGAGAGCTATGCCACGGAGCTGCTGCGCTGCAAAGACCACCTTGCGGTTTGGAGTGCAAGGTGTAGTCAGGATGGAGAACTTGGATTCGATGGCCCGAACGCATGCATCAGCTTCCAAGGGCTCCTTGGCTCTTGAGAACACCGGAGGGTGAGTAGCCAAGAAGTCCTCGTACCGGGCCACTTGAGGTGGAGGAGCACGATGGCCACCCTGTTGCTGCTGCATCTGCTGCTACATCATATGTTGCTGCTGGTGCAGATTACGGAGGATCTCCGTTTGGGTGGCATACAACTGCTGCCACGTTGGGGGTTGCTGCGGTGGCGGTGGTGGTGGTGGCTGTTGCCCTTCCTGCCCTTGTGGGTTGGAACCGCTAGCATCATGACCGCTGTGACTGATAGTCATCTGCAGTAGGTACTTGTATTAGCCACAATTCATAAGCTTGCATAAATCAATGACAAGATAGAACGTGGCAATGTAATGAAGTTTACTGCGTAAGGATAACATATCAGCAAGCAGTTTTGGAAGAAAAATCATATCTGCCAACAGAAGTCAAGTTAGATGCTCCAATTCGGTCAGTTGCTTGAAAATTTCGTACTCTACAACTTTTGTGTTTGGCTCAGAATCAAAATCGAGCTAGAACTAGGCCAAAAAATTTAAGTTTCAGTTCTCTATTTTTGCTGTTTTTCAGGAGGCCGAGCTGTAGTGTTTTGATCGTCATTTTTATTTCGTTTAACCAATGAGGTTGAATTTTGGTGAGCGTTTTGTTTGACAAATTTCATGTAACTTTGTAGTTCAAGTCATAGCCCAGAAGTGAAGGGAAACACATTAATAACTAAAACAAGAGTAGCTGCAGAAAGTTTTCAGCACAACCATTACAACCTTTCTCAAGTTTTGGGGCTCACACATCCCATACCAAATGGATTACATTGTTCAAAAGCTTAAAGGGAAACTCAACTCCAACTAGCCTATTACATCATGAAAACAAAATTTAGGCTACACGGAGGAGTAACTTGCTACCGAAGCTCTTAGAAGTCGTCTAGGTTGTTAGCTGTAGCTTGGCTGCCCTAGGAGACGGTGGAGCTGGAAGAGGTGGCATGTCATTCTCTGTGTCGATATCTGAATAAGGGGCTTCTCCTTCCCCATGCTCTCCACCCTCATCAAGAAAGTGCTGAGCATCATGGGCAGCTAGCATGGCATTGGCATGCTCCAAGTCAGCCTGCACGTTCTCTAGCTCATCTCTGACTTAGTTAGCTCATTGTTGGCATTATTGTGCTCTAAGTGGAGGTTGGTCAACTGCCTCTCCAAGTATGCAATCATAGCATCCCTGGTACTCACCTCTATGGACAAAGAGGTTCTCTCTACCCCAAGATCACGAGCACGAACAGACATATCAATAGCAAGGTTGAGTGACCGCCCCAGAAGTGCCTGCAGCCGGTGATAAGCCCTGATCCACCTCATCAAGAGTGCGGCTGCTGCAACGGGGTTCTCTACCACCCTCAGAGGTGAGCTGAGATAGCGTCTCATCTAGTGAGCGTTGTCAGGCTGGACAGGTGGAAAAAGTCCAAGGAGCTGGTCCTCCACAAGCTCCTGGTTCTGGGCACAAAAGGAGCTGATCCCATTGAGAGCAGCTATCTCGCAAGTCGTCTCCACATGATGCCCATGGACTTCCACACTCCATGTGGGAGAGCTTGGACACGGTGGGTGGCAGTGCACCACCAAACGCACTCTGCATCGTGTCACACCACGGTCACGGAGGATGGTTCTCTCATACTGTGGCGGGTTGGGGTAGTCTAGCGCCTGCAACACGGACCAAAAGGTGCTGGGAAAACCCTCCCAACCAAGGCAGTCCAAGAAAGAGACATCATTGGGGTAGCTAGCAAGGTCAGCGTGGCCGTCCATCTGAACATAAAGGTCAAGTGTGAGAACCAGTTAGCGCCAAGGAAAATAAAAACAGATTCTGGACAGTGTAGTAAAAATTGTAAAACTCAAAATATACACACCCAAAAATTCCCAAACTTGGCTAGAACATTGTTTAAGTAATTTTAAACAAGTTTCATGTTGAAGTCCTGAGCCGAAAAAGTCGTTAAGAAGGTGCAAAAATTCAATTTCCAACTCACTGTTTCCAGGAAATTCCAGCAGACAGGGGGTTACCATTTTAAGCATAACTCTTAATTTACTGAACCGATTTCATTGAAATTTTTACAGCATAAACTAGACAACATTTATGACAACTTTCATATTGAACACCTTTTCGTTTGACAGGGTTTTCAGGTTCGAAACGACAGTGTAAGCAGAACTGTTTTCAGCAGAGTTTCAGCATAATTTCCGGTTATTATTCAAACTTTTGTGACGGGTAGTTCACTGATCATACATTATGGTTTAATAGAGTTTCAGCGAATTATAAATGCATGAGAAGCCTCCTCGTCCTCACCAACACACAAGCCAATAAACTTTTGGCCTACGAAGTTAGTGCCGGTGGCTAGGCAATATTCGTCTCTCCCAATATTAACTAGCCGACCTTTCTAACCGTTCAACTTACGGAATCGTGGTTAGCGTACCTGCAGAAAATTCTATTCCAGAGCAATTATAATGAACCTCTCGTGCCAGCACTCACGGAAGCGTCCCCATTCATTACCACCCACTATAGTGGTGGCACCCGAACGTTCAACATTGAACGGGCAATGCTTCATATGTCACCAATGCAACATATTGACAATTTCATACGCTCATGAATTAGCGTATTAACTTTGTGCCGCCACCATATTTGCATATGATGCCGTGGTACGCTACAGCAATCATCATACCTTGCGCCCACCATGCTATTCTAGTTTCATACGCCATCCAATAGCTTATTGACTATGTGCCGCCACTATATTTTCATATAGTGCCGTGGTACGTTACAACAATCGCCGTACCTTGCGCCCACCATTGCGAAAAGTAAATGACAGAATGAAATGTGCTGCGAGTCAGTATAATATATAATTAGCCACCTATCATATCGTGATCCCTTAACCCACATAGGCTTCATGCTCTATACATCATCCTTAGCGGTCCTATGAAAAGCATTCCATCGCAAGTGCGTGGCGGAAGCAAAAGTTGGCAAGTTTTATTCAAAAATATTTATTTATAGTCTGTTTCTCTCTCTGGTGCGCATGTTTCGGCTCTGATACCAGCTATGGCGGACCACTCTGAAATTATTCCAAGTTAAGTACTCACGGACCACTAATCAAGTAGTCAGGCACTTAATCCGGAATAAGCTGGAGCGCCGTCGGATTATACCTGATTAACCACGTAATTTCACGATCAAAACAACACGCGCGCCCACACGAAGGTGAGTCCCAGAAATTACAACATTCTACAAGTTCTACTTACATGAATAGTCTCATCAAGTTATTACAAACCAAGTCTGAATTTAATAACAGTGCGATAGTTCATTGCAGCGGAATTAAACTAACAACGATACATAGCAACACCATAATGAAGCCGGCCATGACGCTACTCCTCCTGATCCTCGGAAGAGGACGAAACCCACTCGACGTGCCAGCCAAGAGGAACCTGGACAGTCCAAGCGACGGAATTCACCGCCTCATCCAAAGCAGTACCTGAAATAAATAGCCACAAGCAAGGCTGAGTATACTAGTACTCAGCAAGGCTTACCCATCGGGTGAAAACTACATCACCGACTTCTAGACATGAGAGGCTTTTGGCTGGTCGGTTTGTTTTGCCAGAAAGCAACTAAGAGTGGATCCTTATTTTCATGATTTTAGCATCCAATTCTAATAGAGTTAACCATTCTAGATTAGCATCCTCTCTAAGCATACAAGTGGTGCAATACAATTTAGTACATACAACAAGTTCATCATCCTCATAGTTCCACTTGTTACTCAATGCAACACAGCGGTCAAGCAGTCTCATTAACTGCGAGAAGCGGACTGTTCGAACCAAATTTCACTACCTGGCCAGGTAAACCCAACACAACGGATAATGGTTGCTATAAAAGGGACAATCACTTCCCAACGTTTCCCATCAATACACAATTTGGCACCGGGTCCACTCCCTTAGGATAAAGGTTTACAACTTCACTCACGGCATCACGCATATACCCACATGTGTACGGCATGGGAAACAAAATATTTCCAAGGAGAGATGGCTATCGGTCCTAGCTGTATCAATCTGGTTCCGGGCTTACCAATTCCCATAGGTCGGCATGTGCGTGGTACGTTCAAAAACTTGACACACAGAACCACACCTTTCAAGACATAGGTAAAGACAAGCAACTCATACCATCCCGCCCGTCCATCCTTATGATTCCAACATAAGTAAAGACAAGCAACTCATATATCTCGCGAGTGACAGGAAATCACTCGATTTGTAACGGTCCTAAAGGCATTGCTCTACCGACCCTATCATACTAGTATTTCAAGACATAGGTACTAGAATCATGCAACTAGGGTGTTCCAAACAACTCCTTGAAACGTAGATGCACAAGCATAAATAATTCATAGTTGCACAATTTAAAGCTAGGGTTATGCTCCGGGGCTTGCCTTCTTGAGCTAAGCCACTCCGGGTCAATCACGATGACGTCGGAACCACCTTTGGGAGCTTCTTCTTCGTTGGTGGGGACGAGTTTGTACGTGCCCTTAGCGAGAGCGCCTTCTACATGAGATGCACAACTTCAATGTGGCTGCCCCTTGTGATCTAAAGGCAGGGCCTTGAAGGCCATATTCACCTAGACATACTAGTGAGCTATTCTTTTCTTCACAAATTAGAGAAGGTGTGTGGTGTAAGTTTTATGCCTTTATGATGGTGATTGTGTACACATATAAAACAATTCAAACCATTATTTCTATGCAAGTGTGTAGTTCTGGAATTTCAATTTCACATTCACCCTATTTACTTCAATTCTCAAAAGTGATCTATTTCTTTTTATAAAACTCAAATCACTCTAGTTCTTTCTCATTTTTGTTTCTCTATATTTGTTCATCCGTCTTATCCACAAACTTTATGACAGCTACTGGAGTATAAGAGCTAGGCTCACTCCAAAATTTAGCTAAAACCGAGCTACACAGAAATTATTAAAAATAGTGCAAATTGCTGCTAAAAGAAACAAGATTAATTCATATAAAATCAAAACTACTTCCAAAACAGAAGATTTCTCTACTAGAGGTGGACATGAGTAAAAGAAAGGCTCTGACCAAGTGGTGGCTAAAAATAACACTTGGACATCCCTTAATAATTTTCTACCCGAAAACCAACACCTATTTATTTGCTAGCCTAAACAGGGTCTAAAATTAAGTTTAGCATTTTTCCGACATGTGCCAACAATTGTCTAGGCTTCTGGTGAAGTTTGGTGACTTTTGACTGCATGAAATAGTTTTAATAAATGCAGAACTGAGCTAGAACAGAAATCACAAAATAATTCATAACTGAAGTTACATGCTATATTTTTAGGTCTCCTTTGGTCACAATGCTTCTACAGACCTCGTAAGAAACATATCCAAAGTTCTGCTACAAAGGAGCTCGGGATTTGAAATGGTGCACAAAACTCTAAAAACTGAGTTTGAATTTTAATTCAAAAACCGTTCATCAAAAATGTATACATGCCGACATGAGATTGGAATTTACAATCTCACGAGTTCAGGGAGTATTTTTGTGCATTTTTCTGAGTTTTCTGCGATTTTTAGTGGATTTTACAAGATCTCAAAAAATAGATCTAGTTGGATGGGCAAGCTTCGGGCGCGGTGGATTGGGAAATCATCGAGGGGAATACGGTGGATTTTGGTTTACAGCTGCGAGAGCTCGAGCTCTGCTCTTCATGGCCGGAGGTGGAAGAAGGGTGCGGGAGCGCGGAGGAGAAGGAAATGGCAGGGCGCTGGCTGGGAAAGGGTGTGAGGTCGCTCGGTGGAGTGCTGGGGCAAGCTAGAGAGGGTTGAGCAGCCTTGGGAACGCGCGCGGGGTGGTTGGGCGACGGGGCCGTGCCATTGATGGCCTGCGAGCTCGGGCAGGGCGCGCGACGGGGTTGGGCGTCGAGGATTGTGGCGTGGGCGAGGGGAGATACGCCGCAGGGCTGCTTGGCGCGTAGCTGGCGGGAATCCGGCCACGGGGTAGCTCTGCTCGACGTGCGCGCTGGCGGCCAATGGTGGAGCTCGGCTCGCCATGATGGCGTGCCCGTGTGGCGAGGCTCGCCTGGGCGCTGCAGCGCGCGAAGTGACTGAACGGGGGCACTGGCGTGCTTGTGGGTAAGAGAGGCGCGGCTGCCGCGGCTTTGGCTGGCCTGACCGGGTCGCCACCGCTCGCCGGCCACGTGGCGGCCGTTGGCGGCCTGGGGCAGAGCTGGCCGAGCTGGCTGTCGGGCTCCCATGGAGCTCCCTGGTTTAACTATGCAAATCTTCGAAAATTTGAACTAAACTTCAAAAAGTGCAAACACAAAAGTTGGAGTTTGAAATATGGGACACAACTTTCTTTTTGGGGTGAATCTGAAATTACGAATTTTTCAAGCTCAAACAAGCCATATTTGAAAAGGTGTTCTCATGGTTTTTAGGGTTTTTTAGGGGCTTAACTGCAAAATTTGGAAAAGTTCCCAATAGTGACTTGGTTTTATTTGTGATGACAAACAACTTTTATTTTTGGATATTTTCGAGTTCAGTAAGAAATTTTTGAGATCTTAGCTGGGTGTCAATTTAGCCTTATTGAATTAAACTTTGAATTTAAAAGCCAACTTAAGTGTGTTTGTACAATTGCTGTGTTTTCCTTTGGTTTTAGTGTATTTTTAAAGTCTTAAACATCCGGGATGTCACACTACTCGACGACTTACACATTGTGATGTAGTAGAGGAGTTTTTGGCTGCCGAAATTTGGCCTCTGGGGACTGCTTGGAAACCTTTTAAGGTTGAAGAAAGACAAATTCCTATTCGATCTAGCGACTGCTTTTGCTGTTTTTGGCCTTGTGAAGCCTGCAGATGCTAATGACCTCAACCTCGTGTCAGATGTTGAACAAGCCGTGATGTCTTTGGTGGGGCCCTTCACAGAGTAGGAGAAGAAAGCAATGCTTGAATTCTTTGAGAAACCCAGCCGTTTGAATCGGCCTTGGATAAAGATGGGAGTTAAGTATGGGGATCGAATCAAGCCCTCGAAGCCCCAAAAGCGGATGAAAACTCATGGGAATGTTGGCTCTGAAAAGGTTGGAGTGGCTCGAAGGTACAAGAAGACCACGTCAAGCCAGGATAACCCCAAGACTCGAGGCTCAAAAGCAAAAATCCTTTGATACTCAACAGTTTGGATCTGACACGAGTAAGAGGCCACGCTTATCTCACAAGATGGATCCATCGCTGCTGGACAGTCCCATAGCTGAAGCTGCTAATCAAGAAGAGACTATTGATGCGGCGTGTGGGCTTCTGCAGTTTGCTGGTGCTCCGGGCCCCGACCTTGGTTCCGCGGATTTTATGAAGGAGCTAGCAGGCACTTCTGCTGCTGCGGGTGAAGGTTTGTTTGTTCCTTACATCAAATGCCCTGGTGCTAGAATGAAACTTGTTGGCTCGATATCTAGTGTGGTTTCGAAACCTCCACGAGGATTTGACCCAAACTTTCTTGAGCTCGTAGAGCATAACTTAGACTTATATTGTACAGAAACCTCAAACAAGGAAGTAGACATTGTGATGGGCGAGGCTGTGAACATTGGAAACAAGGTTAAAATCTTTGCCCATTTAGTTTTTGTGTATTTGTTTGGTTTATTGTTGTTGTTGTTTCTTTACTTCGTAGAAAGTTTTTAGGTTAAGGCTGACGGCATGAAGGGGAAGAAAGTTTCCGAGGAGACGACCGCTAGTTGAGGTCAAGAATTACCTTCTCCTCAATTTTGATTCAATGATGGTGTTGGAATGCCAGGTAAAGAAAGTTTGTACGGATTGCTGCCTGCTACAGTTTTTGTCTATGTTTCTTATCTTGATTTTCCTACGTTTTCTTTCTCAGCTTTCAAGGCATCCTTGGAAGGCCTTAATCTTGAGGAGCTGTCTCGTTTGAGTGTCGCGACAGTCCACAAGGTTTTTTTGATTCGATTGTTTTGACTTTGTTGCCAATTTCTTGTTTCTTTTGTTTACTTAGGTTAATGTGATCAATGCGGCTTATGCCTCGAAGTCGAAAACTACCAAAGAAAGGATTTCCTTCTTGGAAAAAGAGAATGAGAGGCTTCAGGAAAATAATGACAAGCTTCGGAAAGACTTGACGAGGGTTGAAGATCTGTGGGATACAACTGATAGGAAGCTTGCGGCCCTTCAGAAAGATCATGACAAAACCCAAGAAGTGATTGATAATCTTCGGGAGGCTTTAGTTCGTGAATCCGATTCTGCGAAGGAGGCTAAAGCTAAGGCAACCTCTCTTGAAGCGAAACTGGGGCACGTTGAGGAATTTTTGGCTTCTTCCAAGATTCCTGATGCTGAGATGATTACTCAAATTTTTTACTCTTATTCAAACTCAGTCAAGCAATTTGGAGTTGCTCCTTATGATCTTCCGGATGAGATAAATGTTGACAGTTTGTTGTCCTAGATTGAAGAAGAGTTTGTAGGACTTGGAGATATTTTTTCTATTGCTGGTGAAAACTTCGCGTTTTCTTGTTGTATGGTTTAGGGAGATTTTCGGAGAACGAGGACAAAGATTTGCTCCTTCGGGTTGCTGGCCCTGGGTTTTGTTTTTCTAACTTTGGTTAACTCTTCCCAAGAATAGGGGGAAATCTAGTTGTGAGAGGAGAGTCTGATTCAAATTTTTGTAAAAGGAAACTTTTGATGCCGCACAGTTGTGTAATGTGACTTGAGCTTTTGCATTAACGATGTACTGATTACTCGTTAGTTTTACTATACTCGTTGATTTTATTGACTTGCGTGATCCTGTACAGCTTTTGGTTTGGTAAGTAAACCTCGTAAACGTTTTTGGTTTTTGCTTCGTAGGATAGTGTATGCCTCAGACTCGTATGTACAGTGCTCTCTTGATGGGTTTTAACCTTTGTTTGCTTTCTACAAGATCGCGGGCTTTAGATTCGCTCTTTCTGGAGTATACGCTCAAGTAATCTTTGGCTTCGGTTGGTTGTCGTTGCTCTTGACATAGCTAGTTTGTCTTGAAGCGATTGTACTCTTCTTCGGGATCCCACTGCTGATGGCGGCTTTACAGTACGAAGTACCATTGGGCCATGTTCTATTGATGGTCCTTAGTCTGGGTAGATGCTGTCGTCAAGCATCCTTGCAGTTCCTGACTCCTCTCGTTCCTAAGAGCTTGTTTGTGGGTTTTTATTATTTGTTTCATTTTTTCTCTATTTTAGGGTCGAGGGTTTATTCCCCTTTTATATTGGTCTATCGATGTTTTTGAAGTTATGATTTGACCAAACTTGGTGTCCTGTGGATGTACAGTTCGGTGTTTTATTTTGATGGTGCATTTCCATTTTACAACCATCATCGAATAAATGCAAAAAGGGGGCTCTTGTAGCCTTTGAAAAAGGCGTCCTCTCCCCTGATAGCCCCTTTACATTTGCTTTATTTTTTAATTGAGCAACGTTTCTGAAAGAAAGCGTTCTCTTGTTTTGTTTCGAAATAGTGCAACTTTTGTTGCTTTTTTCGTTCGGTTTGTTTTGTTCTTCAATCCTTGTGGTGTAGTTGTTCGGAATGTTTTTGTATACTTGATTTTGCTTTACTTCAGCCTTCAGACGTCTTGTTCGAGGCTGAAGTTTTCTCTTTATTTTGGCCTTGAGCTGTTTGGCCCAAAGGTTCTGTGAGGTTATTCTTTCTTATTTTTGGCTTTGAGCTATATTGCCCAAGGTATTTTTTGACAAGGTTATTTTACTTGACCTTGTTCTCGAACTATCTTGCTCAGGGTTTTTGCAAGGTTATTTTACTTGACCTCGGCCTCGAGCTATCTTGCTCGATGTATTATTATATTTTTTTTACGAGGTTGTTTTACTTGGCCTCAGCCTCGAGCTATTTTGCTCAAGGTTTTTTTGTGAGGTTATTTTACTTGACCTCGGCCTCGAGCTATCTTGCTCGAGGTCTTTTGCATGGTTATTTTATTTTCCTTGACCTCGGCCTCGAGCTATCTCGCTCGAGGTCTTTTTGCGAGGTTATTTTACTTGACCAGATTGCTCGACGTTATTTTACTTGACCTCGGTGTGGCGGACCACTCCGAAATTATTCCAAGTTAAGTACCCATGGACCACTAATCAAGCAGTCAGGCACTTAATCCGGAATAAGCTGGAGCTCCGTCGGATTATACCCGATTAACCACGTAGTTTCATGATCGAAACAACACGCGCGCCCACACGAAGGTGAGTCCAGAAATTACAACATTCCACAAATTCAACATACATAAATAACATCATTAAGTTATTACAAACCAAGTTCAAAATTCAAATCAGAGTACGAGAGTTCATTGCAGCGGAAATTAAACTAACGACGATACATAGCAACACCACGATGAAGCCAGCCATGGTGCTACTCCTCCTGATCCTCGGAAGAGGACGGAACCCACTCAACATGCCAGCCAGGAGGAACCTGGGTAGGCCAAGTGATGGAATCGACTGCCACCTCCATAACAGTACTTGAAATAATAGCCACAAGCAAGGCTGAGTATACTAATACTCAGCAAGGCTTACCCGTCGGGTGAAAACTACATCACCGACATCTAGACATGAGAGGCTTTTGGCTATTGGGTTTGTTTGCCAAAAAGCTACTAAAAGTGGATCCTTACTTTCATGATTTTAGCCTCAAATTCTAGTAGAGTTAACCATTCTAGATTAGCATCCTCTCTAAGCATACAAGTGGTGCAATACAATTTAGTACATACAACAGGTTCATCATTCTCAAAGTTCCACTTGTTACTCAATGCAACACAGCGGTCAAGCAGTCTCATTAACCGCGAGAAGCGGACAGTTCGAACCGAATTTTGCTACCTAGCCAGGGAAACCCAACACACATGGATAATGCTTGCTATAAAAGGTACAAGCACTTCCCAACCTTTCCCATCAATCCACAATTCGGCGCCGGGTCCATTCCCTTAGGATAAAGGTTTACCGCTTCACTCACGGCATCACGCATATATCCACATGTGTACGGCAAGGGAAACAAAATGTTTCCAAGGAGAGATGGCTATCGGTCCTAGCTGCTTCAATTAGGTACCGGGCTTACCGATTCCCATAGGTCGCCATGCGTGTGGTACGTTCAAAAACTGGACACATAGAACCACACGTTTCGACCTTAATCCAATTATCATATACGGACAGGAGATCTACACATACCATCCTGCCTGTCCATCCTTATGATTCCAACATAAGTAAAGACAAGCAACTCCTATGTCTCGCGAGTGATAGGAAATCACTCGACTTGTAGCGGTCCTAAAGGCATTGCCCTATCGATCTTATCATACTAGTATTTCAAGTCATAGGTACTAGAATCATGCAACTAAGGTATTCAAACAACACCTAGAACGTAAATGCACAGGCATAAATAAATACATAGTTGCACGATTAAAAGTTAGGTTATGCTCCGGGGCTTGCCTTCTTGTGCTAGGTGACTGTAAGGCTCCGGGTCGATCACGACGACGTTGGCACGACCCTCGGGAACTTCCTCTTCGTTGACGGGGATGAGGTTGTAGGTGCCATCAGCGAGAGCGCCTTCTACATGAGATGCACAACTTTAATGCGGCTGCCTAGGTGATCTAAGAACAAGGCCTTGAAGGCCATATTCACCTAGACATTTTAGTGAACTATTTTCTTCCTCACAAAATTAGAGAAGGTGTGTGGAAATTTTTACGTATTTATGATGGTGATTGTGTACACATATAAAACAATTCAAATTATTATTTTTAAGCAAGGGTGCTGTTCTGGAATTTTACTTCGCATGCTCCTCATTTATTCCAATTAACAAAAGTGACCTATTTCATTTCATAAACTCAATTCTACTCTAGTTTCTTCTCATTTTTGTTTCTCTGTTTCTGTTCATCCTTTTTATCCACAAACTTTATGACAGCTACTGGAGTATATGAGGTAGGCTCACTCCAAAATTTAGCTAAAACTGAGCTACACAGAATTTATTAAAAATGAAACAACTTGCTATCCTAGAAAACAAGATTAATTCACATAAATTCAAAACTAATGCCAAAACAGAAAATTTTTCTACCAGAGCTAGTCATGAGTGAAAGAAAGGCTCTGGCCAAGTGGTGGCTAAAAATAACGCTTGGACAGCCCTCAAAAATTTTCTACCCGAAAACTAACATCTATTTATTTGCTAGTCTAAACAGGGTCAAAAATTAAGTTTAACATTTTTACCCCACGTGCACACAAGTTCCTAGACCTCGGGTGAAAGATGGTGATTTTTGACTGCATGGATTATTTTTAATAATTGCAGAACTAAACTAGTACAGGAATCACAAGATAAATCATAACTGAAACTACAGTCCATAATTTTTGGTCTCCTTTGGACACAAAGCATCTAAAGACATCACAAGCAACATATCCAAAGCTCAGCTCCAGAAGAGCTCAGGATTTGAAACGGTGCACAAGATTCTAAAAACTCAGTTTGAATTTTAATTCAAAACCTATTCACCAAAAGTGTATACATGCTAACATGAGATTGGAGTTTACAATCTCACGAGTCCAGGGAGCATTTTTGTGCATTTTTCCGATTTTTCTACGATTTTTAATGGATTTTACAAGGTTTTGGGAAAATAAACTAAACCTTAAGAATCTTTTTACGCCGGGGACCCTAAACCTTTTAAACTCTTGCGAACAAGTCCCTGAAATTTACACAGAGAACCCTATAACTATAAAGGGACTGCATCTCGGTCCTCGGCTCGTCGGCGTCGTTACGCCGGCGAGGAGACAGCGAGTTGGCTCAGGGGAAGTTGGGGGAAATGATGAGGGGCTCACCGCGCGTCATTTGAGGTAGGTCTCGAGGCCGGTGGTGCAGTGGCGAGGCTCGTCGACGGTGAGCGGCGGAGCGGCTTGCTCCGACGACGTCGATGGCAGGCTACGGGGGTCGAGACGGTGCGCGGTGTGGCTTGGAAGCTTCGCCGGAGTGAGGCGGAGCTCGTCGAGGCGCTTGGCGGTGACGGGGATGACCGGAAGATGGTGCTCGACGTGGAGGTGGAGCTCGGGGGCGGAAATGGAGCAACGGTGAGGAATCTTTTCGATTCCCGGTGAACAGTGCTCGGTTTGGGTCGAGGATGGATCGAGAGGCTAGCTAAGAGAGTGGGTGAGCTGTGGGTGCAGTGGATTGGAGTTTGGTGGAGGGAGCGAGAGGAATTTTGGCCTGCAGCAGCTCGGGTTCGAGCTCGGTGCGCGGCATCCAGAGGTGGAAGAAGGGGGAGGGAGCGCGAGGAGGAGGAGAAGGGCAGGGCGCTGAGCGAGGAGGGGAATGTGAGTCGTTTGGCAGTCGTTTGGGCAGCTAGAGGAGGTCGGGGCAGCTTGGAGATGGCGTGCTCGCGAGCGCGAGCTGTCGGGCCGCCATTGATGGCCCTGACAGCTCGGGCAGAGCGCGGCCGCGGGTTGGGGGAGTGAGATTGCAGCGTGGGCGAGTGAAGATCCCCTGGCGTCACTCGTTTGGCGCGAAGCGGGCTGGAATCGAGCTACCGCGAGGCTCGGGCCGGCGTGCGCCACCGCGGCCAATGGCAGCTCTGCTGCCATGATGATGGCGCCGCGCGAGGACGGCGACTCGACACGGGAAAAGACTGGGCGACGACGCGGGCGTGTGTGCGGGGAAGCGGGACGTCACTCCCGTGGCTCTGGCTGGCTCGGCGGGGTCACCGCCGCTCGCCGGCCACGTGGCGGCCACTGCCAGCCACTGCCGGCCGCGACACTGCGCTTGTCGCGACGCTCCGGGAGCATCTCTGGTGCAGCGGCTTAAACTCCAAAAATTTGAACTAAACTTCAAAAAGTGCAAATACTAAAGTTGGAGTTTGAAATGTGGGACACAACTTTCTTTTTGGGATGAACCTGAAATTCCAAATTTTTCAAGCTCAAACAGGCCATTTTCAAACAGGCGTTCAGGACGGTTTTTCGAGTTTTTAAGGGGCTTAACTGCAAAATTTGAAAAAGTTCCCAACAGTGACTAGGCCTTATTTGTGACGACAAACAACTTTTATTTTGATTTTCAAGTTTAGTACAAAATTCTTGAGATTTTAGTTGGGTGTCAAAAAGGTCTTTGTTTTGAATTTAATTTGAATTTTTGATCAAATTTTTGTGTACTAACACCATTGTTACCCCTTTAATTATGGTTTGATTGTGTTTTTAGAGTACTAACATCAGGGATGTCACACTCGGTCTCGAGCTATCTTGCTCGAGGTCTTTTTGTTTTCTTGAACGACTATTGTACGATCTTTAGGTGTGATCTCCTTTATTGATTGTTTGGAGAATTTACATGGGTTCACCTCATTTAAAGCCTCACCTCCAATTTCTTGGAGCCCCTTTTGTGAGGAAAAGAGTACGACCCTAGTGCAACTAAAAATTACAAGAAGTGGTGCTTCGTGTTTGTACTTATAGTTTTGCACATTCACGAAGTTGACCTTTTACAAGAAACTAGAAACTGGAAAGAACCTATGTACATTTAAGCTTCGCCTTCTTCTAGTTGTAGTATTTAAGAAGCTGCTCTACATTCCATGAGTGAGGTAGTTCTTCTCCATTTTCGTTTGAGAGGTGGTAGGATCCTGGCCTCGAGCTTCTTGCGACAATGTAAGTTTCTTCCCATTTTTCCTCGAATTTGCCAATGTTTTCTGCGTTGTGCTTCCTTTTGATTACTAGAATCTCCAACTCTGATTTCTCTGATTTTTGCTTTGGGGTGGCGCCACCTTCGTGTCTATCTTTGGTAAGACTCGAGGTTGTGAGAAGCAATGAGCCTGTCGACTTCAATTAAGCCTTTTTTTGCCTTCTTGTTGGTGGAGAGTGACTCTTAAAGTTTTTGCATTGATTTCTTCAGGTAATATGGCCTCAGTACCATATAACAATCTGAAGGGAGTGAACTTGGTTGCTCTTGATTTTGTCGTGTTATGTGACCATATTGCAATTGGTAACTCATCCATCCATTTTCCCTTTTGTGTGCAAAGAGCATTTTTCTTATGGCTGAGAAGATGATGCCATTGGCTCTTTCGACTGCACCATTTGACTGGGGGTGGTATACGGATGCATATTTTACTTTGGTCCATTGTCATGCAAAAGTGTCTAACTGACTCGATGTCGAACTGTTTTCCGTTGTCGACTGTTATTTCTTTGGGTACACCGAATATGCAGATGATGTTGTGGCAGAAGAACTTTTAGACTGTATGTGAGGTTATTGAGGCTAGAGCCTTTGCCTCAATCCATTTTGTGAAGTATTCTACAGCTACCACTACGAATCTGCAATTTCCTTGGGCTGTTGGAAGAGGCCCCACTAGGTCTATTCCCCATCTTTGTAGTGGCCAAGATGGTGTTATGAGCTGTAGCAGTGATGATGGAATCTTCTGGCAGTTTGCATTCTTCTGACATGACTCGCATTTCTTTGCTACTTCATCCGCATCTTTTATAACGGTTGGCCAGAATATTCCTTGTCTGACCACTTTGGCTACGAGAGCTCTTGGACCGATATGTGCTCCGCATATTCCTTCGTGGATGCTTTTTAAAATTTTTGCCCCTTGTTCTTTTGCGATGCATTTTAGCCATGGAGCTGATATTCCTTTTTTGTATAGCTCGCATTATATTATTTCGTATCCTCTTGCCCTTGCTAGTATTCTCTTGTCTTCGCTTGCTGAACAAGGGGTAAATTCATCTTGTAGGTAAGACATGATTGGTGCCCTCCAATCTTCCCAACAGATGTGAGAGAAATAGTGCTTCTTGATTGAAGGGATGGTTATGATTTCGTGGATTACATCTTTGGGGAGTTCCTCATTCTTTGCTGCCTTCTTGGCCAGATTGTCGGCCTCATTGTTGTCGTTTCTGTGGATGTGTTCTACTGCAAATCCTTTGAAGTACTTTTCCGTCTCCCTGACTTCTTCGAGATAGCTAATTAGCTCTGGCTTTCTTGCTTTGCTGTCTTTTTCAATATGATATCTTGCTATCTTCGAATCTATTTTTACAATGAAGTTTTGTTTCCCTAGCGATTTCATTTTCCTTAGGCCGAGCAGAAGTGCTTCGTATTCTGCTACGTTGTTTGTAATTTGGATTTGTTGATCATTGAACTCCAATCGTGCTGCGAATCTAGTTTTGATTCCATTTGGTGAAACCAGAATTGCGGAGATTGATGCTCCTTTGTTGCAGTATGCACCGTCACAGTAGACTGTCCATTGTCTCTTGTCTTCATTTGGAGCTTCGTGTTCTGAGGATGTCCAGTCTACGACGAAGTCAGCTAGTACTTGGGACTTAATTGCGTTTCTCCTCTTGAATTCAATATTGAATCCCGATAGTTCTGCAGTCCATTTGCTGATTCTGTTTGATGCTTCTTTATTTGTAAATAGCTCGGCTAACGGTTTATCGGTGATCATTGTTATTTTCTATGCTTCAAAATAGTGCCTTAGCTTCTTTGATGCCATGACTAATGCTAAGCCATCTTTTCGAGTTCGGAATATGATTTTTTAGCTCCGGATAACGCTTCAAAAACGAAGTAGGCTGGTAGCAGCTTTGAGGTGCCTTCGATTTCGATCTCCTGCATGATTGCGGTGCTTACTGTTGATTCGGATGCTACGAGATACAAAAGTAGGTCTTTTCCTTGGGCAGGGGGTGATAATTTGGTCATTGCTGCGAGATATCCTTTTAATTCTTTGAAAGCTTTCGATTGTTCTTCGCCCTAGATGAATTTCTGAGCGTGTTGAAGGACTTCGAAAAATGGTAAGCTTCGCTCGGCTGCTCTTGGCCGAATTTGTTCAAAGCTGCAATTCTCCAGTTAGTTGTTGTACCTCCTTGACTGTCTTTGGTTCTTCCATGGTCATTAGAGCTTGCACTATATCTGGATTGACTTCGATTCCTTTTGAGGTTACCAAACATCCTAAGACTTTTCCTTTGGTTACTCCAAACACGCATTTTTCTGGATTTAGACTGAGGTTTGATAGCCTTAGATTGTCGAATGTCTCTTCAAGGTCTTTGATGTGGTCTCATCTTTTGATGCTTTTTACAACGAGGTCATCTACATAGGCTAGCATGTTCCTATCGATTTGTAACTTGAAGACTTTTTTGGTCGTCATCCTTGAGAAGGTAGATCCTGCATTTCTTAGCCCCTCCGGCATTCTGACAAAACAAAAAGTTCCGAAAGGAGTTATGAAGCTTGTTTTTTTCCTCGTCCTCTTGTTTCATCCAAATTTGGTGGTAGCCTGAAAAGCAATCTAGTAATGATAGGATCTCGTTGTTGGCTGCGTTGTCGACAACGCTGTCGATTCTGGGTAGAGGGAAATCATCCTTTGCGCAATACTTGTTCAGGGTGGTAAAATCGAAGCACATCCTCCATTTTCCATTTTTCTTTTTCACAGGGACCGTGTTTGCTAACCATTCTGGGTATTGCACCTCTCTGATGACATTTGCTTGCTACCGCCTTTGGACTTTGGATTTTATTCCTTCCACTTTCTCGTCCGACATTTTCCTCAGTTTTTGTTTTTTTGGCTTCATTTCTGGAGTTATGTTGAGGCTGTGCTCGATTAGAGTTCTGCTTACTCCTTTTAGATATACGGCTGTCCATGCGAAGGCATCTATGTTTTTCCTTAGGAAAGTAATCATATTTGCTTCTTCTTCGGGGGAGAGATCTGCTCCAATGATGACTTCTCTGCCTTTGATTCTGGGTTCAAGGGAAACTCGCTTGGTGTCTTCTGCTTCAAAGGTTTCTTTTCCCTTTTCGGTTTTGAGCTCCGGGAACTTCTTTTTTGGTGGTTCCACAAGACCTTTGTTGCTTGGTTGTTTTGTATCTGTCTGCAAGAGGTTTACGTTTTTTCGCCCAGAGTGATTCCTTGTTCGATATCCCTTGCAACTTGCTGGTTTCCGAAAACTGTGATTACTCCATTTGCTGCCGGAAGTTTCATGCAAAGGTAGGCTTGTCGAACTATAGCTTCGAATGTGTTGAGGAAACGCCTTCCGAAGATTGCATTGTAAGGATAATACATGTCAACTATGTCAAAGGTAACTCGTTCTGTTCAGGAATTGCCCATGTCTCCCATGGTCACTGGTAATTTGATTTTTTCTAGATCTCGAATTCTTTTTCCACCGAAACCGATGAGAGGTGTTTCTGATGGTTGTAATAAACTTCTGCTGATATTTATTTGGTCGAAAGCACTTGCGAAGATAATATAGGCTGAACTACCATCATCTATCAATATTTTGGTCAGCTCCCAACCAGCCACATTTGTTTCGATGACCATGGCGTCGGTGTGAGGGTAACATTGGAGTTTGAGATCTTGCTCGGTGAAGGTTATTGGGACATGAGACTAGTGAGTTCTTATTACTGGGCCTTCGGGTAATATTGTGTGCACTCTTCTGAAGTACTCTTTTCTCTGCCTTTTGCTTTCGAAGTCAACTAAGGATCCACCTGCTATGGGAGGATCATTCCTCGTGAAGGGATAGGGTTTTTGGTTGGTGTTGGGTTTTATGTCAAAGCGGGTTGCATCGTGCTTTCTTCTTTTCTTGTGGCAGTGGATTGGACGGAGTTGTGAGCCTGTTGGTTTGGCTCTGTTTGGGCTTGAAGCCATGCTAGCCAAGGCTGGTGATATGTTGAGCAGGATTCCGCATTTGCTGGTAGTTGCGACTGTAGATTTGGGGTGTTGTGGGGGGTGCAATGCCAGGAATTTGTATGAACTGTGCGGCCCTAAGTGTCATTTTGATTCATCTCCTGTTTTACTCTGATGGTTATGGGGCATCGTCCTGTGCTGTGGTCCGGGTTTTCCCCGTGGAATTGGCAAAACCAGGAGCGAGACGGGTTCTCTTGCCGGACTCGCCCCCTTCCGCTACCTTTGCCTTGTCCTCACCTTCCTCGCATGGTTGCCGAGTTGAATTATGGTTTTGTTTCATTTGGATCATTGCTGTGTTGGCCATTCTCATTTTCTATGTTAAAGACTTGTGCTGGCCGATTGTACTTTTGCTTTTCATGCACATGTTGTTTCTAGTTTCCATTTGCTTTCCGGAGGATAGCTCTTTCACTGACTCTTCTTCTACGATCGTCATATGATCTACAGAACTTTTCCATTTCATGAAATAGCTCGTGGAGGTTCCTTGGTTTATTTTGACGAATTCAGAAGCACACGGACCTGGGCCCAGACCATGGATATATGCATCGATTGCTATTGAGTCTGGTATGTCGTCTGTTTGAGCTTTCAATTGGACGAAACGTTTGAAGTACTGAGCCAATGGTTCTTTTTCTTCTTGTTTGCACGCAAAGAGATCTCCCGAAGTTAAAAGTTGTCTATTGAACCCTTGAAAATTCTAAACTACTTTTTCCTTGAGTTGTTCCCAGCTGAAAATCGATCATGAGCTAAGTTTGGTGAACATTATAAGTGTCGGGCCTTCGCAAGCTATGATGAATGATTTTGCCAGAACTAGTTCATTTCCTCCTACCGAGGTTACGGCAACTTCGTAGCTCATTAGGAACTGTCTTGGGTCACAGGTGCCATTGTATTTGGGTAATGTGATAGGTTTGCATGAGGTGGGACAAGGGGTGCTCTGAAGGCCTGGAGATAGTGGTGAGCTTGCATCGAAGTTTCTGAAGCCTGTTTTGTGATTTGTAGTTTCTAGAGAACGCTCTCTTTCGGATTCTTGAGCGTTTTCTTTGTTTGCGTTGAGCTCGTTTTGGAGTCTCAGCAGCTCGTTCTTGGCATCTGCAATTTTTCGCTCTTTTTCAGCTTCTTTTCTTTGAATCTCTGCTTCTTTTAACAGCTTCTCCTTTTCTTGTTTGAGGTTTGCAATTTCCTGCCATAACTGTTCGAGGCTGACCTCGTCTTGGTTGTGGGTGGCGTCGGTAACGACCAGCTCAGCTAAGGCTCCAGGTTCATCATTCTCTGTTTCACTTTCGAGAGTCTTTGAGGTTTGTGGGTCATCAGCCCATGGTTTTTTCTTCGGTGACATCGTGGGTTTTAGTTTCGATCCTAACACGCGGTCGGCGCAAGCTGTTGTAACACGGATTTATGTATTACGAACAACATGTTATACACAATTGTTCTCTCGTTACATGCCCCGTACAATGCTATTGACTTGCTATTTATAGGTGGCAACCTCGTGCGCTCACATGGCCGTTACTTCCTGCCATAATCCTATGAACTAATTCTAGCTCAAGCTGACCGTTGCCTCCCGACAATTCCCTTTTTAGCCTCGTCGCAGGGCGGCTCCAGACAAATTCGTCCTTCTTCTCTTCACGATTTTGCTTCGTGTAGACTGGTTTCCCTGGTTTCGCCTTGGGCTTCGATGGTCATGGTTTGTCTCCCTCCGGTCAGCTTCTTCGAATCCTCAGCCCATGCACGAATTTGCTTCTCTAATTCTCATGCAAAGATAAAAACCCTATGTTTGACCTCGAGGGGTGCCTCCCCAACACCAAATCTGTTTGCTCCGTGGGGTTCTCTGGAGGAATCGGGCTAACTTCGGGAACTATTTCTGTTCCACATGAAGATGAATCAGTTGTTGGTATAAAACAAAATAGAATTGGCAGATGATAGAGATTAATGGAGATTCACCTGTCCGAGCAGCTGAACTTGTTACCTATGCAAGACGCCTCGCTGCTTCCTTAGCCGATACCTTACTAGTGGCTACCCTCGAAATCTTCTTTGCAAGGGTTTTAGTTAACCCTCTCTTGCGTTATTCTCCGACGGCTGATGTTGCAACTTGATCGGAAGATGTGGCTTCTGTTTGTTTATCAACGATTGGAGCCATTGCTTGCGGGCCAATTTCTTCTTCTGAGTAGAGGTTTCATCTTTTTTCTGTTTGCCCTTACCAGTTGGAGATGTTATGTTGGCCAATTTCTTACCCCGACCGGTGGCAACGTCATTGATCGATGGCCCAGAAGATCCGATGTGAGGATCATCCATTGCTGGTAGATAATCAATCGGAAGACCACTATTGCTGATGGAGGAAGGAGTAATTGATACATTCTGCGGTCAAAAGTATATGTTAGAGAAAGAACGAGTTAAAATCAGAAAAAAGAATATTAGAATCAAAAAAATTCTTACTTGGTCGTTGATTTCAAAATCTGGATTAAGTAGCAAGCAATTGCTTTGTGTTGGATGACAGAAAAGGTGACTCCTCCATTCTTGCCACCAGATCTTGAAAGAAACTGTGGTGAGTCTTGAGAATTTTCAAGAAGATAAATCTATGAGTCTCTAGATGGCGATAGATTTTTCAATCTATTGTATGTTAAAGCCGATGGGATGATCTCTCTGTGTTTCACCAGATCAGCTAGATACAGTTTGATTGGTCCTTGACCAAATCCGATTTAACGAGCAGCTATCGCTGGATGGTAATACTAGAAGGACTAGTGAATCTTCCCCAAAAACATGTTTGTAGGGAGTGCCTGGGGAGTAATAATTTCTTTAAAATTGTTCTGACTGTCTTTGTCAGAATCTATAATATCAAATCGAAATTTGAAAGGAAGCTCAAAGTGATGATCGGTATCTTCATAAACATGCCAAGGCATAGAATCTTCCTTAAGGCCATTGTAGAACCCTCAGAAGTATTCAGCTGTGCGGGTAGAAGGAAGCCGATCACCAGGGAAACCTGAAGCAGCCTCGCCAAATGACATACATCGTCGTTCATCGGCTTCCCCTTCATTAAGTTGATCAGCTGGTAAAACTTTGTTGATCACTGAGCTATTCAACATGTTCTGCATATGCATGTTCAGCCAAAGATTGATAAACCACGATGGACCTCCGAGATGTCTGATTTGTTGCTTTGTTCTCATTCAGATAGATACTTCATGAAGAAGACTGTACACCGATCCGAGAAGGTGCTTTCCGATGGCAAAGTTATTTCCTTGGGCCAGATGCTCTGCTAACCACTGGTAATGGATTGTTGGCCCCCCTGACTTTCTACAGAATACAAAGTGTTCTATCCACATGTTAAGAAAAGCTTAATGCTCCCTCATGTCCACTATTCCTTCTTTCTTGGATATCGATCACTATAGCCCTTCCAACCTCTGATTTGCCTGGTATCAATTTTATGAGTGGCCTTGGCTGGAAGAGAAAAGAAGGTACCTGATTCCAATATGTTGAGGCCAATGAGCATCAAGACGTTGGCCAGTGTCGGAGTCATAGGGCCGTGACCAAACAAGAAGGCATTCGTAGCATCTGACCAAAAATATAAGGCGGCGGCTAGTAAAGGTTCATTCCGATCCAATTCAGCCAAGGAAAGTGCAATGCATTGGCGAATGTCATAGGTCTCCCAATCATCCCTTTTTGCTCTTGCGACCCTCTGGTACCATGCTTTCCATCCATTGGGGAGGGTTGGCCAAGATCTAAAAGCATTGCACCACTCGTGTTCTAAGCGGAAAGATTTGAAGGGAAGTCTCTGTGTTTCTTGATTAATGAAATCCGTTTGATCTGAGGAACCAACCGGACCTAGAATAGTGAGACTGGGCTTATCCTCTACCGGGATGATGATGCTACAGCGCAAAACCTAATGAAGGTTCTTACTGTGAGTAAAAAGTAAATCTACTAACAGTGGAAATCTAAGATCTGACGGATGGATGATTCTTTACCTCGGGGACTTCGATGAGAGATGCCATTGGAGGAGACGCACGGCAACCTTGTCTAGATCTAGATGCTCGGGAGAAGGATGGCCCTGAACTCTCGATGAAATCTGAGAGTTCTTGAAGAAGAGAGAGAGAGGAAGCGGTGGCGGCTCCGTGAAGAAGATGATGAGGAAGAAGAAAGGCTGCCCTTATATAGGTTTCGCCAGGGGTGAAAAGAGAAAAACTTCTGACCTAAAAGCTTGAGGATCAGGATTTAATAGTTTCGAGTGAAAATCAGATTCTATCTCGAAACTAGGGGGCATGTGTTGACACCGGATTTTGACAGATTTGCCTCGGTGTCAAATGAAGCAGAAATCAGAATTAGAATTAGAGAAAGGAAAGAAGGAAAGGTTGATTCAAATCGGAATCAAAATCCGATGGAAGAGTTGATGTGGCTAAAGAGTCATATTCGAACCAGAGTCGGGGTTAACAGAAGGAATTGACGACATGGGGAAACCTAGGTGGAGAAGACCATCGGTCAAGCTTGAAGATGGGTCAAGATAAAGAGTCAGTTATTCTACAGCCTGGGTCGTAGAAGTTTGTAAAAAAGTCTTTTCTTTTGTGTCAAGTAATGTTGCCGTAATCGGCTAGGAGTCGTAGCTACCAGGGCATAAATAGCAGCCCTGAGTGGTCATAAAAGGTCTGTACACACCAATAAACAAAAAACCTTTACACTTTTCGCATCTACTTTCGTGCAATTTCATACATTGTCGATGACTTCGTATTTTACTTTTCACGAGTTCTTCTGGCCACATCGAGGGTGATCAGATCTCAAGGCTTGTCTGTAAGTCCCGTATTACTGAGTAAGATCAAGCATTAGCAGCCGACGCATCGTTGTTGCTTCGTGTGGAGTTATTCGACAGTTATCGAGTAAATATCTAGGCTTTAGTAACTGGCGCATCGCTGTTACTTCGTTTAGGTTTTATTCAACCTTTATCCAGCTTAGAATCGGCTTTATTCATCTTTTATCTACTCTTTATCATCAGATCTGTTATAGCCGTTTACATCTATTTTAAGTGTTGCTTTGCTTAGCTTGGTAAGTTACATTTTGGTAATCTTACTTTGCTTCGCATCGGATCGGCTGACCTAGTGTGACATCTCTGATGTTTAAACAATAAAAATCCACTAAAAACAGAGAGCAAACCAGGATTAAGAAAAAGGATGGAAATGCAATTTAAATTGGAAATTCAAATTCAAATTCCAACTTAATAAGGCTGTTTTGACTAGGGATGAAAACGATTACGGAAATTCCCGATCGACCGAGCTTCGTTTTCGAAAAATCCAAGAAACGGTGAAACGGAAACGGTACAGCTCGAAAACGGTACGGAAACGGGAAAAAAATTCGGAAACAAAAACGGAAACGATATTGGGTTTCTACCGCCGAATAGGTGTACCGACCGAGTTTACTCGAAAATTTCCGTCGAAATTTTGAATCCTCATCCAGCCCAAAAAACCTTAAGGCCCAACATGGCCCAGCCGCACCAACCCTAGGTATATAACTGGACTCAGTTCTGGCCGTTTCCCACTCTCCCCTCTCGGCCACTCCCGTCTCCCTGCCCAGCAGCCGGCAGTTAGCAGGCCAACTCATCGGCGACCAGCTGGTTGGGATGGAGATGACGCCATGAACAGGAAGGATGGATAACACGTGTGGAGAAGGTGGAGATTCCCCCTCCCTGGAATCTGGACTCAGCGAGCAGCCATCAGGAGCAGAGCCGTTCTGCACTTCAATGTTGATCTGGATTGCAACCATTAATTGAACCAAATTTATTATTTAGGAGGAAAATATGGCAAGCAATGCTGGTGAGAGGAATGCTGAGAGCATGCAGGACGGCTGAGAAAAATCAAGAAGCTTGCTGCGTGCTACGGAGTACCAAGTAAAGCAAAGGCTGCAGGCTGCTGTCAGTGAACTTGTTATGAGCCTATGACATTTGAACTTGTTGGCTGCAAACTTAAGTCGCTACACCGAGTTATAACTAAGTGGCACAAGAAATAATAGTACGTTGGATTGTTCATTACTTGCTTTGGTTGTGATTTGCGAACTTATGATCATGGACTTGTCGCATATATGTGCATTCATGTTCGTGGGATTTTCGATTTGATTTTCCGATATCGACCGGTATCGACACATTTTCGATCGGATGGTTTCGTTTCCGATGTAACGGGTTTTCCGTTATCGTTATCATTTTCGAGTGTATCATTTCCATATCGTTTCCTAGTATAAAAAATATGGTAGGAAATGGTAATGGATATTTTCGACCGTTTTCATCCCTAGTTTTGACACCAAGCCGAGATCTCGAAAATTTTCTACTAAACTTGAAAATCTCAAAAAAAACAAAGTTGTTTGTCATCTCAAATCAGGCCAAGTCTTTTTTTAGAACTTTTTCAAAGTTTGTTATTAAGCCCCTCAAAACCTTAAAAACCGAGCAGAACACCTTTTCAAACATAGCTTGTTTGAGCTTGAAATATTCACTGTTTTAAGTTCATCCCAAAAAGAAAGTTGTGTCCCATCTTTCAAACTCCAACTTTTGTTTTTGTACTTTTGAAAGTTCAGTTCAAATTTTTGGAGCAAACCAGCCTTAAGCCCGGAAGCTCCAGGGGCGTCCCGACAGCAAGCCCTGGCACGCTCTGTCCCAGGCCGCCGTGGACCGCCACGTGGCCGGCGAGGGCAGGGACCCTGGCTGGCCGGCCAAACCCTCTGCAGCCGCGCCCCACCTCCCCGCGCACACGCTAGGTCCCTTGTCCGGTCACTTTGCGTGCTGCCCTCGCCCTGTCAGCCTCGCCGCTCGAGCGACCATCATGCCAGGCAGACCTCCGCGACTGGCCGCCGCGCGCCGCGCCTGTCCAAAGCCCCATGACCTGTCCGCTTGCCCAACCGCGTGCCAGCAGAAACTTTCGGGGCATCCCTCACCTGGCACGGGAAGATCTTTCGCCTCCAACCCACATCCGCGCTCTGGCCGATCTCGCCACGCGTTCAATGGCGTGCTCCGCCTCTGTTGGCACACCTTAGCGTCACTTGTGAGATGACTTTAGGAATGCGTGACGGTATATCTTAGGCTCTAGAATTATATTCTGCAAGCGCACAAAATAGCCCGATGTAGCATATCACCTTGGAGTATTCCAGGGTATCGTGAATTTCGTCTCGGAAGCAATGGCAAAGTATATTGATTGAATGAATGGTAAGTCCTTCTAGTAATATCACACACTATCTCTAGTGGGGGTAAATGGGTTAACCGATAAGGGTGACCAAGCAAAGCTTGATCGATACTGGCGAGTCGAGAAGACAAGCCGATAGAAGGTCGCGAATGACCAGCGACACAGGAGACTCTAAGAGAAAGGAAAAGGATAAAGTTTTGGGAAGACAGGGCAACTCGATTCCTAATGACACTCCTAACCTTTTAAGCAAACACACCCTAGCCTTAGCCTAGAATACTACCTAGTTATCGGGAGACCAGAACTTACTTCGACGGCCAGTGGGAAGGATCTCAGAAAGGGATGAGAGGGGGATCCAACGGTAGCCAACAACTACTGTTATGAGGACACCCGAACATGGTGGACTATGAGGGACGGACAGGACTGTCACCACCTGCCTCCAACCACAACGGTACCGTGGGGTGTAACACACCTTCTAGCTAAAATCAAGCCAGGCTCCACGCCTGCACTCGAGACTAGAATTTCTCTCCAGGCCTTCGAGAGAAATCCCCCTCAACCTAGAATGCTGACTTGAGCACTCTAGTCCGTGTGAGAAAACCTGTAAGGAAGAAACCCGATAGACAAGATAAACTCTAAACTAATCTAGAAGGAAGTTACACCGCTACTAAGCCACACGGACTTGAATGTAAAAGGAAAGTGGTAAATAACTCAGGCTTAACTCAAAAGATAACGAAGATAAAACTATATTGATAAATATTCAGAGTAAAGGAAAAGATACAAGAGCTTTACCAGAACTCCGAGAACTCCGGAACCTCTGAGCAGAAGCTCGACTTGACCCTACTCCCAACTCTAATCCTAAATCTAAAAATGGAAAAGTGAAATGGAAGAAGAGCTCCTTGAAGTGTGTGTAGAGGACTGAGCCGGGGGGTCTCCTTTTATAGCGATGGCTAGGTTGGTTGGGATGGTAACTGACTGTAGTAACTGCCATCCGAAGCGGGGCCGAAACCGCCTCGGTGCTGGGCCGGCCGGGCGTGCTAGGGCCGGCCGGCCGCCCTCTGGCGTCTAATCCACCGCCTTTGCTCGTGAACGCTCTGGATCGCGCCCTGGCGACGGTTGTGTTGGCCGTTGCTGACTCAGAGTCAGTTTGAACCGACAGGTGGGCTCCTCGATCCGTGTCAAGGCCTTCCGAGGTCCATCGGATGAACCGACCTCAATCTCCCATCTAAGGTGGCTTGAATCTGTGTTTCTTGCACATGGATCGAAGACGTGGCAGGGAGGTCGAGGTGGCCGGTCGCCGACCGGGCTCTAGCCCGGTTTCCTCCGGTTTTCTGACATTTCGTCCCTGCACTTACAACTTGTACAAAACTTGTGGAACTTGTTAGTTTAAAGACGGAACCTTATGCAAAACCTTCATTTACTCCTGAGATGTTGACGGTCAATTGGAATTATTCACCGTCAGCAGCCTCCGCAACCACCGCACGCAGCCCGAGCTCCTTCCTAGCTGCGCTAAGCCGCTCCACACCTCCTCTTCGCCTCGTATGAGCTTCCTCGGCCTTTCCCTTAAAAAGGGCAGCGTTCCATGGCTCGCGCGACCCCCAATCCCCCTCGCCGGAGGACCATTGCCGCCGCCAAGCTCCACCTCACCGTCGATAGCCCTCTTTGACCCCGCAGTCGCCCCACCGATGCCCCGACGACCTTCACCAACCTCTAGTGAAGCTCTCAGGCCGGCTTCCCCCTCGCGCGAACCACTCCACCTTGCTGGCGTTGAACCAAAGTAGAGGAGCTCCACCTCCAGTCGACACCAGCCTGCTCCGCTCCACCTCCGGCCTCGCCCTCACCTCCTACCGACGCGCGGTGAGCCCCTCGTCATCCCTGCTTAGTTCCCCGGTCTATCCTGCCACGGCCTCGCCGGAATCTGGTCGCCAGCGATGTCTAGGACCTAGATGCGTTCCCTATTTTAGTTCTAGGGGACTGCGCGCAAATTCCACGGACCTTTCCACGAGGCTGTAAAAGATCTAGGGTCCCCGGTGCAAATAGATTCTTTAGATCTAGTTCAAATTTCTGAGATATTCAAAAATCCGTTAAAAAAGTAGAAAAAACAGAAAAATACAAATAAATACTCCCTGGACTCGTGAGGTTGTAAACTCCAACCCTATGATTGAATCTTTATGCTTTTGTTGAATAGTTTTTTAATTATAATTCAAACTTTGTTTTAAGTAAATTATGCACCATTTGAAATCCTGAACTTCTCTGTAGCTAAATTTTGGATATGTTGGTTGTATAGTCTATAGTAGCTCTGTGTTCAAAGGAAACCTGAAAATATGCTCTGTAGCTTTTGTTATTAATTATTTAGTGTTTTCTGTTCTGGCTCAGTTCTAGATTTATTATAAATAATTCCTGCAGTAAAAAATTATGGTATTGCTATGTATCGTCGTTAGTTAATTTCCGCTGCTTGAACTCTCCAACTTTTAATTAAATTTCGGACTTGGTTTGTAATAACTTATTGAGACTATTTATGTTAAGTTGAACTTGTCGAATGTTGTAATTTCTGGGACTCACCTTCGTGTGGGCACGCGTGTTGTTTCGATCATGAAAAAACATGGTTAATCGGGTATAATCCAACGATGCTCCAGCTTATTCCAGATTAAGTGCCTGACTACTTGATCAGTGGTCCATTGGTACTTAACTTGGAATAATTTTGGAGTGGACCGCCACAGTTGGCATCAGAGCCGAGACATGCGCACCAGAGAGAGCAACAAACCCTAAACAAACGTTTTTGAAATAAAATTGGCCAACATTTCTTCCGCCTCGTGCTTGCGATGGAATGCTATCCATAGGATTGCTATGGATTAAGTATAGAGCGTGAAGCCTATGTGGGTTAAGGGATCACGCTATGATAGGTGGCTAACTATATATATATATTATACTGACTCCCAGCACATTTAATTCTGTCATTTACTTTTCGCAATGGTGGGCGCAAGGTACGGCGATTGCCGTAACGTACCACGGCACTATATGAAAATATAGTGGCGGCACATAGTTAATACACTATTTGGATAGCGTATGAATGTAGAGTAGCATGATGGGCGCAAGGTACGGCGATTGCTGTAACGTACCACGGCACTATATGAAAAGGAAAAAGTCCACATTACTCCCTTGGACTATAAGAAAAGTCCACATAACTCCCTGAACTATATTTTGGTTCATTTTACCCCCTAAACTATGTCATTTGGTTTATTCTACCCCCTAATACAATTTGTCTTTTTATTTCTCCATGCACAAGTGTCACATTACATTCAAGTTTTGCGAGACGAGAGTAGACATCATAATGCACGATAGAAAAATATAACATGATTTTTTGTCATTATTTTGATGGGGTAAGATATTTAATAATTAATTAATCCTTAGCATACAACATTATACAAAAAATAATATCAAAAAATTCATAATATATTTTTTGACATATATTGTGATCTTCACTACAGTCATACAAAATTTGAAATTGAAATTCAACTTATGCATAGAGAAATTAAAAAGACAAAGTGTCTTATGGGGTAAAATGAACCAAAAGATAGCTTAGGGGGTTATGTAGACTTTGCTTATAGTTGAGGGGACTAATGTGGACTTTTTCCTATATGAAAATATAGTGGCGGCACATAGTCAATACGCTATTTGGATAGCGTATGAATGCTGCATGGTGGGCGCAAGGTACGGTTATTGTTGTAGCGTACCACGGCATCATATGCAAGTATGATGGCGGCACATAGTCAATACGCTATTTCATGAGCGTATGAAACTGTTAATATGTCGCCTTGGTGACATATGAACCATTGCCCATTCAATATCGAACGTTCGGGTGCCACCACTATAGTGGGTGGTAATGAATGAGAACGCTTCCGTGAGTGCTGGCATGGAGGGTTCATTTGAAATGTTCTGGAATGGAATTTTCTGTAGGTACACTAACCACGAATCGTAAGTTGAACGGTTAGAAAAATTCGGCTAGTTAATATAGGGAGAGATGAATATTGCCTAGCCACCGGCATTGACTCCGTAGGACAAATTTTATTGGCACATGTTCTTGAGAATGAATAGGTCGCTCATGCATCTTTAATTCTCTGAAACTCCTTTAAATAATGTTGCTTGCTCACTAAATTATCTGTCACAAAAATCTGAAACATATCTAGTGAAGTGTGCTGAAACCTTGCTGAAAACAGTAGTGTTTGCAATCGTTAATTCGAGCCTCAAAACCTGGTCAAATGCACAAATGTTTGATATAAAAGTTGTTGGAAATGTTGTCTAGTTCCCGCTGCCAAAATCTTAGAGCAATTGATGAAGTAGAACTTGAGTTATGCTTAAATTGGTAACCCCCTGTCTGCTGGAATTTTCTGGGAACAGCAAGTTAGAAATTGAATTTTTACACCCACTTAACAGCAGTTTTTTCCCGAGACTTAAACATGGAACTTGTCTGAAATTACTTAAACAATATTCTGTCTAAGTTTGGGAAATTTTGGGTTTGTAGATTTTGATCTTTACCACTTTTTCTACACTGTCTAGAATCTGTTTTTAATTTCCTTTCATCTTATCAGTTCTCACCCTTGACCTTTTGTTCAGATGGACGCCCGCACTGACCTTGCTAGCTATGCCAACGACTACTCCAGCTCGGACTGCCTTGGTTGGGAAAGATTCCCCAGCATTTTGTGGTCCGCGTTGCAGTCTATTGGCCACCCCAACCCTCCCCAATATGAGAGGAGAATGATCCACGACCGGGGTGTGACTCGGTGCAGGGTGCGTTTGGTTGCGTACCACCACCCACCACGTCCCAGCTCTCCAACATGGGGTGTTGGAGTGGATGGACACCGCCTTGAGGAGACATGTGAGATAGCCGCTCTCCATGGGATCAGTTTGTTTTGCTCCCAAAACCCTGAGCTCGTGGAGAACCAACTTTTTGGGCTCTTTCCTCCAGCCCCAGCGGACGATGCCCACTGGATGAGGCGTTACCTCACCTCACCTCTAGTGGTAGCTGAGAATCCCAGTGGGGCAGCCTGCCTCTTGTTGAGATGGATCAGGGCATACCACAGGCTGCAGTCATTACTTGGTCAGTCCCAGGTTGCTATGCTCAACTTTGCAGCTGAAACATCTGCTCGCGCTCGTGACCTTGGGATTGAGAGAACTTCCCTATCCATAGAGGTATCCACCAGGGATGCTATGATTGCATACTTGGATAGACAGCTAGCTGACCTCACTTTGGAGCACAACAACGCCAACAATGAGCTAGCTCAAGTGAGGGATGAGCTCGAAAACGTGCAATTTGACTTAGATCAGGCCAATGCTATACTGGTTGTCCATGATGCTTAGCATCTTCAAGCTGAAGGTGGGCAGAACGCGGGAGATGAGGCACCTGATTCCGATGTGGACACTGAGGAGGATATGCCCCCTCTTGAAGCTCCACCGTCTCCCGTTGACAACCAAGCTACGGTGAACAACCTAGACGACTTCTAGGGGTGTTCGTAGCAAGTTTACTCCTCAATGTAGCCTAATTATGGCCCCATGATGTAATAGGCTAATTGAAGTAGATTATTATTTTGAACTTCATGATGTTGTAATCATTTAGCATGGGAAAGGTGACCCAAAAATTTATGGATGGATGTAATGATGCGCTGCAAACTTTCTGCAGCTGCCCTTGTTTAATTTATTAAGGTGTTTTCCCTTCATTTATGGGTTGTACCATGCATAACAATGTTGTTTGAAATTTGTCAAACTAAATGCTCACTAAATTTCAACCACATTGGTTAAGCGAAACGAAAATGGCGACCAAAACACTACAGTTTGGCCTCCTGAAAAACAGCAAAAACAGAGAACCAAAACTTGAATTTTTCGACCCAGTTCCAAACTGAATTGGTTCTGAGTTGAACACAAAAGTTGTAGAACACGAAGTTTTCAAGCTACTGAAAAAATTAGAGCATCTAACTGGCCTCCTACGAGGAGATATGATTTTTCTCCCAGAACTGCTTGTTGATATTGATTTGTTGTCTTTATGCAGTGAACTTAATTACACTGCCACGTTCTATCTTGTCGGTTGTTCATGCAAGCATATGAATTGTGGCTAATGAAAGTTCTCTACTACATATGGCTATCACTCGCAGCGGACAGGATGCCAGTGGTTCAAATGCCAATCAGCAACGGCATGAAGGCCAACAACCACCACCGCCACCCCCGCAACCACCTTCATGGCAGCAGTTGTATGCCACCCAAACGGAGATCCTCGGTAATTTGCAGCAGCAACAGTAGATGATGCAACAGCAAATGCAGCAACAACAGGGTGGTCATCATGCTCCTCCACCCCAAGTGGCTCGATACGAGGATTTCTTGGCTACACACCCTCTGATGTTTTCAAAAGCCGAGGAACCCTTGGAAGCTGACGCTTGGATTCGGGTCATCGAATCCAAAATCTCCATCCTGGCAATACCTTATACTCCAAACCTCAAGGTGGTATTTGCAGCATAGCAGCTCCGTGGCATGGCTCTCCTGTGGTGGGAGAATTATCAGGCTCTGCAATAGGAGAATCATGTCATTGAATGGGATGAGTTCAAGACTGCTTTTAAGGCACACCACATTCCTACTGGTCTTGTTGAGAGGAAGCTGAATGAGTTCCTAGCCCTAACTCAAGGAACCCACACCGTACTCCAGCACTCTCAGGCTTTCAATAATAGCTTGTGTCCTTATGCGGGTGATCATGCTGACTCGAACGACAAGAAGATGGAAAGGTTTCATCGTGGCCTTAATTCTAAGCTCAAGGCGTAGTTGACCACTACACGAGTTGCCACTTATGGTGAACTCGTGAACATTGCCATTGCGCAAGAAGATGCCAACTTGCCTCATAAGGCTGAGAAGAAGAGAAAGGCTCCTGCTGCCCCTTCGGGTGGGCAAATTCAGAGGTTCCGGTTGGTTCCGCCAGCATCACCGTAGGGACAGCCGAGGACACCTCAGGGTGGGCGTTGGGTTGCCAGGCCACCGCAGCAGGGTGCTCCTCGTTTCCGTCCACCGCTGCAGCAACAGCAGGCTCCGAGGCAAAATGTGCAGCAACCGCCTTCGTCCTGGAGGTGGCTACCCTTGCTTCAAGTTTGGCAGTAGCAATCATTTCATCAAGGACTGCCCTTAGAACAAGCCTCAGAATCAGTGCTCAGGGAACCAGCAGATCAAGGGCAAGCAACAGCGAGTCCAAGTCAGGCAGGAGAGGCTCAACTACACCACCCTGGCTGACCTACCTCAGGGAGCACCGGACATGACGCGTATCTTTCCTATCCACAATCAACCTGCAGTCAATTGTTTGATTCGGGGGCGACACATAGCTTTATAAGCACAAGGTTTAATACAAAATGTGGCTTAAAATCATGTCACACCAAATCAGCTTATGTGATATCAACCGTGGGTGGTAAAATTGCTTCAAACCAAATCACTCGCTCAGTTCCAATCAAGATGGGTAGTAAAGTTTTTCCTACCGATATGATTTTATTAGGGTTTGAAGGAATTGATATTGTATTGGGGGCAAATTGGATGACTCAACATAAGGTTGTGCTAGATGTTGCAGAAAGGGCTGTGGGAATAAACTCGCCAACACATGGGCCTAGTGCACTTCTATTTGCCACACCGGAAATGCACCAATGCTTGTGCCTTTACAATGGTAGAAACACAACTAGAAGATATTCCGGTGGCATGTGAGTATGCCGATGTTTTTCCAGATGACTCACCTGGGATGCTGCCGGATAGGGACATTGAGTTCGTGATTGAACTTCAACCTGGCACAACATCTATATCAAAGAGACCCTATAGAGTGCCACCCAACGAGTTGGCTGAACTAAAGATTCAACTTCAAGAATTGTCAGACAAGGTTTATTCGTCCAAGTGTCTCACCATGGGGTTGTCTGGCTATTTTTGTGAAGAAGAAGGACCACTCTTTGAGGTTGTGTGTGGACTACCGGCCTCTTAATGCGGTGACCATCAAAAATAAATATCCGCCTCCCCGCATAGATGTCCTTTTTTGACCAACTAGCTGGCGCTAGAGTGTTCTCCAACATTGATCTTCGTTCTGGCTATCACCAAATAAAAATTAGTACTTGTGATATTCCCAAGCCTACTTTCTCAACCCACTATGGTCTTTATGAATACTTGGTCATGTAGTTTGGGCTCACTAATGCCCCAAACTACTTCATGTATCTCATGAATTCAGTTTTTATGTCCGTGCTTGACAAGTTTGTGGTGGTCTTTGTTGATGACATTCCCATATATTCCAAGAATGAGGAAGAGCATGTTGAGCACCTACGCATTGTTCTTCAACGACTGAGAGATCATCAACTCCACGCCAAATTCTCCAAATGTGTATTCTAGCTAGAGAGTGTGAAATTCTTGGGTCACACAGTTTCCAAGGATGGCATATTAGTGGATCCAACCAAGGTACAAGAGGTGAGGGATTGGCAGCCGCCTACCTCTGTCTTTGAGATTTGGAGTTTTCTTAGTTTAGCCGGTTATTATCGCCGCTTCATTCCGGATTTCTCTCAGATTGCTAAACCCATGACCGAACTCTTAAAGAAGGGAGTCAAATTTGAGTGGA
Organism: Digitaria exilis; assembly: GCA_015342445.1. Lineage (NCBI taxonomy): Eukaryota > Viridiplantae > Streptophyta > Magnoliopsida > Poales > Poaceae > Digitaria > Digitaria exilis. The sequence goes on from JACEFO010002576.1 coordinate 345,674, forward strand.
GTGACAAATGTGAAGAAGATTTCCACACATTGAGAAGACATTTGACTACTGCCCCAGTCTTAGCTCAACCTGACAACACCAAGCCCTATGATGTCTATTGTGATGCTTCAGGCACCGGACTCGGATGTGTTCTTATGCAACAGAATCGGGCCATTGCTTATGCTTCTCATGCACTCCGACTGCATGAGAAGAATTACCCTACTCATGATCTTGAGTTGGCAGCGGTTATTCATGCTCTCAAGATTTGGAGGCACTATCTGATGGCTGTTCCATGCAATTTATACACTGATCACAAGAGCCTCAAATATATCTTCACCCAAGCACATTTGAACATGGGGGCAACGAAGATGGTTAGAGTTGGCAGAAGATTATGATCTAGATGTGCATTATCACCCCGGGAAGGCCAATGTAGTTGCGGATGCCTTAAGCCGCAAGGCTCATTGTCATTGTTTTTCCGTGAAGTCCTATGCTGACACCTTATGGTGAAGCTCGACTTAGAAATTGTTTCTCATGGCTATCTAAATCATATATCTGTCGAACCAACCTTGCACGACCAGATTGTCAGGGCCCAACTAAATGATACAAGCATTAAAATCCTAAAGAGCAAATTGGCAAACGGAAAAGCAAAATATAAGTGTTTTCATCTGGATGGGCAAGGAGTGATGTGGTTTGGACATCGGTTAGTGGTGCCCAAGAACATCGAACTCCGAAGGAAAATTATGGATGAAGCCTATCTTTCCAAATTTTCTATCAACCCCGGAAGCACTAAAATGTACCAAGACCTTAAACAAAACTTTTTGTGGACTAGAATGAAGAGGGAGATTGCCAAGTATGTGTCTGAATCTGACACGTGTCAGCGGGTAAAAGCTAGCCACTTAAAGGTACCCTCATGGAAGTGGGAGGATATAAGCATGGATTTCATTGTTGGACTTCCCAAAACCCCTCAGGGGCATGATTCCATTTGGGTCATTGTGGACAGGCTTACCAAGACCGCGCACTTCATCCTGGTCAAGGCAGCCTATACCGCTATGAAAGTATGCTGAAATATATTTGGAACGGATCGTTTTGTTTACATCGGTTACCCAAAACATTAATTTCAGATCGTGGTACACAATTTGTGGTACGATTTTGGGAACAATTGTAACTATCCCTATGCACCAAACTGATCTGTAGCTCAGCTTACCACCCTCAAACCGATGGGCAGACGAAAAGGGTAAATCAAATCCTTGAAGATATACTTCGAGCTTGTGTCATCTATTATGAGAAGAATTGGGAGAAATGTTTATCTCTAGCTAAATTCTCTTATAACAATAGCTACCAAGCAAGTTTAAAAATGGCACCATTTGAAGCCTTGTATGGTAGAAGGTGTTGGGACACCGTTGTGTTTGGTCTCAGGCAGGTGAGCGCTACACATACGGCCCTGACCTTGTAAATGAAGCAGAGGAAAAGGTTAGAGTCATTCGTGAAAACCTTAAGACCACACAATCTCGACAAAAGAGTTACTTTGATCAAAGACGCAACCCCTTCAGTTTGAAGTCGGCGATCATGTGTATCTCAAGGTCTCTCCGACCAAAGGTGTGCAAAGGTTTGGGCTAAGAGGAAAACTTGCACCTAGCTATATTGGTCCATATGAAATCACTCAACAATGTGGACCTGTTGCTTATCGTGTGAAGCTTCCCGTGAAGCTCTCAGCCGTGCGCCATGTTTTCCATGTCTCCCAACTTAAGAAGTGTATTCGTGTTCCGACTGAGGTTGTTGAGCAAGAAGAACTATCGGTTGAACCGGATCTTCCGTATGACGAGCATCCTATCAAGATTCTCGATGAGAAAGAGAGAAAGACCCAAAGAAAAGACGTTAAAATCTACAAAATTCAGTGGAGTCATCATACTGAAAAAGAAGCAGCATGGGAACCCGAAGAATATCTTAATAAAACTTCTCCGGCTTCCTCCCTAAAACCAAGGTACCCTTTCCACACCGTCCTTATGCACATTCGAATCTCGGGTCAAGATTGTGGCGGTCCACTCCGAAATTATTCTAAGTTAAGTACCCTTGGACCACTAATCAAGCAGTCAGGCACTTAATCCGGAATAAGCTGGAGCGCCGTCGGATTATACCCGATTAACCATGTACTTTCACGATCGAAACAACACGCGCGCCCACACGAAGGTGAGTCCCAGAAATTACAACATTCCACAAATTCAACATACATAAATAGTATCACAAAGTTATTACAAACCAAGTTCGAATTTCAAATCAAAGTACGAGAGTTCATTGCAGCGGAAATTAAACTAACGACAATACATAGCAACACCACGATGAAGCCGGCCATGGTACTACTCCTCCCGTTCCTCGGCAGAGGACGGAACCCACTCGACATGCCAGCCAGGAGGAACCTGGGTAGGCCAAGTGATGGAATCGACTGCCACATCCATAACAGTACCTGAAATAAATAGCCACAAGCAAGGCTGAGTATACTAATACTCAGCAAGGCTTACCCGTCGGGTGAAAACTACTTCACCGACTTCTAGACATGAGAGGCTTTTGGCTAGTGGGTTTGTTTTGCCAAAAAGCAACTAAGAGTGGATCCTTATTTTTATGATTTTAGCATCAAATTCTAGTAGAGTTAACCATTCTAGATTAGCATCCTCTCTAAGCATAAAGTGGTGCAATACAATTGAGTACATACAACAAGTTCAACATCCTCATAGTTCCACCTATTACTCAATGCAGCACAGCGGTCAAGCAGTCTCATTAACCGCGAGAAGCGGACAGTTTGAACCGAATTTTGCTACCTGGCCAGGGGAAACCCAACACACATAGATAGTGCTTGCTATAAAAGGCACAAGCACTTCCCAACCTTTCGCATCAATCCACAATTCGGCGCCAGGACCATTCCCTTAGGATAAAGGTTTACCACTTCACTCACGGCATCACGCATATATCCACATGTGTACAGCAAGGGATTACTTTTTATAATTGCAGAACTACACTAGAACAGGAATCACAAAATAAATCATAACTAAAGCTACAGTCTATATTTTTAGGTCTCCTTTGGACACAAAGCGTCCAAAGGCATCACAAGCAACATATCCAAAGTTCAGCTCCAGAAGAGCTCAGGATTTGAAAAGGGGCACAAGATTCTAAAAACTGAGTTTGAATTTTAATTCAAAAACTATTCACCAAAAGTATATACATGCTAACATGAGATTGGAGTTTACAACCTCACGAGTCCAGGGAGTATTTTTGTGCATTTTTCCGATTTTTGTACGATTTTTAGTGGATTTTACAAAATCTCAGAGAAATGGATCTAGGCTTAAGAATCTCTTTTACGCCGGGGACCCTAAACCTTTTAAACTCTTGCGAACAAGTCCCTGAAATTTACATAGAGGACCCTAGAACTAAAAAGGGGAACGCATCTCGGTCCTTGGCTCGTCGGCGTTGTTACGCCGGCGAGGGGAGGGCGAACTGACTCGGGGGAAGTTGGGGGAAATGATGAGGGGCTCACCACACGTCGTTTGGGGTAGGTCTCGAGGCCGGTGGTGCAGTGGCGAGGCTCACCGACGGTGAGTGGCGGAGTGGCTTGCTCCGGCGACGTCGATAGCCAGCTACGGGGGTCGAGACGGGGCGCGGTGTGGCTTGAAAGCTTCACCGGAGTGAGGCAGAGCTCGTCGAGGTACTTGGCGGTGACGGGGTTGACCGGAAGATGGGGCTCGGCGTGGAGGTGGAGCTCGGGGACAAAAATGGAGGAACGGCGAGAAATCATTTCGATTCCCGACGAGTAGTGCTCGGTTTTGGTTGGGAATGGCTCGAGAGGCTAGCTAAGAGAGTGGGTGAGCCATGGGTGCGGTGGATTGGAGTTTCGTGGAGGGAGCGAGGAGGATTTTGGCCCGCAGCGGCTCGAGCTCAACCTCGGTTCGCGGAGGCCAGAGGTGGAAGAAGGGGTGAGGGAGCGCGAGGAGGAGGAGAAGGGCTGGGCGCTGAGCGAGGAGAGAAATGGGGGTCCCTTGGCAGCTGTTTGGGCACTAGAGGAGGTCGGGGCAGCTCGGGAGATGGCGTGCTCGCGAGCTCGGGCTGTCGGGCCGCCATTGATGGCCCTGACAGCTCGGGAAGAGCGCGGCCGCGGGTTGGGGGAGGGAGATCGCGGCATGGACGGGTGAAGGTTCTTTGGCGCTGCTCGTTTGGCGCGAAGTGGGCTGGAATCGAGTCGCTGTGCAGCTCGGGCCGTCGTGCGCCGCCGCGGCCAATGGCGGCTCTGCCGCCATGATGGCGCGCCGCGCGACGACGGCGACACAACGTGGGAAAAGACCGAGCGATGGTGCTGGCATGTGCGCGGGGAAACGGGACATCACTGCCGCAGCTCTGGCCGGCTCGGCGAGGTGGCTGCTGCTCGCCGGCCACTGGCGGCCACTGACGGCCGCGACAGGGCGCTCGTCGTGACGCCCGTGGAGCATCTCCGGTGCAGCGGCTTAAACTTCAAAAATTTGAACTACACTTCAAAAAGTGCAAATACAAAAGTTGGAGTTTGAAATGTGGGACACAACATTCTTTTTGGGGTGAACCTGAAATTTCAAATTTTTCAAGTTCAAACAGTCCGTTTTCAAACAGGCGTTCAGCACAGTTTTTTGAGTTTTTGAGGGGCTTAACTGCAAAATTTGAAAAAGTTTCCAACAGTGACTAGGCCTTATTTTTGGTGACAAACAACTTTTATTTTTGGAGATTTTTAAGTTTAGTACAAAATTCTTGAGATTTCAGTTCGGTGTCAAAAAGGCCTTTATTTGAATTTAAATTTTGAATTTTGATCAATTTTGTGTGCTACCACCATTGCTACCCTTAAATCCTGTTTTGATTGTGTTTTTAGAGTACTTAACATCAGGGATGTCACAAAGATTATTTTAAGGGGGGTAGGTTATGACATCTCTGATGTTTAAACAATAAAAATCCACTAAAAACAAAGAGCAAAACAGGATTAAAAAAAGAATGGAAATGCAATTTAAATTGGAAACTCAAATTCAAATTCCAACTTAATAAGGTTGTTTCGACACCAAGCCGAGATCTCGAAAATTTTCTACTAAACATGAAAATCTCCAAAAAAAAATAAATGTTGTTTTTCATCCCAAATCAGGCCAAGTCTCTATTTAGAACTTTTTCAAATTTTGCTGTTAAGCCCCTCAAAAACCCTAAAAACCCAGCAGAACACCTTTTCAAACAAAGCTTGTTTGAGCTTGAAATATTCATATTTTTAAGTTCGTCCCAAAAAGAAAGTCGCGTCCCATCTTTCAAACTCCAACTTTTGTCTTTGCACTTTTGAAAGTCCAATTTAAATTTTTGGAGAAAACCAGCCTTAAGCTGGGAAGCTCCACGGGTGTCCCGACAGCAAGCCCTGGCATGCTCTGTCCTAGGCCGCTGTTGACGGCCATTATGACACCTTGTGACCGTCAACATTTCGGATAAAATGAGAACTCTGCACAATGTTCCATTTATATTTTGCTTATATTTAACAAATTCCACAAGTTTTGGTGAAGTTGTGAATGCAGGGACACGTGGAAGAAAATAGGACAAAAACAGGCAAAAAGCCTGGCCGACCGGCCAAGTCCTGACCGGCCGGCCAGACATCTGGGCCAAATGACAAGTCACTGATCCAGGAGTGAACTAGCACACATGCAAAGCATCCAAGCCATTCACCCAATGACGGTTTGATCAAAGGGCCCGAAAGGCACATCACATGGATTAGAGGGCCCACTTGCATGCCTTAACTGTCAGGCAGTTAATAACCGTCATAACTACCGACACCAGGAGGCAATCCAGAGCATTGCTGCGCAAGGCGGTGCCAGATGGCGACCAACCCTGGCCGATCGGCCAGGAACCGGCCGAACGGCCGGCCACCGACTCCGTTCAAGGCGCTCTTCTGAGGACGGTTGCATGATGAGCTAACTTAACCGCCAAGATGCTCAACCGACCTGCTCAAGCTATAAAAGGAGGCCTCCACTTCACTTCTCAACACACACCAAGAAGGAGCTTCTCTATTTTTTTATATTTTCTAGAGTAGATTAGAGTTGGGAGTTAGAGTTGAGTCGAGCTTGCCTCGAGGTTCCGCAGTCTCTCGGAGATCGGGTAAAGTTCTTGTATCTTTTCTTTATACTTCGAATATTTCCTTTATCACTATAGTTATCTTCTTTACTTTATCGGTTAAGCTTTCCTTTCCTGCTTTCCTTAGTTTATCTAGGAGAGTAGTGTGATCCTTTCATTTCATAACCTTTAGATTCAGTTAGAGTCTAGTTAGTTTGTCAGGCTTTTACCTTACGGGTTTCTCGCCCGGACTAGGAGATTTAGCCGTCTCCTAGGTAGAGGGGGGTTTCTTGTGAAGGCCTCACAAGAAATCCTAGCATCGAACCCAGACGTGGTGTTTGGTTAGGTGTTAGCTAGAATTGTGTTCCATCCCACGGAAAGAGAGTGGTAGGCGGCAAGTGGTGACGGCCTTGTCCGTCCTTTGTGCGACCACAACGTTCGGGTGTTTTCATAGCAGTAGTTGCAGGTTGCCGTTAGGTCCCCCTTCTATCCCGTCTGGACCTTTCCTCTTCCAGCCGCCGAAGTAAGCTCTTTTCCTGAAAGCTAGGTAGAGTTCTAGTCTAGATCTTTAGAGGCTTTCTGATAAGTTTAGGAGTGTCTTAGGAATCATTTCTCACTCGTTGCTCTCCCAGCTTCTTTTCTATCTCTAAGTGTAGAAGTCTCCTGTGTCGCTGGTCATTTTGACCTTCTATCTAGCTTACCTTTTAGATAAGCTAAGTCATTTAGGGTAGCCACCTATCATATCTTTGCGCCCCAGTTATCTCCCCTAAGATAGTTGGTGTATATTTCTAGAATGTGTTCCTGGTATAATTTCTCAATATCACTTTAACCAAAGAGCTTCCCCATGGAAATTTACAATACCCTGGAATACTCCAAGGTGAAGTGCTACACGGTCATTCTGTGTGCTTGCAGAATATTTTATTCTATAGGGCAAGAGTTTCCCACTGGCTTTCTAACGGCACAATTCCAGTGACGTTAAGAAGTGCCAACAAGCATTTCTGGCACCGTTGTTGAATTAAATTTTGGAAGACATTTCTAGTCTTATCACCGCTACTCTTAGCGGGCTTACCACTGCTCTCTTTGTCTTTATGATTATTTTGCAGAGCAGTGCATGACCGGTTTCGACCTACCTTCAAACTTTGATCCTAATCCAGAGCATATTGGACGGGTCATGAGACGCAGAGTCGTCCCACCCTAGAGAAAGCTCAGTGACAGTCGCAGTTGCTTAGCTCCACCACCAAACCCCATGGCTCCCACCAAGACCCTCCGTCAGTTCTCTGCCCATCAAGCAGCAGCTTTCCAGGCCTTGAGGATAATGGGAACCAAGGTGGCAATGGTTTCGAATTGAAGACTAGCCTCATCAACATGGTTCAGGCCAATCAATTCTGTGGGAAGGCGTCAGAGGACGCCAACGTTCACCTTCAAACGTTCCTTGAAGTGAGTAGCACCATCGATCCCAAAGGTTCTACTATGGATTCTATTCGGTTGCATTTGTTTCCGTTTTCGCTACTTGGGAAGGCGAAATTATGGTTCTACACCAGCAAGGCCTCCTTCAATAATGTTTGGCAGACCTGCGCCGACGCATTTCTGACCAAATATTTTCCGGTGAGCAAAACCAATGTTTACCGAGGGAAGATATCAGGTTTCCAGCAACAGGAAGATGAAACTATTTCGGAAGCTTGGGAGCGTCTGCAAGAGTATATTGCAGCATGCCCACATCATGGCCTGGAAGAATGGCTGGTCACCCAGAGTTTCTTCCACGGGTTGAACCAGAGATATCAAGAACATTCTGATTGCAGCAGCAGGAGGATCATTTCTCTCGCTGGAAGTGCCAGGAGCAAAGGCTCTAATGGAGAAAATCGCCTCCAACCAAAGTTGGAAGGGAGATAGGCAGTCAGTCCGTACCAGAGGAATTCATCAAGTCGACTCCATCGACATGCTGGCCGCTAAGATGGACATTCTTATGAAGAAGTTGGAATCTCCTACCCAGGAGATGGCGTAAATTGCGGGTTCACGAATCACATGTGAGACATGTGGTGACACCGGACACTCGGGCTACAATTACCCGAGCACTCAAGAGGAAGCGAACTTCATCGGGAATGGGAATCCCAATGCAGGCTTCCGCCCCCAGCAAGGTTGGAACTCCAAGCCCAACCTCCCCTTCGGCCAACAGCAAGGTAATTCATTCTACAACAGTAATTCTTCTCCTACTTTGAAAGATATATGGTATGGCCAAAAACAAATTAATGATAGCATCAATAAAAAGTTTCTTGCTACTGATAAAGTCTTAGAGTCTATGGCCACCCAAATGGAGGGATTTAATTCTGTTGTTAAAAACCAATTGAGTTTTAATAAAATGGTGGAAACTCAAATTGCTCAATTGGCTGCATCTTGTCCTAATGCTAATATGGGAAAACTTCCTGGGCAACCGTAAGCACCCCATAAAGAAAGTGTTAGTGCTGTTACCACGTGGACTGGAAAGTCCACGCGGGATCCATCTCCACCTAAAGATACAGGTACTCAGCGGGAAGCCGTACCCGCTAGGAATACTAAGCCAGAAGCCGAGGAAGAGGAGGGCAAGGAACCAACCGAAGCTACCCAGGAAGAGACCAGTGAAGTCCCACGGGCTTCAAAGGAGTACTATGACACGACTGCCTTACCGTTTCCGGAACGGAGAAGGAAGCCGGTGGCCGACAAACAATTCGGCAAATTCGTCGAGGTAATTAAGAAGCTTTATGTCAATATACCGCTTCTTGACGCTATGCAGGTACCCACCTATGCAAAATACCTGAAGGACATTCTTGGGAACAAGAGGTCCTTGCCTGCCACCGAGATGGTACGCCTGACGGAAGAATGTAGCTCAGCTATACTCGATCCTCTCCCTGAGAAAAAGAAGGATCCAGGACACCCCACTATCTCATGCTCGATCGGGAACCAACACTTCAACCATGCCTTGTGCGACTTGGGAGCAAGTGTCAGCGTCATGCCCAAGGTAGTTTATGATAAATTTAACCATCATGCGCTTGCTCCTACTGCCATGTGTTTGCAGCTGGCGGATCAATCGATTCGCAACCCAGCGGGAATTGCGGAGGATATCCCAGTCAAGATTCGGGGCTTCTTCGTTCCCGTAGACTTCGTCGTTCTCGACATGGAAGTTGACACCAAGACGCCTCTCATATTGGGAAGACCGTTCTTGAGCACTGCAAGAGCAAACATCGATGTTGGGGCTGGAGAAATCTTGCTCAACATCAATGGCCAGAAGGAGAAATTCACCTTTAAGCCAAAGGTGGAACAATGTGCCCAAGTCAAGGCAGTCGCACGGAAGCCGTCCAAGAGAGGGCGAGGAAATCAATCAATCCCGACCATGGATGAAATAATCATGATGCTTGAGGCGTTACGATTATACAAAGCCACCAAAAGCCGCAATCGGAAACAAGCAATACGAAGGATCCAACGCAAGAAAGCTCTGGAGTCGGAACAAGAAGACAAGGTCGATCCACCTCCGATCATCCGAAAGGAATGGCGGAAGAAGACACCACTTTCGGAACCATCAGGAGGTGAGAATCCACCTACTGAGTCATCAGGAGGTGATCAAGCTCAACAGCTTACAAGTCCTGCTCAGGACAGGAAAGACGAGCCCTCGCCATAAGGTATGTGGCAGTTATCCATTCATGCATTCGCATATAGGATAGTTTATTTTTGTGCATTTACTTTCCCTTTTCATTCACTCATGGCATATTTAAATTCTTGCAAATTTATTTTGTGCATTATTTCCTTTGATTCACTGCATATAAAAAAAAATGGCCAAGTCACTTGCCCGATCAGCCACAACCTGGCCGGCCGGCCCCACTTGTCGGCCACAGAGGCGCTACCCAAGCGCAGTGGAACACTAACGTGTAGGATCAGAGTCAGAGAAGAAATCATGAGGCGCGTGAAGACAAGGTGCCGATCGGCTCCACTCCGGCCGGCCAGCTTGCTCTCGGTCGCTCACGTCCCGTCGTCATCAACCGCGCCACAACAAGGAAAAGGCCTACGCCTAGGCCGTCGCCGTGGCCAAACCGCCGCCGTTCACCGGCCGGTCGGCCGGGCCCTGGCCGGCCGGACACCCACCGACGCCCGCCTATAAAAGCCGGCGCCGAGGTCTCCTTGAGGCACACCAAAGCGCAGATGCACACTCATCTTCCTTGCTCTGTGCTCTTTTCCCTCTCGTTTGCTCTAATATCTGCTAGTTTAATTAGCCATTAATTAAGCTAAGTGCAAGAGCTAAAAAAATATCAAGAAAATTCTGTGTGTGTTGTTCAAACACATACACCCCAAAAATATTTTCCTTTTTTCTTTCGTTGGAATAATATTGGCTTTCAAGACAAGAACGTTTTGTGGAGGTTAATCCCCCACAAGGACGACTAACTGCTAACCCCCTGATATATTTCCCCTCGGGTATTGTGAGCACTAACCTTGCAGCAAGCATCATGTTGCGTGGAGCAAAGAGGGCAGCCGGCAAGCTCAAGAAGAAGCTGACTCCATCAAGCTCACGTCACTCGCACAGCTCCGCCTCTTCTCGGGATAATATGTCGGTGGACATGCCTGTCCACCGCAATGTCCTGTATGAAGAAGAAGAAGTGTCGACACCACCACAAGGTCCCTTCCGTACTCGAGTTCTTGTCGCGATTGATCAAATCGTGCCACGAACCGAATACGAAAGGAGTGCGCTAGAGTTGTTGAAGAATCGCACCTTTGCACATGTTACTGTCTTCAGCCCTCTCCTTCTCATCAAGACGGACTTGGGACATGACATGGATCGTGCATTCAAGCATGCAGGTTGGGAGCACTTCCACACCATCACGGAATCAGGTTCGAGTCTTCTCACTATTGAATTTCTGATGAGTTTGAATATCAAAACTACCCCGAAAGAAACTATCATTCGATTTCGATTTTTCAATGAGGATTTTATTTTGAACTCTCGCCAATTTAGCAATGCTCTTGGTTTTCATCAACGTTGCATTTTGAACCCCAATATTTTGGAGAAGGACCACCGTTATGAGCGAACCTCATGGTGGGACTCCATCTCTGATGATTCTTTCAGCACCAAAAACAGCATAACTTCCATTCATAATCCTACGCTGTGGTTTTTGGCAAAATGGATTACTATGGTTGTTCATCCTCGTGCAGATTTATGTCTTTGTCTTAATGCTGAGTTGCCTTGCCTTTACGCTATGGCTAAAAAGATAAAGTTTTCTCCCGTATTGAGTATGCTTAGTCATTGGAAAAAGATGGTGACTACAAAATGCACCATTGACATTACTTCGCTGGTGACTCGTATCGCCACGTATGTCGGTGCTTTGACAAATGCAGAAGTCACCTACTTGCCATTGACACAGGAGTATCAAACCCAAATTGGTCTTGATCATTTTGTGCAAGGGCATTTGATGCGGGAAGGGCCGAACCATTATGTGTTACCCCGGGTACGAGGAAGAGATTGAGTTTCCCTGCTCAAACCTCGGACTCTACTCGGTGAAGCGGCTTAAATTGCAGATGAGGAAGAAGGAACCAGCACGCCACAGTGTGGCTGGGACACGACCAACAACACGTAGCAGGACCCTGCTGGAAAGGCAGGCCGAGGCAGGCACTTCACAGATGCCATCATCTGGAGAGCCTGGGACATCACAGATGCCTCCACCTAACCCGACTGCCAACATGACCTTCGAGCAGACGTACGACTACTTCCAAGGAGGGTTAGGCCAGTACACAGGAACCATGCCAGGCTATGGCCAGGATTCCGGGTACTACTACTCCGGAGGTATGGGTTCTTATGGTCCGCAGGTCGGACCATCCACTTCAGCCAGGTACGACTACGAGAACCCGTTCACTCGGGAGATCTCGCAGATCAACACCCGGCTCAGTGAGCTCTACCAGCAGCAGCAGCAGATGAACCAGGACATGGCACACAACACGGATCTCACGCAGCAGAACTGGGCGATGGCGACATCCATGCACTACGACATCTCAACCATCTTCCAGCACATGGATCTCAACCCCAACCAGCAGAACCCCGACCAGTCAGACTACTGAGCTTCATCAAATCTTGGGGGAGGTATCACAAGTAAGTTATCTGTCGTTCCTTTGTCGTTTAATTTCTTGAAATGCCATGACATGCTTTATAATTTTATTAATAATAATAAAAGGAAGAGAATTCTCCAAGTAATTTGTACATGGAAGTTTTGCAAGTTCTTTTTTTGGACATGATGAATAGTTGCTCTGTTTATGCTTTACACGTGCCTCGTACATAACCCTTTACTCTCTTAGTACTTGAGTTCGTTGGCATGTGGCGTTCCCCTATGTTTCATTATAGTGGGAGCATAAGCAATAGTTGTCAAAGTCTAGTTGTTGGGAATATTGATATGGTTTGAACTAGAGTAAGAATGCATGCTCAATAAGGAACCTCTCGGGAGTAGATTAGTTCATGGAAAATACCCCGATGGATGATTGACCCACCAGAGCCATATATGCAAAATTTTATTCTAGCCACCATATGTAGTCTTGTGTTACTTTGAGATTTGTCGAGCGGTGTGTTCTCGTGAAGGAAATGCTTATCATCTACCTACTCCTTCTCCTTCGCGTAACCATTGTCTGCCAGCCTCAAACTGTCCGGCATGTTGATTTCTCACTCTGAGTATTAACATCCACCTTCATTGGACAACACATTTCACTAACCAGCCCAAAATCTCCACTGTGTACCTATTCTACCCATGATTCAAGAAAAAGGCTCCAATGAAAATACTCATGAATTCAAGCAAGGATCTGAGCTCCTATTTTTACCTATCCTCTCTCCTCTTTAAAAAAAAGGAGAGAGAGAGAGAAAGAAAGAAGAGAAAGGAGAAAGAAGATCTACAAAAAGAGTACAATATGAGCCTAAGAATCAAGCAATCTTTCCATGTGTGAGTCCATTCTCTCCTCTTCCCTTGAACATTAAATTCCAAGGATGGGAATTTGATGAGCACTACTTCTCGAGAATCACCATTCGGCTTGTCAACAAAGGTAACCAAGGTATGCTTCTTTTTCTGTAACACCCAGATTTCCAAGAAATCCGAATGCTTCCATATGTGCGCCCAGGATGTCCACAGAACACATATAGATTACAAATATTGAATCACAGAGAACACAATGCTCGAATAAAATAGTTTATATCAGAGTTTAACACAAGACGTAGTCTTAAACAAATAACACAGCGGAAGTCTTAATATTATTAAACGCTTCATAACTAGTAGAGCCTCAAAACCACAGGGACACCGATTGGTTGAACACAGCTAGAAGTACGGCAGATCCTCCGGAAACTCAGCAAGCGACTGATCATTCAATGCTCCATCTGTTACCCATCCGGGATTTTGTTGAATAGTTGCAAGTGTAAGTAAACCATCTTACTTAACAAGTATAACACGGGTTATGCAAGAACAAAAGGCTGGACACGGTTATACTGCATTAGCACTTTTAGTTGTTTCATTTTATTATCATCCAATTTACTACAAATGAGTAGGACCCAAGTATAAACCCATTAATAAGGTATAAGTGATTATAGAACAAACCAACATCAACCACTAATATCATCTTCTAATCAAAAAGGATCCAGGCCGCTCGTGTCCGTGAGCACGGCTATCATGATAGATCAACACTCTGCAGAGGTTTCGCCCTTTACCCGCCGGCCACATAAATCCAAAAGAACTTATGTTACGAGGACTTTCTCAAAACACCCTAACAAGCACAGTAGCCGTTTTGGTTCAACATAGGCAGCATAACCCGAGGCATCGAGATTGACGTACGCTCAGGGCGCAACGTGAGGGGGTCAATGGCGTCCAGAGCGAGAGCGCAATCATCGCAACGTGTGAAGCTGCCGTACATCGGGCGCTTACATCACGGGACTTTGCCTAACGGGGCATAGCCAACGGATAAAACCGTCCTCGATGGATCAAACTATACTCTCACGAATGTTCCCCACATACGCCTTTCGGTAACCACTGGCAAGCTAGAGACGTACAAGTTATTTATCCAAGACCAGAGCCATTATAGTTCCAACGGCGGCGAACAGGTTCCTGGGTTGTCGCTTTAAGAACCGGACCTTACGGAGAGACATTAGAACAAAGCACGAAGCACATGCTCTAATTCCCTAGATCAAACCTTATAGAGACACTAGAACAAAGCACACAGCACATGCTCTAGTTCCCCGAACCATGTTGCTAAAAAGCATCTTTTAACCATCATTGAAGTGAACCATTAGTTCAATATTAACATAAAAATAAATGTTGGTTGCAGCGCGTAGCATAGTCTAACCATAATGCATAAAACCCTGGGTAAACAAGGAATAAGGTAAAGACTAGGAACATCCTTAGTGGTTAACAGTATTAGACACATGCATATGATTTATGTGATTAATCGGTGTATAGGTAACAAGGATGGTCCGTGTTATACTTACCTTCCTCAGCGAACTGCTGCTGCTCCTGCTCTTCGGGAACGGGATCGTCGGCAAACTCGAACGGCTCGCCAACTACTCACATCGATCACCACACAAGCATCCACACATACATGCAAACAAGATATTTAATTAGAACAGTACACCAAACATAAACAAAAGATGAAAAGAAGGCTTTAGAGTTACTCTACGCTTCACTACGAACACATGAGCGCAAAAATCACTCAAAACGGAGTTAAAACGGAGAAACTACGCTTAAAACGGGCTCTAGGGGCTTGCTGGTAAAACTTTTAGGCTTCCAGGGGTGTTTTTGAAAGAAACCAGGGACCTAAAACATAATTTCGTATAAAAACTCGAGGGCTGCGGGGTAAAAACGACTCCTAGGACGGCGGTCACTATTTTGAAAAAGAGCAGGGGCTAAACCGAAAGAAAAAGGACTTGGTTGTAAATACTTTTGAACTGCGCTGGACCGCGGGTTGATTTCTGAAAACTGCAGGGGCTCTTTTGCAAAACGGGCACGGCGGCTGCTGGATGCCGACGTCGGTTGACGTCACCGTCTACTGTGTCGTGGACCGGCCGTAGACCGCGGTCCACGGGTCCACGGTGAACCGGACCGGGTTTAGATGGGTTTTTAGATCTGGCCGTCGGTTTCGAATCTAACGGCTCAGATCAGATCTAACGCTCGGTTCACCGGAGCACGGCGGCGCCGCTCGCGGCCGCGGCGGGACTTCGCCGGAATCGAGCGTTGCCGGCGCTGTGGAGCTCCAAAGCTCGCCGCGATGGGACCTAGAGGAAGAGGAGACGACGGGGAGTCGATTTTGGGGGTTATACTCGAAGGTTGGGCAATGGTGGGAGCTATCGACGCGCGGCGGCGGAACGAGTACTTCGGCGAGGTCGCACGCGTGCGGGAAGGCAAGAGAAAGAGGGGTTTAGGGCTTGGCGAGTTCCTCACCACACCGCGAAGCTCCTGGACGAGTTCTTGGCGGCAATGCGGCGATGAGACGGGCTCGAGACGACGGCGGCGCTCGGGGCTAGGTCAAAGGCGGCGGCGGCTAGGGTTTGGGGTTGCAGCTCGAGAACGAGGGGTTGGCGGCGGCTAATATAGGGGCTTGAGGTCGCCTTGGCGTGCGCTCCAAGCCACGAAGAGTCCGGGCACGGCACGGCGACGCGGCAGCGCGGATTCGACGGCGGCGCGGTGTCCCGCTCGGCTACGGCTAGAGGTAGGAGACGCGGCTGACGGGTGGGACCGGGATGTCAGCGACTCAGAGAGAGAGAGAGAGCACGGCAGCAGTGGTGGTGGGCTGGCGTGGCTGTTGGGCCGACGGCTTGCTGGGCCGCGCGAGAGAGGGGGAAAGGGAGGGAGCTGGGCCGGCTGGGCTGAAAAGAGAGAGGGAAAAAGAGAGAAAAGAAAAGGTTTTTCTTTTATTCAAACACTCATTTAAATTCAAATTCAAATTCAAATTTAAATTCAACAATCAAAAATAAATGCACCAGCATGAATGCAACAATAATGTTTCTATTTCCTATATTTTATTTTATTTTCCTCAAAATTTTATTTTCCCTATATTAATCATGGGCACATTAATATAAAAAGCCATTTATTTACTAAATTTTAAATAGGGCCGTTTTCAGGGTGTTACATTTTCCCTACCCAAAGCTCCAGATATCGGCTATTAGAGTAGGAGTCATGGTCGGTTCGACCAAGGTGAGGATTTATACACTTGAGTGACTCGAGAGTACCATCGGGGATATTTACCATCTTTGTGAAAATTATCTCCCCGAGGAGGAACCTGAACAGCTGCAGGAAACTCTGGTGATGATCGTTCAGCTTTCCAACTGCCTGTGACAAAGACGAAAAGCAATAAGCCCCGCAGATGAGCAAAGGTAAGAATTGATTATGTGCCAATTAATTCAATCTACTTTGTCAGAGTTTAGGTTTATGCGCAGGGTACTTGTAGGGGGTATGCATTGACGCAACTCCTGATCCACCGAGCCTAAGTCTTAGCTTTGCTCGAAGACGAGCAAAGGGATAAGCTTGGGGGTGTGTTGACGGCCATTATGACACCTTGTGACCGTCAACATTTCGGATAAAATGAGAACTTTACACAATGTTCCATGTATATTTAACAAATTCCACAAGTTTTGGTGAAGTTGTGAATCGAGGGACACGTGGCAGAAAATAGGACAAAAACGAGCAAAAAGCCTGGCCGACTGGCCAAGTCCTGACCGGCCGGCCAGACATCTCGGCCAAATGACAAGTCACTGATCCAGGAGCAAACTAGCACACATGCAAAGCATCCAAGCCATTCATCCAATGACGGTTTGATCAAAGGGCCCGAAAGGCACATCACATGGATTAGAGGGCCCACTTGCATGCCTTAACTGTCAGGCAGTTAATAACCGTCATAACTACCGACACCAGGAGGCAATCCAGAGCATTGCTGCGCAAGGCGGTGCCAGATGGCGACCAACCCTGGCCGATCGGCCAGGAACCGGCCGAACGGCCGGCCACCGACTCCGTTCAAGGCGCTCTTCTGAGGACGGTTGCATGCTGAGCTAACTTAACCGCCAAGATGCTCAACCGACCTGCTCAAGCTATAAAAGGAGGCCTCGACTTCACTTCTCAACACACACCAAGAAGGAGCTTCTCTATTTTTTTATATTTTCTAGAGTAGATTAGAGTTGGGAGTTAGAGTTGAGTCTAGCTTGCCTCGAGGTTCCGCAGTCTCTCGGAGATCGGGTAAAGTTCTTGTATCTTTTCTTTATACTTCGAATATTTCCTCTATCAATATAGTTATCTTCTTTACTTTATCGGTTAAGCTTTCCTTTCTTGCTTTCCTTAGTTTATCTAGGAGAGTAGTGTGATCCTTTCATTTCATAACCTTTAGATTCAATTAGAGTCTAGTTAGTTTGTCAGGCTTTTACCTTACGGGTTTCTCGCCCGGACTAGGAGATTTAGCCGTCTCCTAGGTAGAGGGGGGTTTCTTGTGAAGGCCTCACAAGAAATCCTAGCATCGAACCCAGACGTGGTGTTTGGTTAGGTGTTAGCTAGAATTGTGTTCCACCCCACGGAAAGAGAGTGGTAGGTGGCAAGTGGTGACGGCCTTGTCCGTCCTTTGTGCGACCACAATGTTCGGGTGTTTTCATAGCAGTAGTTGCAGGTTGCCGTTAGGTCCCCCTTCTATCCCGTCTAGACCTTTCCTCTTCCAGACGCCGAAGTAAGCTCTTTTTCCTGACAGCTAGGTAGAGTTCTAGTCTAGATCTTTAGAGGCTTTCTGATAAGTTTAGGAGTGTCTTAGGAATCCTTTCTCACTCGTTGCTCTCCCAGCTTCTTTTCTATCTCTAAGTGTAGAAGTCTCCTGTGTCGCTGGTCATTTTGACCTTCTATCTAGCTTACCTTTTAGATAAGCTAAGTCATTTAGGGTAGCCACCTATCATATCTTTGCGCCCCAGTTATCTCCCCTAAGATAGTTGGTGTATATTTCTAGAATGTGTTCCTGGTATAATTTCTCAATATCACTTTACCAAAGAGCTTCCCCGTGGAAATTTATGATACCCTGGAATACTCCAAGGTGAAGTGCTACACGGTCATTCTGTGCGCTTGTAGAATATTTTATTCTATAGGGCAAGAGTTTCCCACTGGCTTTCTAACGGCACAATTCCAGTGACGTTAAGAAGTGTCAACAGCCACCGCGGGCCACCACGTGGCCGGCGAGCAGCGGCGACCCCGGCTGGCCAGCCAAACCCTCCGCAGTCGTGTCCCACCTCCCAGCGCACACACCAGCTCCCTTGTTTGGTCACTTTCCACGCTGCCCTCGCCCTGTCAGCCTCGCCACTCGAGCCGCCATCATGCCGGGCACAGCTCCGCGACTGGCCGCCACGCGCAGCGCCTTCCCAAAGCCCCACGACCCATCTGCTCGCCCAACTGCATGCCAGCAGCAGCTGTCAGGGCATGCCTCGCCTTGCACACGAAGATCTTTGGCCTCCAACCCGCCCCCGCGCTCTGCCCGAGCTCGCCAGGCGTTCAATGGCGTGCTCCGCCTCCCCAACCACCGCACGCGGCCCGAGCTCCTTCCCAGCCACACTAAGCCTCTCTGCACCTCCTCTTCGCCTCACCTGAGCTTCCTCGACCTTCCCCTTTAAAAAGGGAGCGTTCCATGGCTCGCGCGACCCCCAATCCCCCTCGTTGGAGCACCATTGTTGCCGCCAAGCTCCACCTCGCCGTCGATAGCCCGCTCTAACACTGCAGCCACCCCACCGATGCCTCGACGACCTTCTCCGACCTCCAATGAAGCTCTCAGGCTGGCTTCCCCCTCGCGTGAATCACTCCACCTCGCCGGCGTCGAACCTGAGCAGAGGAGCTCCGCCGCTAGTCGACACCAGCCTGCTCCGCTCCACCTCTAGCCTCGCCCTCACCTCCTACCGACGCGCGGTGAGCCCCTCGTCATCCCCGCTTATGTGACATCCCTGATGTTTAAGCATTAAAAATTCAATAAGAACAGAGAGCAAAACAGGGTTAAAGCAAAAGAATGGAAATACACTTAAATTGGGTTTCAAAATTCAAAGTTAAAATTCAAAAAGGGCTGATTTGACACCCAGCTGAGATCTTGAGAATTTTCTACTAAACTCGAAAATCTCCAAAAATAAAAGTTGCTATTCATCCCAAATCAGGGCTAGTCTCTTTTTAGAAATGTTTCAAATTTTGCAGTTAAGCCCTTCAAAAACACAAAAAACCGAGCAGACACCTTTTTAAACATAGCTTGTTTGAGCTTGAAATATTAACATTTTCAAGTTCATCCCAAAAAGAAAGTCGTGTCCCATCTTTCAAACTCCAAATTTTGTTTTTGCACTTTTAAATGTTTAGTTCAAATTTTTGGAGAAAACCACCATTGAGCTGGGAAGCTCCAAGGGCGTCCCGACAGCCAGCCCTGGCATGCTCTGTTTCAGGCCGCCAGTGGCCACCACGTGGCCAGCGAGTGGCGGCAACCCCATCTGGCCGGCCAAACCCCCTGCAGTCGTGTCCCTGGTCCTCGTATATGCTCCTGACCCCCCATCCGGTCTTTTCCCGTGATGCCCGCGCCTGAGCAACCTCGCGCCAAACGCTCTGCCATCACGACGAGCAGAGCATGCCGTTGGCCGTCGAGCCTCATCTGCCCGAGCCCCCTCTGACCCGAATGCTCGACCAACCATGCGCTGCAGCTTGCTCAGGCCATCCCTTGTTCCCCGCGCTTGAATCTTGGCGCCCAACCATCGAGCGATGCCCTGCTCGAGCTCTCTTCGCCGCTAATGGCGCCCTGCTGGCGTCCCGTCACGCATGCTCAAGCCCCGAGCGGCTCCAGCTGTCTCTAACACACTCCAAGGATCCTCCAACTCGCCACAGTCTCATTGCCTCATTCCCTGCGACCATGCCCTTTCCTCCCCATGCTCTTGTGCTTCTTCTTCAACCTCTGGACGCGAGAAACCGAGCTCGAGAACCCTGCAGCCGTTGGCCAAATCCACCTTTTCCCCTCCATGGATTTCTAATCCACCACACCCAAGGCTCATTCACCTCCTTAGCTTTGTCCTCCACCACTCCTCTCGAGCTCCCATCGCATGTCAGCCTGGGAATCAAAATTTTTCCCCAAGCTTCCATTGCAGCCGCTGAAGTTCACCTCCACGCTGCACCCCACCTTCTGGCTCTCCGTGTCGCCAACCAAACACCCCAACACCTTCGTCATGCTCCGCTGATGCACACGAGCCCTTCCAACCGCAGCTGTCGCCACCATCCTCGCCGGAGTTGAAGCAGAGGCGGCCGCACCACCCCTGCTCCTGTCGCCGGCCATCTCCGGTCCACCTCCGACCTCGCCGTCGCATCAAACCGGTCGTGGGTGAGTCCCTCATCGTTCTCGTGGCCTCAGCCCATCCAACCCCAGCCGCTCCTCGCCGGAATTGATCTCACCGAGCTTCAGTTCCCGCCAGGGACCCGATTGCGATCGTTCAAATAGCTCTAGGGTTCCTAGGGTAAATTCTGAGGACCTATTTGTAATAGTCGAATCTCCAGATCTAGTTCATTTTGCTGAGTTGTTTAAAAATCCGTTACAAATCATAGAAAAATCAGCAAAATACAAATAAATACTCCCTGGACTCGTGAGGTTGTACACTCCAACCCCATGTTTGAATGTTTATGCTTTTGATGAATAGTTTTTCAATTAAAATTCAAACTCAGTTTTAAGTGATTTGTGCACCATTTGAAATCCTGAACTCCTATATAGCTAGATTATGGATATGTTTCTTTTGTAGGCTTTAGTAGCTATGTGTCCAAAGGAGACCTGAAAATATGCTCTGTAGCACCTGTTATAAATTGTTTAGTGTTTTCTGTTCTAGCTCAGTTCTAGATTTATTAAAAATATTTTAGGCAGCCGAAAATAATCAACTTCCACCAGTGGCTTAGAAACTTGTTACCACATGCTAGAAAAATGCTAAACTTAATTTTGGACTCTTTTTAGGCTATCAAATAAATAGAGGTATGTTTTCGGGTTAGTATTTGTTTAGGACTGTTCAAGTGGTATTTTGAAGTACCGCTTGGCCAAAGCACTCCTTTCAATCATGCTAGCTCTGGTAGCAATATCTACTGTTCTGGCTATGTTTTTGATTTTATATGATTTAATCTTGAATCTAGGAGCAGTAAATTGTACCATTTTTAATAAATTCTGTACAACTCGGTTTTAGCTAACTTTTGGGTGAGATTAGCTCTTATACCCCTGTAGCTGTCATAAAGTTTGTGGATTAAAAGGATGAATAGAAATAGAGAAACAAAAATAAGAAGGAACAAGAGTAAATTGGGAGAAATGAAAAGGGTGTGGCTCACTTGTGTGTTAAAACCAATAAAGATGGTTGCATCCTAAATTAAATTCAGAACATAATGCTTGTATAAGAAAAAATGAATGTAAATTTTTTATATATGTACACAATCACCATCATGAAGGCATAAAACTTGCACCACACACATTCTCTAATTTTGTGAAGAAAAGAATAGTACATTAAAATGTCTAGGTGAATGTGGCCTTCTGTGCCTGTGTCTTTAAAATCACAAAAAGTGTAGCAACATTCAAACTTGTGCATCTCATGTCGAAGGTGGCCTCGCTGACGGTACTTACAATCTCGTCCCCGCCAACGAAGAAGAAGCTTCCGAAGGTGGTGCCAACGTCATTGTGATTGACCCGAAGACTGACGCCAGTGTATCTCAAGAAGGCAAGCCCCGGAGCACAACCTAACTTTAAAAGTTTATGCAACTTTGAATTATTTATGTTTCTGCATTTATGTTTCAAGGAGTTGTTTCAATACCCTAGTTGCATAATTCTAGTACCCATGTCTTGATATACTAGTATGATAAGGGCATAAGGCCGGTAGTGCAATGCTTTAGGACCGTTACAAGTCAACTGATTTTCTGTCACTGCGAGATATAGGAGTTGCTTCTCTTTACTTATCTTGGAATCATAAGGATGGACGGGAAGGATGGTATGTGTAGATCTCCAGTCCGTGTATGATAATTGCTTAAGGTCGAAAGGTGTCGTATCTGTGTGTCAAGTTTTTGAACGTACCACGCACATGCCGACCTATGGGAATCGGTAAGCCCGGTACCCAATTGATACAGCTAGGACCAATAGCCATCTTTCCTTGGAAATGTATTTCCCTTGCTGTAAACATGTGGTTACATGCGTGAGATCGGCCGGCATGAGTCCGCGAGTATCCGATAACCTTGTATCCTAAGGGAGTGGACCCAGCGCCGAATTGTGGATTAATGGGAAAGGTTGGGAAGTGCTTGTGCCTTTTATAGCAAGCATTATCTGTGTGTGTTGGGTTTCCATGGCCAGGTAGTGAAATTCGGTTCAAACTGTCCACTTCTCGCGGTTAATGAGACTGCTTGACCGCTGTGCTGCATTGAGTAACAACTGAAACTATGAGGATGATAAACTTGTCGTATGTACTAAATTGTATTGCACCACTTGTATGCTTAGAAAGGTTGCTCACCTAGAATGGTTAACACTAGTAGAACCTGATGCTAAAATCATGAAAGTAAGGATCCACTCTTAGTTGCTTTCTGGCAAAACAAACCCACCAGCCAAAAGCCTCTTATGTCTAGGAGTCGGTGATGTAGTTTTTCACTCTTCGGGTAAGCCTTGCTGAGTATTAGTATACTCAGTCTAGCTTGTGGCTTTTATTTCAGGTATGCATGTTGCTGAGGACATTGCTATTGCTACTTAGCCTACCCAGGTTCCTCCTGGCTGGCACATCGAGTGGGTTCCGTCCTCATCCGAGGATCTGAGGAGTAGCACCATGGACGGCTTCATTGTGGTGTTGCTATGAATCGTCGTTAGATAATTTCCGCTGCTGAACTCTCAAACTTTATTTCAATTTCAGACTTGGTTTGTAATAACTTGTTGAGACTATTTATGTTAATTTGAACTTGTGGAATGTTGTAATCTCTAGGACACACCTTCGTGTGGGCATACGTGTTGTTTCGATCGAAAGAAAACATGCTTAATCGGGTATAATCTGACGGCACTCCAACTTATTCCGGATTAAGTGCTTGACTACTTGTTAGTGGTCCGTGGGGTACTTAACATGGAATAATTTTGGAGTGGTCCGCCACAACTTAGTTCCCCGGCCTATCCTGCCGCGGCCTTGCCTAAATCCGGTCGCCGGTGATGCCTAGGACGTAGATGCATTCCCCATTTTAGTTCTAGGGGCCTACGCGCAAATTCCAGGGACCTTTCCACGAGGCTTTATAAGATCTAGGGTCCCCGGCGCAAATGGATTCTTTAGATCTAGTTCAAATTTCTGAGATGTTCAAAAATCCCTTAAATACAAATAAATAGTACCTGGACTCGTGAGGTTGTAAACTCCAACCCCATGATTGAATGTTTATGCTTTTGAGGAACAGTTTTTGAATTAAAATTCAAACTCTGTTTTAAGTAAATTATCCACTATTTCAAGTCCTAAACTCCTCTGTAGCCAAATTTTGGATATGTTGGTTGGACAGTCTGTAGTAGCTCTGTGTTCAAAGGAGACCTGAAAATATGCTCTGTACCTTCTGCTATTAATTGTTTAATGTTTTCTGTTCTAGCTCAGTTCTAGATTTATTAAAAATAATTCCTACAGTAAAAAATTATCAACTTCCACCAGAGGCTTAGAAACTTGATAGAACATGCTAGAAAAATGTTAAACATAACTTTTGACTCTGTTTAGGCTATCAAATAAATATATGTATGTTTTTGGTTTAGTAATTATTTAGGATTCTTCAAGTGGTATTTGTATCTACCACTTGCCCAAAGAACTTCTCTTGGTCATGCCTAGCTCTGGTAGAAATTCCTTCTGTGTTTGCTGTGTTTTCAATTTTATATGATTTAATCTTGTATCTAGGGGCAGTAACTTGTAGCATTTTTAGTAAATTTTGTACAACTCGGTTTTAGCTAAATTTTGGGGTGAGCTTAGCTCTTATACCCCTGTAGCTGTCATGAAGTTTGTAGATTAAAAGGATGAACAGAAATACAGAAACAAAACTAAGAAGGAACTAGAGTAAACCGGGATAAATAAAAACGGTGTGAATCACTTGTGAATTTAATCAAAACAAAAATGGTTGCATGCTGATTTTAAATTCAGAACATAATACTTTTATAAGAAAAATGAATCTAAATTGTTTTATATTGCACAAAATCACCATCGAGTAGGCTTAACTCTTGCACCACACATCTTCTCCTGTTTTGTAAAGAAAAGAATAGTTCACTAAAGTGTCTAGGTGAATATGGCCTTCAGTGCCTTAGTTTTTAGATCAAAATATGCACAAAAACTTCAACTTATGCATCTCATGTAGAAGGCGCTCTCGCTGCCGGTACTTACGACCTCGTCCCCGCCAACGAAGAAGGAGCTCCCGAAGGTGGTGCAAACGTCATTGTGATTGACCCGGAGACCGAAGCCAACGTAGCTCAAGAAGGCAAGCCCAGAGCATAACCTAACTTTAAAGTTTATGCAACTATGAATTATTTATGCTTGTGCATTTACGTTTCAGGGAGTTGTTTGAATACCTAGTTGCATAAATCTAGTACCTATGTCTTGAAATACTAGTATGATAAGGTCGTTAGTGCAATGCTTTAGGACCGTTACAAGTCGAGTGATTTTCTGTCACTTGATTTCCTGTCACTCGTGAGATATAGGAGTTGCTTGCCTTTACTTATGCTGGAATCATAGGGATGGACGGGTGGGATGGTATGTGTAGATAATTGGATTAAGGTCGAAACGTGTGGTTCTGTGTGTCAAGTTTTTGAACGTACCACGCACATGCCAGAGTCTGGGCTCCGGTAAGCCCTGTACCCGATTGATACAGCTAGGACCGATAGCCTTCTTTCCTTGGAAATGTATTTGCCTTGTTGTACACAAGTGGTTACATGCGTGAGATTGGCCGGCATGGGTCCGCGAGTATCCGATAACCATGTATCCTAAGGGAATGGGAGTTGGTTCCGAATTGTGGATTGACGGGAAAGGTTGGGTGTGCTTGTGCCTTTTATAGCGAGCCTCATCCATGTGTTTGGGTTTTCCCTGGCCAGATAGTAAAATTCGGTTCGAACTGTCCGCTTCTCGCGGTTAATGAGACTGCTTAACCGCTCTGCTACATTGAGTAAGAAGTGAAACTATGAGGATGATGAACATGTTGCTTGTACTAAATTGTATTGCACCACTTGCATGCTTAGAAAGGATGCCAATTTAAAATGGTTAACCCTACTAGAACTTGATGCTAAAATAATGAAAGTAAGGATCCACTCTTAGTCGCTTTCTAGCAAAACAAACCCACTAGCCAAAAGCCTCTCATGTCTAGGAGTCGGTGATTTGTTTTCACCCGACGGGTAAGCCTTGCTGAGTATTAGTATACTCAGCCTTGCTTGTGGATATTATTTCAGGTACTGCTTTGGAGGTGACGGTGAGTGTTGTCACTTGGCCTGCCCAGGTTCTCCAACTTTTATTTAAATTTTGGACTTGGTTTGTAATAACTTATTGAGACTATTTATATTAAGTTGAACTTATGGAATGTTGTAATTTCTAGGACTCACCTTCGTGTGGGCGCATGTGTTGTTTCGATCATAAAAAACGTGGTTAATCGGGTATAATCCGACAACGCTCTAGCTTATTCCGGATTAAGTGCCTGACTGCTTGATCAGTGGTCTAATGTCTGATTTCCTTGTCAATCAACAGGTCAGATTGACTGGCACGCCCTGCATCCACGGTCACAACCGATTTCATGTGCTAGTACATGAAGTTCTTTCCTGATTTTTGTGTCAACACACATGAAGAATCCAAATCGAAGAAAGATCATAAGATTGAAGATGAATCCCATAGAAATCCAATAGATCTTGTTCTAATCTCTCTCTAATTGACTTTTAGTTCTCTTCTAATCTATCTTCTAATCACACTCCCTAATCTAATTGTATGAAGCCCTTCTACATTCCCTCTCCTCTTTCCTAGGTGTATCTGAGCTGCCGGAGTCGAATGACCTAAGAAGGGGGTCTATGTTGCTTATATAGGCCTCCAATGACAATTCTAGGGCTCCAAAGTCAGTGGCGGAGGTGGAACCGCCTTAGTGAACTGACATACAACTGCCTCGAAGAAGGTCGGACTGGGGGACTGGCCGGTCCCCCACTGAAGCCTCTCAGGCCACTACTTCGTTAGTGGGCCTCTTTGTGGTCTTCTTATGCCAATTCTGCTTGTGGCGACCCCTGTTGTATTCAGCCCATTGATCGGTCGTCCCTTGGTACCACCTCCTGGCCACCGCCTTCGGACGGTGGACTCCTTGTGGGCTTCCTTTGTCAGTTGTGCCTGCGGTGGGCGAAGTTGCATTGGCTTTCTTCGGGTTTTGCGGGCCTTTAGCCATTGTCTAATTTTACTGAATTACTAGAGAAGTATTTCTTGGACTCCTGAGTAGGCTTTCTCTCCATATGCAGCTATGGTCTCTTGAAATCAACAATTCACCAAAACTTGTGGAAATAATTAGTCATAAGCTTTAATCACTAAGTTTGGTAGTTGTTTCCGGTAAATGTTGACAGATAAATATGGTAGTTAAGGACCGTCAACACTGTCCATGGCACGTTTTTTGTCCGGTCTAAACAAGCCAATCTAATGTGCTGTGGAATTTTAGGTCTACAACAATGTAGTGGAGCTAGTGCACATTGCCCAAAAGGCTAAGAGGCAATTGCATGATGATGCAAAGCCTACCAAGCATTCTACATTCAGCTCAAGAGCCTCATCAAGTGCTCCAAAAACAACCAAGTTTGATTTGGGGCGTGGCATGTTCTCATCCAATTGTAATACCCGCTCCACACCCGCTGAAAATTCAAATGCATTTCCAAGTGTGGAGAAATCTGTTAGGCTAACATCCTCAAAGAACAATACAACAGTGGGTTCCACCACTAGAAGCAGTGGGATTCAATGCTTTAAGTGCTTAAGACGAGGCCATGTCATCAAGGATTGTCCTAACAATTGAGTTATGCTTGTAATAGAGGGTGGATAATATGAATAATCTAGTGAAGAAGAGTGTGAATTCCCCACTGAAAATGACACAGTTGATAATACACCGGAAGGTGAAGATGAAGACTACAAGAGTTGTCCTTTTGAGGCCAGTCACACCATTGTTGTCACTAAGGCATTGAGTGTTCAGATCAAGGAACAAGAAAAGGCATAGAGGTTCAACTTGTTCCACACCTAGGCCAAGGTAAATGGCAAGTTGGTTAGGGTGATAGTTGATGGTGGTAGCTGCCACTACCTTGCTAGCAAGGAGATGTGTAAGAAATTGGGTCTGACCATGATCAAACACTCTTACCCATATCATGTGCAATGGTTCAATGATTGTGGCAGCACACAAGATTACACCAACACAGTTGAATGTGATGTGGTGCCTATGACAGTGTGCCACTTGCTCCTAGGGAGGCCGTGACAATTTGATCGATATGCTAAACATGATGGATATGACAACACAAATGCCTTCAAATGTCAAGAGAAAGGAAATAGGCTGCTGCCCATGACTCCAAATCAAATCATAGCAGCAAGCATACAAAAGAGAGCAAAGAGAGACTGAGGTACAATAGAAAAACTCACACCAAGTAGCACCTAAAACAGAGATCAGACACATGTGGAGAAAAGCGTGCAAGACAGAAACCAGTTTTTTAAATTATCTTCCCAATTTCTTTTATCATTTTTAGATCGGCCTTCCGTTAGGTGAAGGATAACTCGTTGTTGGCAGAGTGCAACATACTGGTCCAGCTTCAAATCAGCAAACTTGAACCCTGTAATCTTAGCATTGTAACTCCTCTGGTTATCAGCCATAGTCACAATCCGCTCATCTAGAAGGCTAATCCCTACCTCCATAATGAAGAACACAAGCAAGAACTCCAAGAACGCATCACTTAATAATAAGTAGCAGAACAGGCTCCAGTGTGGGTCGATTCCCAAGTATGCTTCACAGATACGAATGAAAACGGAAATGTGCAAGATTGAGTTGGGATTAAGATGATAGAGTTCTACCCCATAATACCAAGGTAGGCGGCAGAAGAAGTCGTGAGCAGGCAATCCCAATCCCACCTCGCAAAATGCCTTGAACACAACAATTTCTTCAGTTAGGTATTGCTGGTTCAACACCCACCTAAAGTGGCTGATGCTTTTCTTTGGGAGGAATCCTTCTTGCACCAGGTCCTTCATTTGCTTCTGCTCCAGGGTGCTGGTTGTCCAATCTTGGGTTGGATCTTTCACTTCACAACTTGATGTTTCTTAGGGATTTTCTTCTCTCTTTTCCTTTTGCTTGCCTTTCTCGTCCACGCCTCCGTGGATTGATCCTCCAATGCTCGACATCCTGGATGCTGGGGTTGCGAGTGCTGGTGGGCTTGCTCGGGGGCTATCTGGTGCAGGAGGTGGTGGCGAAAGGGATAGTGGAGAGAGAAACATCGGTAGTTTTGAAATGTGTGGAAACCTAGATCTATTTTGCGTCCGTGGCGTGGAACTTATTTAGGGGAACTTCAAGTGGTTATATTTTCCCCTTCAAGGGTATTTTGGATAATCTCTATTGGACGGTTGGATACTCCTTTTTCGATTTGGATTTGCAATCTGAGCAGTTCGATGGTAATCCCATCTTCATCATCATTTTGCAATTCAAGTTGAAATAAGATGTCTGAATTGAATTTTTTCCCTCTTTGATCCTCAAATCGAAATTCAATTTTGATTTAGGCTCGGGGGCTATGGGTCTATTCCCCAGAGAACTCGAAATTGATGGAAATTGAGCTCTTCGACAAAAGTAATATTGAAGACCCTCGAGTTCCTTTCTTCCAAAGCAAAATGAGACTCGGGGGCTACCTAATTGGGTACACCTACTTGTGTATGCCAATATTTTTTTTTCTTTCGGATATCCTTGAGCACATCATGACCTTTGCTAAGGGTAGTTGTGAGTTCTTGGAAACAAGGTGATAGATGTTAGAGAACCCAGATTGTCTTTAAAAGAATATGGGTTCTTTGGCGAAGAACCCTTCCTGGGCTTGGCAGCTCACAACAACCCTAACCTCCATGTGAGCAAGTGCTCGGGGGCTTGACGGTGTGATACCCTAATGGATAAGGAACCCGGATGGGCCACCTTATGACTCGACCCAAGAACAAGGTATGGAGGTCAAGACACGATCTGTTGGAGGTCGGCACGTATTAAGGAAGATCTCATGTATTAGGTGTCGGCGGGTGGCACACGGGGTAACTCACGCGCGAGTGTCGATCACAAAGCACGCATGTCACGGTGGAGAATGGTTCAAAAAGACGCAAGAAGACAAAGGTTTTATATTGGTTCGGGAAGAATCCCTATGTCCAGTTTGAGTGGCTTCGATCTGTATTGCTTTCTTGGCGGCGGATTACAACGAAGGCGGGTTCAAGCCTTGGATGTCAAATGCGTGTTGGGGACTAAGTGTTCTAGAGATCGAGAGCCCAAAAGATTGGAATCCCCTTTTATAGGCGAAGGGGAGGGCGTCATACAATGGTATTTATAGAACTACCCTTTGAGGACTGGCGGCCCCGGTGGTTGCTCCTTGTCGGCTTAGTGAGTTCGGGCGATCCCCTCGCTGGCCGCCACGCATCTTCATCAGGCTCCTAGGTAGCTTCCTTCATGTTTGCTAGTGTCATGCAGCGCTCGCTGCCACCTTTACCCTGCACACAGAGCTGCAACACAGGTGTCAGGCCTGCCTGGGCTGTCGGTTGACGGTCGGGGAGGAAGCGTTAGGGGCATGCTTCTTCCTTAGTGGGCCTAGCTCTGGCTGGGCTTTTGACCCAGCCATGCGGTCCTCCGCTTAGCCGTAGGGTCAGGCGGGACAGAAGTCTCAGTCATCGGGGTCCAACCAACATATCACGAGGGACCCGGGGGTCAGGCGGGACTGAGGTCCCCGACCCAAGGGTCTACGGAGCTTGCCCGGGGTCAGGCGGGATGGAAGCGCCTGACCCTTGGCCAATCGAGGTGTTCTCAATTCTCGTCGACTCCCATTCTGTTCCAGCGCCGTCAACTGACACCGTATCAGTGCCCCCCTAATCCATAACCCCCACATTAGGAAAGTTAGAGATATACTTGTAAAAGACTCCTACTCCCATACGATTTCTTTTGTAACCCTGCCCCTCGGGATATATAAGGGGAGGACCCCGCTACAATTCAATTCAATACAAGATACAACATACAAGATGTAGTGACTTAGTTCTCTTAAACCTCATCTCAGGGCCCTCTTCGTCGTCTGCCGGGGCAACTAATGAGAGATAGAGTAGAAAATATCAATCATGAGGCAACAAAAATTTCGTTGGGATGGTAATAAAATACCACAGTGTGGATAGCATGATAAATGACGTTGAGCAACTCCAACAGACTAGGTATAGTATTAGTTAAATTTACAGATTTTTCCTTCTTTGTAAAAATGAAGTCCACCTAAAACTATGGTCTTGTCCAACAGATTCTTTAAATCCAACTCTCTATATTCAAAAGCATCCCACGTCATCGTCTCTCTCTTCTTTTTTCCCACACGCTGAACATGAAGCCTGCTAGCTGCCGCGTTCAGAAATCTGGCCGTAGTGCTTCCTGAGTTGCGTGCCTGCGTGCCCTGCCATGGCGTGGAGCCCGATCTACGATGATTGGAGCCACGAGCCGCTTCTCCTGGCATGCAGGGCAGGAGCATGACGGAGGCATCCACTGCAGGCGAACTTGGGAGCAGCGAGCGGGACAAGCAAACGAGAAGGGTGCGCGGTAGAGAAAGAGGGGCACTCCACGTGCTGGAGGACGGTGATAGCTAGCGGGAGCATTCGGCAAAGATGCAGACCAAGAATCACGAGATGCCGAGCGGTAAAAAAAAAAGAGGCACAAAAAGAGTGTGTTGGATCATGTTTTTAGTATTAATTAGCTATATTTAGCTTTTGAATATGTTGTAGAGAGTCTTTTGGAGATGCTCTACCCTTAGGGCAAGGGCAATGTGCGGACCAGAAAACACATCAAGGGTGGGACCTAGAGCGGGTAGCTTTAGCTATGTTCGGTTGCACAATGCTGAGTCCGTTCGAAGAAATAGAGGTGGGTCCGGCTGGGAAAAATATTGCTTTCTCACAACCACCGTGAAGTCCGTCCCGCGAGAAACCAAAGTCGATCCCCAAATTGCAAATCCATCACGGAGACTAGGTCACGCCGCCGCCGCCGCAAGCCTCCTCCCGGCGACGGAGCCCTCGACCGGTGAGGGGATGTGATGCATCGCGACCCAGTCAGCCACGTCCTCATCGCGGGACTCGTCCCGGAACTGGAACAATCGTGCCCCCAACGATGTACAATGGGTCCGACTTCGAGCCCGAGCATTGGCTCGTCGTCATGGAGCCTTCGCTTGGTGATGCCGCCAACCCCAACATCACGCGCAACGAGATCACCAACGGCTACATCCAGACCCTCCGCCAAGTCCTCGAGAGGTATCTATCGCCGAGCCATTAATCTGTTTACCTATACTATTTTTTATAGCACCTAGATAGGTGCAATCCTTTCGTTTGCTTGTTTGTGCTAGAGAAAATAAATGGTGACAATACATACTACATATTTCTTGGGTCACAGCATTACACTGGATGATTGCAAATGACTACAAATACACTGGATGATTGCAAATAAAATAGTAAAGTACATGGTTCATAATAGACTAAATAATTCTAGTTTTGTTGTGGCTGAGAACCAAATTTTTGCCATATATGCTCCATCAAATCTTCCTTGAGACGTCGATGGGTAGTTCGATCACGAATGTTCATGTCTTTCTCTAGGACCTCTGCAAATCCATGGATTGGACCATGGGCAAGTCCACTCATTGATGCAGAGGCTTGCGATTGTTCATATGTGTTTTCGTCGGGTATCCCATAGGTGTCCCTCTCGTCCTCAATTATCATATTGTGCAAAATTACACATGCATACATAATATCAGCTAGTTGTTGCCTATCCCAAAGGCATGCTGGATGACGGATAATGGCCCAACGTTTCTGCAAAACCCCAAATGCCCTTTCAACATCTTTTCTTGCTGATTCTTGATGTTGTGCATACAATCTAGCCTTTTCACTTTGAGGTCTGGTGATTGATTTGACAAATGTAGCCCATTCTAGATAAATTCCATCAGCTAGGTAGTATCCCATGTTATAATGTGTCCCATTGATTGTAAACTGAACATTAGGAGCTCTCCCTTGTAGCACTTCAGTGAATAATGGTGACTGTTCCAGCACATTAATGTCATTATTAGAACCTGCAGCACCAAAAAAGGCATGCCAAATCCATATGTTAGCAGATGCCACAGCTTCTAGCATGATAGTTGGCACACCATAATCACCACGTGTGAATTGTCCCTTCCATGCAACCGGGCAATTTTGTCACTCCCAGTGCATGCAGTCAAGACTACCCAACATTCCAGGGAATCCATGTGCCTCTCCTTGTTCAAGTAAACGCTGGATATCTTGTTCAGTAGGCTTGCGAAGATACTGTGGTCCAAATATATGTCTGACACCTTGAACAAAATTAATCATGCACTCAATTGCAGTGGATTCTGCAACCCCAAAAGCCTCATCCATCAAATCTGTTGGTGTACCATATGCTAACATTCGTATGGCAGCTGTGCAGTTCTACAATGGAGAATGACCAACCTTTTCCAAATGCATCTGCTCTTAAACGAAAATAAGGAGACCAAACACCAAGAGCTTCAACTATGCGCAAAAATAGATGCCTTCCCATACGAAATCTCCTACGAAACTGATCATCGGTTTATAAAGGGTTGTCGGAAAAGTATTTAGCAAAGAGCCAGTTGTGGTCGTCTTCATGATCTCTATTGATGTACCTCCTTTTGTAGCCGCTACGCCGCCTAGAAGTACCAGCTTGTTGTGCTTGCAGCTGGGCTTGTAATTGAGCTTCAATCCGAGATTCAATCCGTGCTTCAATCTCAGCCTCCATAGGATCATTGATTTCTTCCCACATCAACTCTTTAAGGTTGTCACTAGAGCTAGAATCATCTGATTGAGTGGACTGCTCTTGTGAGTTAGTAGACATTTTTTTTAAGTGGGAATGCTGAGTGGGTGAAGGTGGGGAAAGGGAGTGGGCATACCCATGCCCTATTTGTAGATGATGCATTCCAACGGCTACATCCCAACAGCTAGATATAACATGCCTTCCAACGGCTACATCGCAACAGCTAGATATAACGTGCCTTCCCACGACTACATCACAACAGCTGGCTTTTACTTTTACTTTTACTTTTCGTCAGGTTTACAACTTTTGACTTTGCTTTTATCAGGTTTACTGCAGCTAACTTTTGCTTTTGCTTTTCTTAGGTTTACAGTAATTATGTATTTTGCCTCGAAGGGGAAACATTCTACAACAGCAAGATCATTATAAAACGGTGATTTCATTCCCAAATAGCAGTACTCTAGTACAGATAGCTACACATAGAAACACACTAATACATGTACTCTAATACAGGTAATATTGATGAGGACACCACCATCTCAGATATGACCATAATGGTGTCTTTTAAACAAAAGGTGAATCTGTGACATCTCTGATGTCAAAAGAATTAAAAAGTGCAATTAAAAATCAATGCAACAGGGAGTTGGGTTGAAATTCAAAATTCGTCAAAAATTCAATTTTAATTCAAAAACAAGGGTTGTTTGGCACCCAACTGAAATCTAAAAATCTCGGACCAAAAGAGTAGTTGTCATCACCAACAGCCCTTCACGACAACCTCTCCACGGCGTTTGTTTCGCTTGATGACCCTCGAACCAGTATGTCCGTCACGATCGAGCTATGTCCATGACGATCGAGCCTACTCAGTATTGTCCGTGACGATCGAGCTACGTCCGTGACGATCGAGCCTAGCCAGTATTGTCCGTGACGATCGAGCTATGTCCGTGACGATCGAGCCTAGCCAGTAGTTTCCGTCACGATTCGAGGCCGCACGTTCCGTCACCCTCGAGGCTCCGCAGCCAAGCTCGAGGACTTACCCTCGAGCGACGTTTCGGCACGCTCGAGGCTCCGCAGCCAAGCTCGAGGACTTACCCTCGAGCGACGTTTCGGCACGCTCGAGGCTTCACAGCCAAGCTCGAGGGGGGCACTCACCCTCGAGTGGCGTTTCCGACCATTCGAGGCTCGGCAAGCTCGAGCTTGCGGTTCAAGCTCGAAGCGCCGTAGCGCCTGGTCGAAGTGCCTGGTCCAAGCTCGAAAGTTGTGTCCCACACCTCAGACCCCAACTTTTAATTTTACCCGTTTCGAAGTTCAGTTCGAATTTTTGGAGAAAATTCGAATTTGAAATCGGAGCTCCACGGGCATGCTACAGTGCCCCTGGCGCGCGCTGCGCGGGCCGGAGCTCGGCCGCCACGTGGCCGGCGAGCGGCGCAGGCGGCGCTGAGCTGGCCAAGCCGCGGCGGACGCTGGCGCTTGTCGCCTAGCTCTTGTCCGGCCACTCCCGAGCCATCACTTCGCCGCCGTCGCCTCGCCTCGCGCCGCGGAGCGCCATCATACGGTCGCGCGCCGCCGTGGCCGCACGCGCGCTCGCGCCGCGCCGAGCGCACTGCAGGCGGTCGAGTCCGTTCGCGTCGCGCCAAAGCCTCTGCTGAGGATCTCCACTTCATCACGCGATGATCTTTGACGCCCAACCGCGCGTGTGCGCTCTGTTCGAGCTCGCCGCGCCATCAATGGCGACCGCGACAGCCACCCACGCGCTCGCACGCTCCCGAGGCCGCACAGTGCCTCCCTTGCGTGCCCAAGCACTCCACCGCGCACTCCCACCCCTCCTCTCACTCGCTCACTTGGCCATTTCCACTTCCCCGCGCTCGCTCGGTCTTCTTCTTCCTCGCGCCGTGCGAACCGAGCCGAGCTTCTCCGAGAAATTCGCCCTCCACACTCCACCATTCACAAGTTCGTCCCGCACGAAGCTAGCCCTCTACTCCAGCTCCAAATCCCCCCACTTTCCCCTAGCTATTGTCCTTTCTCCGGCGAGAATTTGAGATTTCCCCCAAATCGCGAATTCCGGCCGCCGGAGCACCCGCACGTCGAGCCCCTACTCCGAGCCGTCCCCGAGGTCAACCGAGCACGCCATTGGCTTCCTCGAGCTCCACTGGTGCTCTAGGACCCCTCGAACCTCGGCGAACGACCCCGAGCTCACCGGCGTAGAAGCCGCGGCGGCCGCGCCGCCACCACCTCGTCGCCGGCGCAACTCCGACCACCCCCGGCCTCCAAACCGTCCCCAAACGACTCGTGGTGAGCCCAGGAAGCTTTTCCCCCACTTCCCCGTGCCTAGTTCGCCGCCGTTTGGCCGGCGCAACTCCGGCGAGAGCCGAGGGCCTTTCTTCATCGTCTTCGTTTGTCTAGGGGTCTCTGTGCAAAAGTCCAGGGACTCGTTCGCGAAGTTTTGAAAGTTCTAGGATTCCCTGCAAAAATAGATTCTTAAAACTAGATTTGTTTTTCCCGAATCTTGTAAAATCCATTAAAAATCGTACAAAAATCAGAAAAATGCACAAAAATACTCCCTGGATTCGTGAGAGTCTAAACTACAATCCCTATTAGACATGTTTATACTTTTGATGAACTGTTTTTGAGCTAAAATTCAAACTATGAAAATGGAAAGTAGTGCACCATTTCAAATCCAGAGCTCCGCTAGGGTGGAGCTTTGGATATGTTGTGTGTAGTGACTTTGGACAGCTTGTGTCCAAAGGGGACCTAAAAATATGAACTGTAGCTCCAGTTATAAATTAAAATGTGTTTTCTGTCTTTTTGCAGTGCAGAAATCTTTAAAAATAATCTGTGCAGTGAAAAATCACCATTTTGCTCCAGAGGACTAAAAACTTGTTAGCACACATGTTAAAAACGAAAAACTTAATTTTTGCTCTGTTTAGGATAGCAAATAAATAAATATGTGTTTTTGGTTAGAAATTTATTGAGGATTACCCAAGGGTTATTTTGAGCCACCACTTGGCCAGAGCCCTCCTCATGCCTATGCTTAGCTTTGGTAGGAAAATCTCCTGAAATGGATAAATTTTTAATTTTATATGAATTTATCTCACTTCTGCAGTTAGCTGTTTGTTATATTTTTAATAAATTATGTGTAGCTCAGATTTAGCTAAATTTTGGAGTGAGCTTAGCTCTTATACTCCAGTAGCCGTCATAAAGTTTATAGATAAAAATGATGAGCAGAAAAGGAGAAACAAAAATACGAAGTAATCTAGATGGAAATCGATTTATATAAAAGAATAAACCTTTTTGTAGTTAGTTAGAATAAAATAAGTGGAATCTGAAATTCCAGAACAGCCACCCTAAGTTATGCATCTCATGTAGAAGGCGCCATCCCGGACGGCAACTACCACCTCATTCCCGCAGACGTGGAAGAAGTCCCGGAGGAAGGTGCCGGTGCAGGAGTGACCAACCCGGAGGCTAACCCCCAGTTTGAGCAAGAAGGCAAGCCCCGGAGCATAACCTAACTTTACCAAATTATGCACTTTGAATTCTCTATGTTTGTGCATTTACGTTTCAAGGAATTGATTGAATACCGTAGCTGCAAATTTCCTAGTACCTATGACTTGCAACACTGGTATGAAAGGATCGATAGAGCATTGCTATAGGTCCGTTACAAGTTGAGTGATTTCCTGTCACTCGCGAGACATAGGAATTGCTTGTCTTTACTTATGTTGGAATCATAAGGATTGACGGGCGGGATGATAGATGTAGATCTCCCGTCCGTGTATGATAATTGATTAAGGTCGAAATGTGTGGAAAGAGCTGTCAAGTTTTTGAACGTACCACATGCATGCCGATGTATGGGGATCGGTAAGCCCGGTACCAGATTGAAGCAGCTAGGGCCGATAGCCATCTCTCCTTGGAAACTTTGTTTTCCCCTGCCGTACACTTGTGGATATATGCGTGAGACTGTGAGTGAAGCAGTAAACCTTTATCCTAAGGAAATGGACCCGGTTCCGAATTGTGGATCGATGGGAAAGGTTGGGAAATGCTTGTGCCTTTTATAGCAAGCAGAGTATCCGTGTGTGTTGGGTTTCCCCTGGCCAGGTAGCAAAATTCGGTTCGAACTGTCCGCTTCTCGCGGTTAATGAGACTGCTTGACCGCCTGGCTACATTGAGTAACAAGTGGAACTATGAGAATGATGAACTTGTTATATGAAATAAATTGTACTGCACCACTTGTATGATTAGACAGGATGCTAATCTAGAATGGTTAAATCTACTAGAATATGATGCTAAAACTTGAAAGCAAGGACCTACTCTTAGTTGCTTTTTGGCAAACAAACCCACCAGCCAAAAGCCTCTCATGGTCTAGATGTCGGTGATGTAGTTTTCACCCGACGGGTAAGCCTTGCTGAGTATTAGTATACTCAGCCTTGCTTGTGGCATTAATTTACAGGTACACCGTTGGATGTCGATGCTTTGTCTTGGCCTGCCCAGGTTCCACCTGGCTGGCACATCGAATGGGTTCCGTCCTCTGCCGAGGATCGGGAGGAGTAGCTTCGTGGCAGGCTTCAGCACGGAGTTATTTGTATCGTCGTTAGATTGTTTTCTTCCGCTGCAATGAAACTTTTATTTCCGCTGCAATGAAACTTTAATTTTCGCTGCAAGACCTTGTACTCTGATTTAAATTTGAACTTGGTTTGTAATAACTTTGAGATTCTATTTGTGTAAGTTAATTTGTGGAATGTTGTAATCTCTGGAACTCACCTTCGTGTGGGCGTGCTGTTGTTTCGATCGAGAAAAGAACGTGGTTAATCGGGTTTAATCCGACGGCGCTCCAGCTTATTCCGGATTAAGTGCCTGACTACTCGTTTAGTGGTCCCGAGGTACTTAACTTGGAATAATTTCGGAGTGGTCCGCCACAGCTGGCATCAGAGCCGAAACAGCGCACCGGAGAGAGCAACAGACCTTTAATAAACAATTTTTAAATAAAATTTGTTAACTCGTACTTCCGCCGCGCCTCGCGATGGAAGGTTATTATTAGGACCGTTAAGGATGTTACCTAGAACAGAATCAATCTTATATCATCACTATCTTTGCTACATTCATTGAATTGATGCTACGCCATGATGTCTGTTCATTATCATTTTTAGAAATAAATACATGGATTAAAAAGAGTGCCAAACATATATGGAAGGCATGGAAGACCAAAGAAGTTGATTGAGGACCAAGTCCAAGTATCCCCAACATTCTTACCAGGCCACCACGTCACTTTTGGCCCAAGAAGGAAAGAGATCAAATCCAACACGTTTTGGAAACGCTGGATTTGGCCTACAGGACAACAACAACTTGTGACGACCGCCACGACTTTATCCGGACTCCGTTTTGGGCGTTCAAGTACTTCATGGAAAGCTTATCAAGTCTACTTTCTAACGGATCCAACCTCAAGGGCATATCTGTTCGGAGTCAGCCGCAATCACCGATTTACTACCGATACCTATTCTGTCAACGGTGCTGTGTCATCTTATTTTGGCCCGACGGGCAGTGTATCAAATGGGGCCCATTAAGGGACTACCCTAGGGTTGATGGACAACCCTCACCACGTCCGAGTCGTCCCCTACCCCTTTCATATACCTCCATAGCTGCCACAAACAGATTGGGTTTTGTTTTGATGAAAGTTTAGCCATTGCTACTCCTTGTAGACGCGTGTGTCGACTAGACCATCCGTTCTACTCGATTCGGAACCCCAACTTCTTTGGTCTTTCATGCCTTCCATATATGTTTGGCACTCTTTTTAATCTATGTATTTATTTCTAAAAATGATAATGAACAGACATCATGGCGTAGCATCAATTCAATGAATGTAGCAAAGATAGTGATGATATAAGATTGATTCACCTTTTGTTTAAAAGACACCAGTATGGTCATATCTGAGATGGTGGTGTCCTCATCAAATATCCTAGTACAAATAGGAACACACTAGTGCAAGTACTTGAATACACGTAATATCCTAATACAAATAGCACAATTTTGTAGCATTTATTGACCAGCAAGTTCCGAACCTAATTGGTCCAAGATATCTTCATGCCTCTTCAATCTTGCTTCGTTGTAGTTAGAAGTGTCCTTCTTTAACAATTTTAAGTATGTCCGGTACTTTTCTGCCCTTGCCTTCTCCTTTTTTGCTGTTGCCTTCTCTTTTTTTGCTTCTGCGGAAATCAGTGTTGCTTCTGCTGATTTTAGTAAAGCAGCTGCTCTAGTTGTTACAGCATCATGAAACAAAACAATATTTTGACAGGGCATGTCCCCCAGAGGAGAAGGGCCAACACCTTTCCCTTTATGCCTAGCTTTTGCTGCTTTCTGTCCCTCTGGACGTTTCTCTTTGCTTGCAGTTTCCTCCTCAGTGTCTTGATTGGATGAAGAAGTATATGCTCCTGATTCTGAAATCTTGTTCCTCTTATTATTCGTGTTGCCATCGTCAAGGATTTTACGCCATTTAGGTTGATCTTTGAGATCTCTCCACAGGTACTCAAAGGCAAAAGGTTTTTGCTTACTTCGAGCCTTGTACCAGTCACGAGTTGTCTCCATTATCATGTCATCAGAATATCCACTAGTGAAGGTACTTCTAGCTTTAGAATACAAGCCACAAAACTTAGCAACCTCTCTCTTAATATTATCCCAATGTGTTCTGCATTGCTTGGCTGTCCTTTTGTGCCCACCTCTAGGCATGTTGATGTTAAACTCTCGAGCTATATCCTTCCAATAATGCTCTGATTTCTTGTCATTGCCTTTTACGGAATCAACTGAGTTGTTCAGCCAAGAACTCACTAGTCGTAAATTGTCATCTTCTGTCCAATTGATATGTGTGCCTTTTCTTCCTTCATCACTGCTATCACTGCCCTCTTGAAGGTTAATAATCCCTTTTTGTTTCTGACTTGCAGGACAGAGAGAAGCTGAATCCGATCCTTGGGAAGAACTATTGGCTGCAACCCCACAAGAATTACCATATTGCATCCCAAATAGTGATCTATTGGCTGCAAATCCAAACACTTGGTTAGGTGAGTGCATTGAACTTTCTTGACCACCTTGAAAGCTTGATGGAGTATTTTGTCTCCAATTTCCTTGGTTCTGGCCACCTTGAAAGAATGGAGGAGGGTGGCTATATGGCTGCTGGTAGTTGCTTGGAGGACCAAAAGGATGGAAATTCTGTAGAGAATTAGGTGTCAAGTATTGGGTGAAATTTGTCGGAAATTGGATAGGTGGAGAGTTTTGGCTATCACTTTCTGTTGCTTGGCTTGGAGATGCTTGATTCAGCATGTTGGTGAAATTTCTGTTGAAGTGGTCCATTCTGGTGAGTGTTGTGTAGTGATGAACAATTGGTTTGAGTTGTGTTGTTCATAGACGTGTGCTCCTTTTGTAGGTGAGGCCAGTGGAGCCGTTGGCCACAGGAACTAAAGAAGCAGAGCAACGGCTACAAAGGGAGGAACTGGAGCTGCAGAGCAATGGTTCGGAAGCAGAGCAACGGCTAGTGGAGAACAGAGCAACGGTCGGAGGGGAAAGGTTACTTAGATCCTATATTTTATTCATGTAAACAGTGAAAGTACAAAAGTATTGTATCTTATTGGCTTGTGGCCACACCTTAAACTTAATGTGCTTTTTTTTTGGAACGAGGCTTGTGGTTTCACCCTACAATGGTTAAAGTCAATGAGGTGTAGTTGCATTATGACTAATGTCACCTTTTGGACACATTGTGGATGCCCTTACACTTACACTACTTGGTCCCATCTCGCATGGGTCCACACGCCATTACACGTTCCATGGCCCACACGAGACAGGGCTCCAGACACGGATTGACGGAGCGGAGCAGTCGAATCGTTCACGGTCGTGGACACGGCGCTCGTGGGTCGCGTCGCGCAGCTCCGTCCTCGTCCTTCGTGGAGGCAGGCCCCCGCCGGCCCGTCACGGAACAGCAAATCTTGCCCAAGAACGGAGCTCTAGGTCACAGAGGAAGAGAAAGGAACCCACCCTGCCCACTGAGATCCTTCCCCTCGCCCGCTCGCCGCAGTAATCTCTCCTTCCCCGCTCCCGGGCACGGAGGACAAGCAGCGCTATCGGTTGATTTGTGCGGGCGCACGAGATGGTGGTCGGGTCGGACTAAGCCCAAGCGGAAAAGGCGAAAGCCGCCTCCCCGCCCTCACGCGATGGCTAGGCGGGCGGGCGGGTGCGCCGGCAGCTTCCTGCTGCCGCTGCTGCTTCTGGCAGGTGCGCTCCTACCTCACCTCCGATCCGAGGACGTCGCGAAATGCCTAGCTGTGTCATACGCACGGGTTACTCCACCGATTAGTGTGTCGTGTCGCCTGTGGCGCCATGCGTCGATTTTAGCTGCCCATGGTGTCTAACTGCGAGTGTTTTCTGTGTCTCGTGGCACGATTAATACGTAGAAAAGGTAAAATGTATGCTAGGTAAGCCATTGACCGCACGCTGTTGGAGAGCTGAATTCCTTTCGTTTCAGCAGCATTTAGTTTTCTGTGGTGCTTATATTATACAATCTATCAGTCTTTCACCCTTTCCGAAATGGCTCTCTGAAACACCACATACATTGGGATTTACGTCTGTTGGGTAAGCGCCAGTCTGTCTGTACGTTTAGACATGCTTTGCTCTGTTCTAAAATGTAAGGTGTTTCAGTTGTCTTAAGTCAGATTTCTCTAACATTCAACTAGTTTGTAGGAAAATACACCGTGTGCAACATTAAATTAATCTCATTAAATCCATGTTGAAATATGTTTTAGTGCATTTTTTGGGTACTGATACTCCCTCTGTTCACAAATATAGGGACTTATAGCATTTGAAAATTGAAATTTGTCCATAAATATCAGGACTTCTGAGTACCCATCAGGCCCAACCCCCACACATTTCATTATTGTTTTCGTATTTACAGATTAAACATAGAGCATCTGGTAGAAGAGCATTGGTATTTTCAGATTATCTGTCTGTTTCCACCTGGCCACTGCTGTACTCATAGAACCAGAGACTGGAAAGTAGCACAGGTAGAGACTTTGGGTATTTCTGGTAGACTATCTAGTGGAAATGATTTCTGT
Source organism: Digitaria exilis (assembly GCA_015342445.1). Lineage (NCBI taxonomy): Eukaryota > Viridiplantae > Streptophyta > Magnoliopsida > Poales > Poaceae > Digitaria > Digitaria exilis. The sequence continues at coordinate 387,777 of JACEFO010002576.1, forward strand.
CTGATGGACTGGGTACTTTGTAGATCTGGGAGGTGACCCTTTGGGCTTGAGCCCCCTTTGGACTCTAGGAATGCGACCTGCCAAAACGTAACAAGATGCTTTGGCCAGCTGGTCCTTATGCCCTAAGGTCTCAGCCTGTCTTCTATGATTGTGAAGATGGTGGCTGATTGGAAGTGATACTACTCCTTTGGCTTCATAAACTCTTCACCTAGTGATTCTGGGTCATTAAAGCTCTTTATTGCTTTAGAAGTCACCTTCCTTACGATTATGACCTTCAATTGATGCCAGTTGTCTTTGTTTGTTTGTTTCCCCTGTAAAATGGCAATTGCAAACTGGCCCATAAGGCTGTTCAAAACTGTTTCTCAAACCACCAAAGTTGATCTTTTTTTTTTCCAGCATATGTTTCCTTTTGATCTGACTGTTAACATTGCATATGTGCTTTTGCAGCTTCCTTACTTGATTGGAACTTGATTTCTCTTATTAATATGAGCATCTTCTTTGCTATTCGATTTGTTTCTCCAACAAGAGGTATGTCTGTGATTTATGTTATTTTTTTCCGCGCATTGCTCAATGTCAATTATGTGCCACTGTACTCTGACAATATTGACATGTGGTTCAACCAACTGATAGTCTGATACTAGTGGCATTTTATTAATTATTTAATTGGCGGATTTAGTCTTGATGTGATTCCTGGTAGCATTGATTTGATTTCCACATGTATTTAGGGATCCTGTAATCTATAAACAACCAGAAATACTACCAAGTGGTTGTGTGTGTTTGATAGTACATTTGTAGTATTTTTGAAAAAAATATTGTCAAATGTTGATGTGTTTATTGTGCAATCTAAACATTGTTTTTGGATTTATGAACTACCTAAAGAATTTGCAAAATGAAGGGTCTATCAAGCTGTGAGATAATTTTAGAAACGGATTCAAATATTAGCAGGAGCAGAGTTATGATGCCATCTCTTGTCATTTAGGATCATGTTGCATGACTTTGATACAGCCCGTTTTTCTTGTTGGTGCTTTTTGTAGCTCCGGTCTCCGCTTTGGAAAGTCCTTGGTCAGAGTACTCGTGCTAGATCTAGTGGGAGTTGTGTTAGTTTTGGGTTGATATGAGGAAACCTGTTAAACTGTGGTAGCTTTTGGACAAGTATTGGTAACTAGCATTCTCTGCAGTTGATCATTGTAATAAAGCTGGGAAGTTGCCTTTGTTCAGATAAAATCCATCCCTTTGACTTTGATGTGCCTATCTTGATACATCCATGATCAACTCAAAATCTCCACTGTAGACATATTCTTATGGTGGATCTCATGTTTACCTTCTTCATTTTACGTTCTCTTGATGACCTGAAAATGATATTATGTGAACGCCATTACATGTGCACAAGTACACAGTACTAACCTTGGTTATATATGTATGTACACTAAGGACTTATCCATCTATCAACCAATCCAGGGCATTTTGTTTTGCATGAAGCCATGAATCGATGCAACCGAATTCATATTTCTGCCAATTGTAGCACATGCTTTAATCTTGTTATGCTAATGCCCTCAAAAGAATAACATTTTGGTCAATGCATTTTTACTGTCATATATCGAATCCACAACTTTGTGCTCTGTTCCAAGGTATGGACTCATGGTTGACTGTTCCTTTTAGCTACAGAAATGATGCTGGAATCTTAAAACAAATGATTATAGGGTTTACAACTTGGTGACTGTGGTCTCATGGGAAGGCATCTTTTGTAGCCAGGCAGATAAGGATTAATATTGTGGTGGATTAGTGTTTCTGTAATGTTAATTTAGAAGATTTATAGGTTTAGGCAGAGAACACAAGTGAAGGATAAAGAAGTCGTATAGGTTAAAAAAGAAAACTTATTTTATCTTGAACATAACTTATAGGTTTCACCGTCATATGGTGTGAGATCATTTACTTTGTTAATTAGGTTAAATGCTTATTTACTGCTATTTATACACCTAAGGAGCTGAATAGACTTAGCCTTTAAATTTGGAACGATTATTGTTGCAACTTTTAGAATAGGAACTGGTCCTCCTAGCTTTATTACTTATAAACTGCATACGCTGATTATTTGTGCGTATCCTGAACAACAAATCTTTTTTTTCCTCATTTCGAAGGGTTTCACACTTGGAGGCTGTACCTTATGTTGTGGTGTACGATTATTTACTCAGTGCTTGCTATCTTAGCACAAGTTACATTTCATATAATCTGGTGCATTGAGGGCGTGGGATGGTCAGTGGCTCATTTTTGGTGGGTGAAGCTGGTGGGTTTAGCAAGGTAAGTAAGTTAGCAGCAGTCCTTTTCTTTATATCCATCCGTCCACCTGTTAATAGATTCTTCCCATGCTGGTATGTCTCGATAGCAAACTGATCATGCATGTTAACGCAGGGGACAGCCTTGGGAGTCACCATCAATCATCTATTTTCTTGCCTTCCAGCTATCTGCTGCAGTCCTTGCTTTGGTTGAAGTCCTTGGAAGCAGGCTTCATCAAGATTCATGTTGGCTGAACTTCTCTTTTGCGTTTGAGCAAATAGGTCTGTTTTCAAAGCATTGTGGATGAGCATGGACTAGACAAAAAATTTAGTTCAATTAACTCAAAGTTCATTCTTTATTTTTGAATTCTTAGTTATATTTTATAGACCTTGAATTATTTCTCCATTTTTCTTTGATGGCTTAAAAAATAAATGTGTCCAGGGCACTAAAGGTATTCCTTGATTTGAAAGCCTGTAACATACATAATGAGAACACTTTTTAACTCTAAAACATCAAATAGATAAGAATTGAGAATTGTTGGGACACTAGTTCACAACCTATCATTTACTGTCCAATGAAAAAGGATTTACTCTATGCAGGTTACCATTTGCGCGTAGCATGCTGTTTGTTACTCCCTGCTACCCAGTTAGTTGTCAGTATTAGCCATCCTTCGTGGATTTCTTTGCCATTCTTTGTATTTAGCTGTATTGGCCTTGTGGATTGGTCATTAACAAGCAACTTTCGTGGTCTTTTCCGGTAAGCTCCTTGTTGTGAAGATTAGTTTGCTATCTTAGTAAATAAACTTTTTAGGGGTATTAATTTTATTTTCATTGTTTTGTGAAGATGGTGGAGGTTACTTGAGATATACTCGGTGTTTAGTATTCTTCTGCTTTATATCTACCAGTTGCCTGTGAAGTTTCCCTATGTCGTGCTTGCATTTGCTGACTTCATTGGGCTGTTCAAAGTTTCTTCGAAATCAGAATGGCCTGAGCTGTCTTCTGGTATTTCTCTTCTGGTTTATTACTTCATGGTATGTAACTAAGCATCAGTGTGAAGTATAATATTCATGTTGTATGCTTTAGCTTGTGGTAGGATTTTGTAGATATTGTAGGGGGATGAAATTGTTACTTCTTCTTGGGATGAGTTGTCCTGTAGCTGAGTTTGGTATGTTGAGATTGATAATATGTTCAAATATAACTTGCTGAAACATCCTCCAAATTTTGCATTCATTATTACCATTAGTTCATTATTATGCCGGAACTTATGGAGAAGAGTGTTAACAGTGGCATTATTGTCAATTTCTTTCTTGAAAACCTAGTAGGACAATGAAATAAGAAAAAAAAAACTATGGATACACTGAATTGGAATCTTCAGTCATTAAAATATTAGGCTGAACTTAAAGCAAGAATTTAAAATGGAACAGACTATGCATATGAAGTCAGCTGCATCGTTGGTTATGGTAGTAATATGGGAAATAGCATAAAGCATCTCTGAATGCATTGTCAGTTGTTATGTGAAATATATCATTTAGTATTCAGTCGAGTAAAGCAGTATTGATCATTTGACCAAATGAAACTGAAGTGATAATACAATGTGCATCATTAAAAATTTCAAGTGTTGCAGTCTATTTGTCTGAAGTAGCAGTCAAACTATCATCAAAATTCTTCCATTAATAGGAACCTTTTCAAAGTTCTGACTTTCAGTACGCAAAGAATACAATGTGCATCATTAAAAATTTCAAGTGTTGCAGTCTATTTGTTTGAAGTAGCAGTCAAACTATCAGCAAAATTCTGCCATCAACGTTCTGACTTTCAGTACGCAAAGAATATCTTCTCATACTGGTTCTCGTGCACTTACTGTAGTTGTCATCAGTGAAACAAGACATACAGGAAATGGTTTCATTTAAATCTCCAGAAGATGACAGCTTAACTGAAGACCTACTGCCTTCTAGAAACGCTTTTTTTGGTCACCAATCTCGGTATGCAAACAATTTTTTTTCTTGTAAACTTTTTGAGTTGGTTTTACTCACAGACTCGCCTCACTTGTGAAGATTGAATGTTGTTGCAAAACTTATCTTACTAGACCACAAAAAAAGGAAATTCGAGAGTAGCACAACTAAGAATCGTGATTGCTAAATGACATCAGTCACATTCTATTTAGAATAATTATCATGTTGAGTTGGATGGGTGGGAGATGCTTAAGCTACAGGATACAATGGCTTATGTATTTGGGGTAGATATGGCTTACATGTGGGCCAGGTGGGTCCCCCTTTTTGGGATGCCTGGGGACGGCGGCCGGCCGAAGAAGTCGATCCGTCCTTATCAGATTAGGATCGGTAGGCCCTCCTTGATTGGTGGTGTTTCTATAAAACTCTCAAGGGGCCTCCCTATAATCCAATATTCCGAGCCACAATTGCTTTCATGGTATCACGAGTCCAGGTTCCCACCCCGATTCATCTTCCTCTGCCCTAGCAATGGTTGTTACGATTCCTCTTGCCGCGACCGACGCCGAGGCCGAGCACCAGACCAAGGCTGCCTGCGACACCACCCTGGCTTGCGCCCACGCTGCTGAGCAAGAGGCGGCTGAGGCCACCACGGCGTGTGACACCGCTGCCCAGCGCCGCCGCCGCTCGGAAGGAGGCAGCCGCCGCCTTCCCTGATCCAGATGCAGATGCTGACGACGATGTCGGCTCCCAAGATCATGAGGACATCAAAGGCGCCATGCTGCTCCATGAAGCAACTGCCGTCCTCAACCTTCACGCTCAAGCCGTCGCCGTCCAGAACATCTGGAGTCTCGTCCACGCCGTCCTCGACGCCACCTTCGTCAACTTCACACGGTAGCGCGAGCAAATGCTGCTGGTTGTCGGGAAGTACTCCCTCGAGGACCATGTCCTTTAGGATACCCCCACCGTCTCGGGGTACTCCGTTCACATCGTTCTATCTCTGGCCTTGTCCATGGGTTGGTCTATTCGGCAGCTTCATGTGAATAATGCCTTCCTCCACGGTCATCTCTCCGAGACAGTGTTGAACAAGTCGGGGTTTGAGGATCCTGCTCATCCGGACTACGTCTGCGGATGAACAAGTCTCTCTATGGCCTCAAGCAGGCTTAGCGTGCCTGGTACAATCGTTTTGCTGCATACCTGCTCACTCTGGGTTTTGTCGAAGGCAAGTCCGACACCTCCTTGTTACCGTCGCGACTCCGACATGATCTACTTGCTGCTCTATGTTGATGACATTGTGCTCATAGCCTCCTCTACGGGTCTCCTTCACAACACTATTCAGGCTCTTCAGCAGGAGTTCTCCATGAAGGACTTAGGCGACTTGCATCATTTTCTTGGGATATGTGTGCAGCGCCAAGGCTCCAATATCCTTTTGTCTCAGCACAGTACATGATTGACATCCTGGATCTTGCAGGCATGGCTGAATGCAAGTCGTGTACCGCTCCGGTTGACACCATCCCCAAGCTCGCAACAGATGGTCCTCTGGTTCAGGATCCCACGGATTTTCGCAGTCTGGCTGGTGCTCTTCAGTACTTGACTTTTACCAGGCCCGACATCGCTTACGCCGTTCAACAGGTCTGCCTTCATATGCACGACCCACACGAGCCTCATCTTGCTGCTTCACCTGGGCTTGGTTCTTCGTATGTCTGTCGGGAGCGAGCTGACGGTCTACACTGATGCCGACTGGGCTGGTTGTCCTGACACTCTCAAGTCCACCTCGGTCAATGCTGTGTTTCTCGGTGACATCTGGTCTCCTGGTCGTCCAAGAGGCAGAACATCGTCTCCACATCCAGCTCTGAAGCCAAATATCGGGTGTGGCTGAGGTCTCCTGCCTTCATCAGCTTCTGATGGAACTTCATTCTACTCCTCGGCGCGCTTCGTTGGTCTATTGCGACAACATTGGCGCTATCTACATGTCTTCCAACCTTGTTCAGCACCATCGCACCAAAGATATCGAGATTGATCTCTACTTTGTTTGGGAGCGCATCGCTATTGGTGTAGTTCGTGTCCTGTATGTTCCGACGACATCTCAATATGCCGACATCTTCACCAAAGGGCTTCCCTCCATTGTCTTCATAGAGTTTATGTTCACTCTGAACGTTTGTGGCACGTGGGGGGGGGGGTGCTAGACTTGTAGTATTTGGGGTACTAGCAAAGGCGCACGTGCGATACACACGTGATTCAGTTGGAAGAGCACTCAAAGTGAGCAAGACTATTCTGTTTCTAGGCATTATTTACTTGATAACTTGGTGGATCTTAAAACTCTCATATATCAATTAGCCGTGTAGATGCAAACTTACCCATCGTTTAGTGTAAGGGGGCATAACTGGGCTTCTACTATTCTTTTCGGCTTAAGCAACATGTTTAGTGTACTTTAGCAAATAACTGCACTGTAGATATTGACCAGAGGAGTAGAAGGGACAAATTGGCTTTTTGAAAAGTAGAGGAACCAAAGTGAACGCAATAAGAGAACTATGGAGGCAAAAGTTCCCTTTTGTCCTTTGTAATTTGATAGTGTGTTTAGTCTTGACTACTTAAGTTCCAAAATTTACTCATTTTGTCAATATTGAGGCAGCAAGTCATCTAATCGTGCTTCCATTAATTTTCCAGTCAACAGAAATCTGGATGTGCGTGTGGTTTTCTGTTCTATAAGGGTGATATGTATGACGAATGATTGATATTTATTAAGAGGAAACTAGAACCCTGATACAAGAATCAATCTAATTCGCCCTCCCTTGGAGGCTCTGAATCTAAACTAATTCCTGATTACCGACTCCTAACTCACACCTTGGCTTATATCCTGCCAATCTAAACAAACTTCCCTACTAATTAGGACTGCATAACCACTAATCCTTAGCCCTGCCGTTTCTTGCGACGCTGGTAAGTCTTGCCTACAAAGGCGTCCACAACAAAGGGTTCTTTAACCTTTATCCTCTCAATAAATAAAGATACAGCTCTCCTGCATTTGCAAGAAAAAGGAAACATGTCCTCTGCACAATCTATTGGCCCCAATTGATAAACCTAAGAGTATCCACGAAGCTAAGGTTCTTTCTAACTAGTACTATTGTCTCAACTAAAGAGCGCAAATGGATACCCTTAGGTTCATCTATTTGCACCCCTAAAAAATGTCGTAATGAACTTTTAACGAGCCGCACAACTTCTTTGTTGTTTATTTGTGACTACTAGTACTCTAATATAGATTTACCACTTTAAATAACATTTCATCGCTAATTATCTTTTCTCTACCTTATATATGGCAGAAGGCATACTAACATATTACTGAGGGGGTCGGTTTTCAGAACTTTCAGTATTAACTTCTTCACTTATGGATTCCCGGTATACTTCTCTAACCTCTTGTATTCCCACTCTACCTTTTTCATTTGCTGCCATTGGCTTTGGCATTCTTCTTATGGTTGGCTGGGCTAACCATTCCTCTTAGTTTTTACTATGTTCCTAAAGTCACTGATGATGGCAGAACATACTCCTGTTCCAAAAAGAATGTCATTCTAGTTTTATCCTAAGTCAAACATAACTAAGTTTGACCAATTTTATAGAGTAGAGTATGATTATTTATAAGAACAAATAGGTATACTATGAAAATATATACCATGATGAATCTAATGATACTTAGTTTCATGACTCATGAGTATTGCACTTTTTTTGTAAAAAGCTTGGTCAAACTTGGAATTGTCTGACTTAGGACAAAAATAGAATGTTTTTTTTTTGGGATGGAGGGAGTATTCAGGACTCAGTAAGAAACATACGATTTAAAGGAACATATGAGAACAAATAGGGTAGGTTCCATTATATTCAGGTTGACATGTTGAAAGATACGATAAGCACGGAATGAGTCACTCCAACAGGCATTTAGTTAGGCATGCAAGGGGCTAGTGGTTCAGATGTTGCCGTTGAGCTGGTGTTGTGCCTGGCACCTCCTACTTAAACCACAGTTGCTATTGTAGCCTGCAGAGGATATGCATATGGCAGCAGAAGCGGCATCTGTGATGCATCAGTCAATGTGCCCAAATATTTTGGTTTCGCTGAATCAACTTATGGCCTGTAAATTTTGTAGGAAGACATTTGTTATATTAAGCTGATAAGTCTTGGTGCCTTTATATCTTGAATTTTTATGTTCCAAGATTTGTTGGCTGATCATGTCAGTGACTACTATCTTCGAAAGAGGGATGCCAATCTCAGCATGCAAATATGCAATTGTCTTATACCTATGTATCATCTCCTTTTTGCATATGGCAATGGCCCCTTCTCATGTAAGAAAAATAACTTCGGTTATTGCAGGTCCTGCTACTTGCCCTTTCCTTCTGGAGTTTCAACTTCACAAGTATTTGTGCTTTTGGTCTCCTAGCCTATGTTGGATACATTTTATATGCTTTTCCTTCCTTGTTCCAAATGCATCGGTTGAATGGGTCACTTCTGGTGTTCATTCTTCTCTGGGCAGCCAGCACATATGTCTTCAATGTGGCATTCACATACTTTAACAAAAGATTTCAAAAGGTATTGCGTTAATCTTCAAGTCCAACAATAGTTATTTTATCTATCAATATTTATGTGAAGTTATCAAATCAATGTTGCAGGATATGGTGATTTGGGAGACTATTGGGCTTTGGCACTATTCTATTCCTGGATTATTTTTGCTTGCCCAATTCTGCCTTGGAGTCTTTGTAGCACTGTGTAATCTTGTTAACAATTCTGTTTTCCTTTATGTGAATCCTAAGGGTGGTCCTTCATCAAGTGATGATCAACTCATTGACGGTATGTCTCATCATATTGTCATGAGCAATATTTTCATCCCTGGCATAGCTGATAGTTGCGCACTAAGAAAAACTGCATCAAATTCCATAGATTTCTGATACATCTGTTTTTAAGTTTCAGAATCTGTTTGAAAGTCGTTCATTCCTTACCTTGTCATTATTATTGTCAAAGGAAACAAACTGAACTCATGATTCTCCAAGTTCTGTTCAAACCCAATAATACAAAGTTATCATTGTCTTGGCTTTGAAGCTTGGCTAGGTTTTATGAGGCTATTTTCGGGATTCTAGACGAGTTTGAAGTTGTCTCATGATGTTATAAAATTTCTAATTTTGTGAATTTTGTTAGTTAACTGCGAATAGGTTGCACAGGAGCTCGCCTTATATCTCATATTGCAAATATTTTTGTTACTGTATGATACCATTGTTTGGGTGTTTTTGATATTTTTGTTGGTCCTGGGCCCTTGGCTCTCTTTTGTTTGGGTGTTTTTTTTTTAGTTTTTTAGCGCTGGTGGGTTGTGTTCTCTGTTCTAGAGTTGGGCTTTTCCAGGCCTGTGTACTCTTTTTTCTACCTTAATGAAATGACACGCAGCTCTCCTGCGTTGTTTGTGAAAAAAAACTGTTTGATACCATTGATTTCTGTTCTGATTTGTTGTGGCCTGTTCTTTGCAGAGAAGGAAGATACAATGGTTCTGATTGTGGCAACATTAGCATGGGGTCTACGCAAACTTTCACGTGCAGTTACTTTAACGTTACTCTTTCTACTTGTGATGAAACGAGGATTTATTCATGCTGTTTACAGTATGGTGAAACATTCCTTCTCTATGCTGTCTTTTTACATTGATGGTAGTAGTATTTATATGCTGTCCTATAAAATGTTAAAAACTAATTTGTCCAGAATTAGTTTATGCAACTCATCTTATAATGTTAGATGGATTTCTTGAATTATTCATCTATGAGCAGCTCATAGGGATCATATTCTGTTCTGGGTGGCTACTGGCATGCATACCACATATGTCAACTATGATGTCTCCATAGCAGATGGTCTTAAGGTCTATTTATTGTTATCTATCCCAGCCCGTAAGTGCAACCTGTGAGCTGTAGGCTCTGGACATGCAAAATGAGTTTACTGAGTATTTGTTATCGCTTTGATATTCTTTTACATTATATTCTATTCTTTATGTCTCCACTCGTTCGTGTTTACCAAGTCAGTCTCACAAAAAGTGCAATGTATTGAATTGTTTCCTTTATGTTGGTAGTCGGTTCCTTTATCTTACTTACTCACTTTGTGGTACCACCTAATATTAATTCTTTTCCCTTGGCATGTACCATTTCTAACTGGCCTATTTATGTCTCAGTGTGCTTTTTTCTGGTGTTTTTGGTGAATCATTCAATCGACAAGAGGCTACGCCAGATGTTAGTATTGTTCTGTGAGCTTCATTTTTCAATACTGTATATTCTTCAGCTTGATCTAGTGTCAAGTGCTCTGGAGCACAGTGGTTCATTAACCATGGAGGTACTCGCACAGTTAGGTGCGCACTCTTATTTTTGTGTTACTATCTGTTTCTCTGTAGTGGTATCCTTGTCATTTACCGCAAATGATTACTGAGTGCTATTAAAAGGACAAAAACTGTTAACCTAGTTCCTTATATTAGGCACATCGCAATGCAATGGATTTTGGCTCAATGAGCGAAGGCCAAATCCAGCAAAGCATGGGTTTATAAAGGAAATATTGCAGATTGCTAGGTCTCAGTGAAGTTATATAGTGGAATGATCCTAAATCGCCTCATCTAGTGTTCCACCCATCACATGTTCAAACTTTACCATGATTATGAAAAGGTCAAATCTATAAAAAGCTGAGATATGAACCTCATAGTTGATATTAGATATGTACACTTGTACTTCCTCTTGTACTCCTAACCTTTGGGCTTCCACTTTTACTACTGCCTGGCACCTATATATGAAAGACCACCCCCTCCACTCAGGGTGTGGTGTATCACCTAAACACTCAATATGGTATCACGAGTACAGGCACCTCTAGAGGCCTGCCGTTTGCCCCCTCCCCTCCGCTGCCCAGGGCTCCCTACTGTCTTCCAACAGGGTGCCTCCTCTCCTCTTCTCCACGAGGCGCACCACCACCAGCACCACCTTTTCTTGTTCCTCAAACTCCTCCTGGCTGTTTATGTTCACCATTACCAGCGACTCTTTTGAAGAACCTGCTACAGCCAATTCCTCTGGAGACTCTGCTGCTGCCATGCCTGATGCAGTGAGCCCCTAAGCCACCATCTCTGTCAGGTCTCACGTCCCCATGACGATGGAACGCTGCTCCTCCAACTACTGCAAATGGAGCTCCTTCAAGGCCATTTGCGGCAAGTTTGGCCGCATGGGGCACATCGATGGGACTCCTCCCAATTCTATTGATGCTGCCTGGTGCCAAACAGATTGCTGCATTCGCAGTTGGCTGTAGTGCTCCGTCTCCAAACCTGTCTTGCATTTTATCATGGAAGATGAACAGACGGCGTGCCAGCTTTGGTCGCCATCGAAACTCACTTCCAAGCGAACCAAGCTCCCCACGCCATCTTCAGGGAGATCTCTCTGTTGAAGAATGTGGCAAGAAGATGAAGAGAGCTGCCGATGCCCTTCGCGCCGTTGGGCAGCCGGTTGCCAATTCCACACTCGTCCTCAACCTTCTCCGTGGTGACAACCCTCGCTATAGCAGCACTGCAGACTTCATCGCTGCCACACCAGACATCACCTTCGCCGCAGCGCTTGATCAAATCGCCCTCAAGGAACTATGTTTGACAAATGAAGCCAAGGTTGCAGCCTCTACTGCCCTTGTTGCCTCCATGTCGATCCAGGGCTCCAACCCCTAGGCCCTGGACGCACGCACAACTCTCTCTCGCTCTCCTGACACATTCTTCTATTATAGTAGGCAACGGTATGCATACTCACTGCTACCTCCACATTTCAGCTTAACAACGTCCTTGTTGTTCCCTCGCTGATCCGCAACTTGCTTCCTGTTCATCAGTTCACACAAGACAATAAGTGTTCCAATGAGTTTGATGCCTTTGGTTTCTCTGTGAAGGACCTTCGGATGGGACGTGTGATTCTTCGTTGCAATAGTGATGGTGATCTCTACACCATTTCTGCCGTCACTGCCACCGCTGCAAACGCACTCATCGCTCACTAGCATCTTGGTCATCCTAGTCCGGCTGCTTTTGCCTGTCTCAAGAACAATTACTCTATTTCTTGTAATAAAATAGCTCGCTCGCTTTGCAGTTCTTGCCAACTAGGCAAACACACGAGGCTGCCATTTAGTCCTTCCTCCAAAACAGTTTCTCCCTTTGAAATTATTCATTGTGATGATTGGACATCGCCTGTTAGTAGTATTTCGGGCTATGGTTGTTATTTGGTCACGATCGATGACTACTCACATTATTGCTGGACTTTTCCCCTTAAGCGCAAATCTGATGTTCATGAGCACTTGGTTAGTTTTGTTGCCTACACTCATACGCAGTTTGGCCTTCCCACAAAGTGTTTTCAACTGTTAATGGTAGAGAATTCGTTAATAACGCCAGTCACTTGGCCTCTCGTGGCTTTATTTTTCGTCTTTAGTGTCCTTACACATCCTCTCAAAACGACAAGGCTGAGCGTATGCTTCGCACAATTAATAACTCATTGCACATGCTGCTTATTCATGCTTCCATGCAGCCATCCTATTGGGCTGAAGCCTTTTCTGTAGCCACATACTTGATCAACCGACGTCCTTCACCCTCCACTGACCATGAAGTTCCCTACACACGCCTATACCAAACTCCACCTACCTATTAGCACCTGTGAGTTTTTTCGTTGTCTTTGCTACCCAATTCTGCAGGCCACTCCTCCTCATAAATTGGCTCCACGGTCCACAACTTTGTGTGTTTTGGGGATATCCATCCTCTCACAAAGGCTATCGCTTTCTTCATCTCACTACTCGCCACATCATCATATCACGCCATGTTGTTTTTGATGAGTTCTCCTTCCCCTTTGCTCTCTAGTCCCCTATCCTTGACAGCTCATTTAATTTCCTCCTAGATAATGATTCGGAATTTTGCTATTGTCCTACTAACCCTGCAGCTCCACCACCAATGCTGGTTGTTCCTTTGTCCCCTATTGTCGATGAGCACGTGCCGTCAGAGCCATTAGCGACTTCCAGTCCAGGCAGGTGTGGTCTCGTGCCCCCTACAGGATCCCCTAGCGCTGCTTTTCCAGCAGGTGGTGCTTCCACTGCTGCTTTTCAGCCGCCAGCAGCACCTCTCCCAGACTGCTTTAGCGGTCAGTTCTAAAGCCGGCATCTCCGGACACCACTTCTGGTGCCTATGTCTCTAGTACCAGCTCCTTTGCCTGAGCTATAGCCGCCTCCGCCTCCGTCTCGCTTGGCGACAAGATTGCAGACTGGCACTATCAAAGCCATTAACTATGAACATGTCACCTTAGCATTTGGTTGCCTCTTAGGTCCCGTCCAACTAGCGCAGCGCGCTTGCCGATCCCAATTGGTGAGCTGCTATGACTGATGATTTCAAAGCTCTTGTTGACAATGGCACTTAGCACCTCGTCCCTCGGCCTCCTCATGTGAATGTGGTTACTGGGAAGTGGATTTACAAGCAAAAATTCCACTCTAATAGCTCTCTTTCTCGTCACAAGGCGGGTTGTTCGGGGTTTTCCCTAGCATCATGGTGTAGACTACGTAACTGGAAGGTCCAGGTTTCGAGCCCCAGCCTGTGCAGGTAAGGCTGTGCGCATACATCCCTTCCCTAAACCCCGCGCAGTGCGGGAGCCTATGGCATTGGATACGCCCTTTTTGGGACTAAAGGTTCTGTTGTTGGTCTAGACTACGATGATATTTTTAGCCCAGTGGTCAAACCAGGAACCATCCGACCAGTTCTGAGTATTGCAGTCTCTCGTGGGTGGCCGATTCATCAGCTTTCCTTGATGGTCATCTTGATGAGACAGTGTACTGCCAGTAGATCCAGCCCATCCTGATGATGTCTGTCTTCTACAGAAGTCGCTCTATGGATTAAAGAAGACTCCACGTGCTTGGTACCAGTGATTTGCCACCTATTTACGAGCCTGCCTCTTGTTGTATGTCGATGACATTGTTCTCACTGCTTCGACATCAGCGTTGCTTAAGGCTATCATTGGTAGGATATCATTGGTCTGCTTCACACAAAGTTTGCTATGACTGATATCGGGAGCTTCATCACTTCTTAGGGATTTCGGTCACACAATCTTCTAATGGATTGTTTCTATCCCAGCGATAATATGCTTTGGATGTTCTCCAGCACGCTGGTATGAGTGGGTGCTACTCTACGTCGACGCCTGTGGATAGTAAGTCCAAGCTTTCCGCCACAGACGAACCTCCTATTTATGCATGATCCATCGAAGTACACAAGTCCTGATGGTGCTCTACAATATCTTACTCTGATTGACCTGGTCTCGCGTATGCTTGTCAAGCACATCCTCCGCTATGTCAAGCGCATGCTGTCTTCTGGTCTTCACATATCTGTCACAGCATATTCTGATGTAGATTGGGCTGGTTGTCCTGATTCGCGGCGTTCAACTTTTGGGTATCGTGTTTATCTTGGTGACACTCTAGTCTCTTGGTCCTCGAAACGCGCTGGTCACTATAGTGTCTCGTTCTAGTGTCGAGGCTGAGTACATGTTTGTTGCCCATGCTGTGGCAGAATGTTGTTGGATGTGACAACTTCTGCACGAGCTTCATGTGCCCTCTCCAAGGCTACACGTTTATTGTGTCAATGTTAGTGCTGTCTATATGACCGCCAATCCTATTCATCATCGACGAACGAAGCATATTGATATTGACATCCACTTCGTCCGCGAGAAGGTCGCCTTAGGAGAAGTCCATGTTCATGTTCCTTCCTCGCATCAGTATGCTGACATCATGACTAAAGGGCTTCCTGTGCTGTTTTGTTTGCTAAGTTTAGGTCCAGCCTTGGTGCCTGTCAAGCTCCAACCCTGTGTCTGCGGGCATGTATCAGATATGTCCAGTTGTACTCCTAACCTTTCGGCTTCCACTTGCACTACTGCCTTTATGGCACCTATATATGAAAGACCACCCCCCCACTCAGGGTGTGGTGTATTGCCTAAACACTCAATAGTCGAAGATGAATATTGATTATAGATAAATACAAAGCTCGGTGTTTGGTCTGTATAAAGCAGGAACACAATCATCAGATCTAGGGTTTGTTTTGTAATGCTGCTGACCTAGGTTTCACTTATCAAAGTCACAATCTATTAATATAAAGATACGCAGCTCTCCTGCGTATTCGAGAAAAAAAAAGTCACAATCTTGAATTGAGCTAGAATTGCTCTGACATGATTGCATTTTAGGATGAAATTAACCATAGATCCGATATGATCCCACCAGACAGTTTTTTTTTTAATATGCCATGTATTTTAAAATGGTGCGTACTTCTTTCTATCTAAGAAAACATCTTAATTGATATGTTAATATTAGGGATAGCATGAAGAACCTATTCGTCGCCCTCCTCAAAGAGGCCTGACTACATTTATGGTTATTTTTTCTTGTCTTCCATTGATATAAATCCTCGAGGGGTTTAAAAGTTTGTTTCTGTAAATAATTGAACTTACCAAACAAATTGTCTCTTCTCGAGACCTGAATCTGGAAACCTTTGATCAAAATGTGGTAACCAACCAAATTATCTGAACGAAGGTAAGATACAGTTTATGAATATCCAATTAGAATCATGTTTTTGTATCCTTGTTTAAACATTATAAAATAGTAATGGTGAGCATCATGCTGTCGTGCATAAGTTCACCGCAAAATTTTCATTTGAATTGCACTGGGATCTTGCATGCGTAACCATGTCACACAATGGCAGAAAAAGGCCTGCCTTTTCATGATTGTTCACTCCAATTGCTTTATCTGTCTGTTATTTTTCCTTCTAATAATGTGATTATTATATGTGCTCCATGATGAACTGTGGACATATAAATTTATTTGATAAAGTGATTAGCATAGTGGAATGATTATTCACATGATTTGCTCGCTGATACATCTTGCAGGTCTCTCAAATAATGCTACAACAAAAGACTTCATAGAGATAGGCTCAATAGTGTGCTTCTGCGCTGTGCATAGTCATGGTTTTAAGATGCTGTTTTCCCTATCATCTGTTCTTCGGCATACACCGAGTCCACCTGTTGGATTCACGATTCTTAAGGCTGGTTTGAACAAGTCAGTTCTACTGTCAGTTTATAGTTCCCAAAGTTTGAGAGATGATGAAGCCCGCCGTAATTCACATGGTATGACCACATTGAATATTTTGACTCTCTTTTTTTTTAATTAAAGCTTGTAACATGTATGATTCACATAGGATTAAAGTTCTTCAAATATTATCCTTGGCCATTAATCCTGAACCTGATGGTGACACTTTTTTCCCTGCAGTGGTAACTTTAGTATTGTAATAGTATGTTTCTGGGAGGGCTAATATATTTTTCCTATAAAACTTTGGCCACATTAGAACCCTTCATGGTGTGCATTCATTTTATAATACCTATCAATTAGATTTCTATTTTTCAGTACACTCTATACATGTTAGTTCTTATTTGGATACAAAGAAGTTTGTATATCTTTTTTGCAATATAGCACTTTTCTTAAATATCTTATACAATTGGATTCCTGCGGAAAGAATCCTAGAAAATGACCCTCAAGTGCTGCCAATATACTTGGCGCTATATGTAAATGGCATGACTTTTGGCGCTGTAACTTGCCATGCTGGATTTGATGCGTGGTTGATTGAAATTTACGGTGCCAAAAGACACTCCGTGGCTAATTCCAATAGAGATTCCAATAGCTCATGAAACATCTACACCGCTCATTAAAGAACAACCAATTAGAAGAAAACTTGGATCTTGCTAGTAAGATGATGAAGTCAATCTGAAGTCTAGAATCTTGCCTGCTGATTATGAGCAGATTCTTTTCACTGAATTCCAGAATTGCACTCATGGCAATAGGTGTGTTTCAGATTATACAAAAGAGTTTTGAGGCTGCAAGTGATGTGCAACCTTGCTGAAACTAAAGATCAACAAGTTGCAAGATATATTAATGGTCTCAATGATGTTGTAAGAGATTAGTTGGTCATGCAACAAATTTGGTCAATAGATCAAGCCCAAGCTCTGGCATTGAGAGCTGAGATACTTGTGAAAACAAGTAAGATAACCTAGTCTCAATCACATTCTCACATGGAGGGCTCATCAAAAGGCTATCCTAGCAAAGACAGAGAGTAAAACTACTCAATCTAAAACAAAGCAACCTGGACCGAAGCAAGCTGCCAAGAAGAGTAGAGTAAGGAGAAACCAAAATGTTACCAAATGTTATAAATGTGGTGAAGGACATATATTTAGCAACTGTACTAGGAGGAAAGTTGTTAACACTACACGCCATGAAAGTGATGATGATACTAACAACGGTGAAGGTGAATATAAAGTTGAAGTTGATGAAGAACAAGACCTTTGTGTGGTTACTGCTAAGTGATTAAAAAAACCCATGTTCGCCCTCTAATTAAATTATCCAATGAGATAGTTTTTCGTCTAACGCTACAGGGGTATAGAATAAGATATAATTTTTCCATTTTAGGTACATTCACATTGATATGTGATGTAGAAGTTGAATTGTTCAATTGCTAATATAGCTAAATGTTGCTTCAACATTGCTCTCAGTTGTCAATTAGGTTGTTTGTTTCTTCTCTGACACTGTGCCATTTCATTAAGGAAGGAAGTCACACGCAATGTACATGGGAAATGGGAGAGGCTAGAAAAAAAACTTCCCAACACACCACTCACACCAAGCTAGACAACTCATGCCACGAAAAGACAACAATGGGACCACGACCTACTTGGCAAACTAGATTACTAAGCGCTTTGGGCAAGCGACCTCCGGATGAGCTCCTGGAGAGCAGAAGCACCTCCCAAACACCAAAGATGGCATTCCTCTTCCACCTTATGAAGTACAGTCTAGACATTTGGACTAGTCCCTTCAAAAATTGCAGCATTTCTATGCTTACATAGCCTCTCAGGCAACAAGAATGGCTAAGGGATTGAATCCCTTGCTCAACTCCTTGGTAATAGACTTCCTAGGCCCACACCACCATGCATGGAAGCGGCTTGTTGAGCTTGTAGATGCCACTGCAGCCAGTGAAAACCAAAGTCCAGACTGTGGTTAGTTTAGGATTGGTTGTAATCCTAGGATAACCTTCCTTATCCCTAGGAGAGGCTACTTGCCCTTCAAGCCATGTACTCCTATATATTCGCCCCAAGGCTCAATGCAATACATCCCACGCATTATACACAATCTTATGTGGTATCATGAGTCTAGGTTCAAACCCTAGGCCTTCGGCTTCCGATGCCTCGTGGCGCCCTGGGGAGATCGATCTCCACCGGGGGCAGTGCCCTCATAGGATGTGTGGCCGATCTTTCCGATCCACCGTGCACGTCGTGGTTGTCAAGCAGCAACAGATCGCAGGAAGCACATCGCCACATCGAGCCACCACTAGGCCTCGCTCACTTCCACGCCTTATGATGGGATCGAGCCACCCCCGACGTTGCTTGCTGTTGGGACTTGGGAGGCATCCACCTCATCCGATTCCATCTTGATGGGGACCCTGCGGTGGTGCGAGAGCCTTCGCCATGGTGATGCGGTCTGCAGCTCTGGATCTTTTCCTACCATTGACTAAACGAGAGAAAAGAAGATAAAGGCTACAGGTTACATGCACCTTTGATATGTTCGGGTTTCTGCTATGAGTACTCAATGTTTTACGTAGAAACTTTGTTGTTGCTGCTATTTTTTTTTTGTGTTTGCGTCGCCCTGCCGTTTGTCGGCGTTCCTCATCGACGTACATCGTCGACACCCCCAAAGGACGAGGTTGTTAACGCGCCTCCTCAGGCTATACCGACGATGCTCGTGATCGAGCCTCTACCACCAGTATCGCTGCCTTTCGGCGGCGGCAGCACCTTCATCACCTCGCCGCCACTCGGTGCCCCCGGACGACTACTCCATGCCCTCGGCTGACCACTTGGTGCTTCCGATTGGCCCCTTGGTGCTCCCTAGCATTGCCGGTCGGCGACTCAGCGCCTCTACTCTGAGTGCTCCACGCCGCACACACATAGACACTGCCGCCGATGTGCCGAAGGACGACAGTAAGCCGCGCTTTTGAGCTGTGCGATCCAGCCCTTTGTCTTGCTGAACCTGGCGCTAGAAGCTGTTGCCTACCCACCACACCTTGGTTCTACGGTCAACCACTCGACGTCTCCGGTCGACCATCAGACGCCACCCGGGCGGCCAAGTTGGGGTCAGGATCGCCCTCCATGGCTACGACCACGTCCACCTCAACTACTTCGGCACTAAGGAGCTATCATCTGCATGAGCTACTCCAGTCAAAGCATTTTGCACCGGTTTTCAGACTGCTGGGGGATCTCTCTCCATTGTCTAGTTTGTCCGTTTGTGTTGCTACCGCTACGACTGCGGGGGATCTTAGAGTATATTAGGCAACTCCGGATATGCTTAGTTTAGGATTGATTGTAATCCCGGGATAACCTTCCTTATCCCTCTAGGATAGGCTACCTGCCCTCCAAGCCATGTTCTCCTATATATTCGCCCCCGAGGCTCAATGAAATATATCCCACGCATTATATAGAATATTACACAGACCTCTCTAGCAAACACACAAGAGCTGAGAATGTGTTGAATAGTTCATCAGCCTCGTCACAGAGAGGACAAGCTGGCGGGTGAGGCAGGTTAGGCAAGACGGTCCGAGCTCCAACACTTATTGTTGGCGGCAAGCCAAATAAAGAACTTGCACTTTATGGGAGCCCAACTCTTCCGAATCCATTTCCATGAGCAAACCTGATGGTTCCCAGGAAGAAAGCTTCGTAGGCTGACTTGCTGATGTCAGAACCTGTAGAAGACAATTTCCATTGATGTTGACAAAGGGGCATCCTGCTGCAAGATGATCCCATCCACTAAATCCCAGATGTGCATAATTTTGCCAGTATTCTACCAGTATTGCACAGCTAACGCTCTTTGTATGTCTTTAACCCAACTTCGATTGTTTATTGCCTAGCTCACTGTACGCCTGTGCATAATTTTGCTCCCTGAATCCATCTGCCACCCCAGAATTTTGTTGATTCTCCATTGGCAACAATGGTCGCACACTGAATAAAGCAAGAGCTTGCCTGGGCACCTTGACATGGCTAATGATGGAACGCTTCACCAAAATTTGAGGGTGCACACAGATCAAGGTTTTAAGAACCAGAACAAGCGGTTCAATTTCTAACACATGAATAACAATTATCAAACAATGCTTATTTCTAGTGCACATTTTTTTAACTTCTGAATGACTTGTTATGTTCCGGCTTATGGTTTTCCGAACCACGTAGGAGAGCTGCATGTCATTTCATAGGCCCTGTTCAGATTCCCCAACTTTTCACTATTCCTCTCTCACAAAACACGTTTCCCAGCGAATGCTTCAGTATTTTTCTGATGCTACAGTTTTCTTTCCTACAATCTAAACACACCCCATAGAAAAAAGTACACGAGTCTGGTCAGATCCCACTCGTATAGTATAGGAACACCACACACACCCAGACAGAAACTAAAACAGATGTGCCACTTGTTGTAGAACCACGATTGGGATACCTTCCAAGTATATTGACCTGACACGTCTTGTTGTAGAACGATTCCATCCACTATGTCCCATAACTGAAGGTACTCAATAAGGACTTGAACTGTGAGAGCCCCTTTGGTGCCATTTACCGAACTTTGATGCTGAAGTGCTTGAGCTATTGTCCGCATCTTTGCTGTTCGCTTGGGAACAGCCTTGTATAAGTTGGCGGCCAACTCAGCCGAGGTGTGACCATCCAGCTATCTGAAAAAATAGGAATTCAAAAGTATATTAAAAACACGAGCTTTGAACTATCAAATGCTGTTCTTTCTGTGATCTTGATCACCAACTAGCAAATTAATTCTGATGTTTTCTTTTAATTATTACCACTGTCGCAGTATGATTTATAATTCACTCCCTTAACCTTCAATTTACTGCATCGAACATATTCTGCTAGCTGTATGCACGTACATACTAATTCTGTTACTAGTGTAGGGTTGGTTGATTAAATAAGTTATCTGAAATATTCAGACATGACGGCCGCTGAAATGCTGAAAATGGATTATTTTAGAATTGAGATATGCAGATTGAGAATCATGGTCCATTTCTGAGATTCTTTCTGCCAGAGGTCCAAATGCAAAAGAATTATAACAAATGGCTAAATTGAAAGAAATATACACGATGCTTATCAGCTGCATTTGTTTTGTCGTTCAAAAAGTAAATATACAATGCAGCGTGTGTCTGTAGCGCCTTTTCTTGTTCCTTTTCTGGCTTGTTGGGCTCAGCTCAATATTTCATGCAAGCACTAGTCCAAACAAAGTGTATATAGGAGAACCTTCGGTGTCTGCCTTTTAAAGTTTCTCATGGGAGGTCTGATTACATGCAGATTTAGATAGGTGCCATTTTTGGAAATTCCGTAACATGTTATTCCTTTTTCTATTGTTTTGCAGAGAAAAAATTGCATCGTATCTCAGTAAAATTGGTCAGAAATTTCTGTCGATATACCGTTCATATGGAACTTACGTGGCTTTTCTAACAATTCTTTTGACTCTATACTTGGTGACCCCTAATTATATATCATTTGGTTACCTGTTTTTCCTCCTATTTTGGATAATTGGAAGGCAGCTTGTGGAAAAGACAAAAAGGCGACTGTGGTTTCCACTAAAAGTATATGCTGCTGTGGTTTTTGTCTTTACCTACAGCCTGAGTGTTTCACCGGTCTTTGCAGAGTCAGTCTCAAAGTTTGTTAAACTATATCCTGATCTGGGATTTAACCCTAAAGCTTCTTTGTTGGAAAACGTTTGGCAATCATTAGCCATTCTAGTAGTAATGCAACTTTACAGCTATGAACGAAGACAAAATAGTGACAAGAACTTTGGTGTATCTGATGCTTCGGAATCTGGACTTCTGGGGTTCATAAGAAGATTTCTAATTTGGCACAGTGATAAGATATTATCAGTCAGTGTCTTTTATGCTTGCCTATCATCTATCAGTTTATCTGGCCTCATTTACCTGTTAGGCCTCATTGTGTTTTCTACGTTACCGAAAGTTTCTCGAATTCCTTCGAAGGTATACCTTGTCTACACTGGTTTACTTGCTGCATCTGAATATATTTTTCAAATGGTGTGCAAACCTGCAAAAATGTGTCCTGGTCAGCACTTCTATGGTTTGTCTGTGTTTCTTGGTCTGCAACATTATGATTCTGGGTTTTGGGGTGTTGAACATGGGCTTAGAGGAAAGTTTTGGTTATTGTGGCCTGTACCATTCAGTATAATGTTTTCCATTGGTTAGATTTGATGCCAGCATCTCTGGTACATAATGGTAAATGGGAAGAGCCTTGCCAGCTGTTTATCTCGTCCAATCAACCTTATAATCCTGTGAGAAGCAATGAAGAAAATCATTCATCAAATAGGTTCTCTTCTTTGTTTTCTAAAGTTCAAGGTCTTATAGGTGGCAGCTCAAGTTCATCTCTGGGTCCAGGGAACACTTACCAGAAATCAGAGTATGTTGATAATGCCATCAAAGGTTCTGATGAGGACAAAAGATACTCATTTGCAAAGATTTGGGGATTGTCAAAAGAAAGTCACAAGTGGGATAAGAAAAGAGTTATTTCTCTAAAAAGAGAAAGATTCGAAACTCAGAAGATAACATTCAAATGTTACATGAAGTTCTGGATAGAAAATATTTTCAAACTACGAGGTCTGGAAATTAACATGATTGTGTTATTATTGGCAAGCTTTACATTGTTGAATGTTGTATCAATCTTCTATATCATGTGCCTTGTAGTCTGCATTCTTATGAACAGAGATCTAATCAAGAAATTGTGGCCCCTTTTTGTATTTCTGTTTGCGTGTGTCTTAATACTCGAATATTTTGCTCTTTGGAACAATGTGATGCCTTGGTTTCATGATATCAATGACATTGAAGTTCATTGCCGTGAATGCTGGAAGAATTCAAGGATTTTCTTTGACTACTGCTCGAAATGCTGGTTAGGTATGTCATTGTGCTTTTCTTCACCGTAACTCAATGATATTAAATATTATATTATATAGTTTGGCTTAAATCAGAATATTTGTTAACATGATGCAGGGATAATTGCTGATGACCCTCGAATGCTTATTAGCTACTACGTTGTGTTTATATTTTCCTCTTTTAAGCTTCGCTCTGACCACTTCTCAGGCTTCTCAGACTCGGATACATATCGCCAGATGATGTCCCAAAGGAAAATGCAGTAGTTTGGAGGACCTCTCACTGGAAACAAAAGCTTTTGGACATTCCTTGACTATATACGGCTTTATGCTTATTGCCATTTATTAGACATAGTTTTGGCATTAATTGCCATCACCAGGTACTCTAGAGTATGATGTTCTGCACCTTGGCTACCTTGGATTTGCTCTGGTTTTCTTTAGAATGAGACTTGAAATATTGAAGAAGAAGAATAAGATTTTCAAGTATCTACGAATGTATAATTTTGCTCTCATTGTTTTGTCACTTGCTTACCAATCTCCTTACGTTGGGCAGTTTAGCTCTGGCATGTGTGATCAAATTGACTACCTGTATGAAATAATTGGATTCTACAAGTATGACTATGGTTTTAAGATAACATCTCGATCAGCTTTTGTTGAAATAGTTATTTTCCTGCTGGTATCTGTTCAATCATACATTTTCAGTTCTGGTGAGTTTGATTATGTGTCAAGATACCTTGAAGCAGAGCAAATTGGTGCTATGGTCCGTGAGCAGGAAAAAAAAGCTTTAAAGAAAACCGAGCAGCTGCAGCATCTTCGCAGGTCTGAGGAGCATAAGCGTCAGCGGAACATGCAAGTTGAGAGGATGAAGTCTGAGATGTACAATTTACAAAGTCAACTTAACAGAATGAGCTCTTTCACACCAATAAATGATGTGCCTCATAACGAGGGCCTGAGGCGGAGGAGAAACACTAAGCTGTATAGTGATACTAATACCCCACATGAAGATAATAGGACTGTCTCACCCACAAAACAAGATAAGATTGGAAGCACAGAGTCAGCACAGTCCTTTGAATTCTCTGTAACAGATACACAGAAGAACATGAGAGATTTGATGTTCCAGGGCTCAACGGATACTATGAGATCACCAATCAGGGGCAGAAGTGACGAATTTGTGCTCACCGATAATATTAGAAATTCCCTGGGTTCGACAGATGAGATTACTGAGCTTGAGGACAGTGATGACAAAGTTAATTATAGTTTATCCAAATGGGAGAAGGCAAGGGGACAACCTAAGGAAACCCACTAAAATCAGCTGTACAATTGATTGGTGATGTGGTGTCTCTCAAGTTCAGTCATTTGGAAACCAGGCAGTCACAAATATTGCTAGCTTCTTGAACATTGATCCAGATGAACCAGATTCCAATGAGCATCCTGCAGAAGGTGACGTTTATGATGTTGAAAGTCAGATGGAAACACAAGATGGGCAACTGCTGAGATCACATTCAG
>JACEFO010002577.1:0-59718 GCA_015342445.1 Digitaria exilis
AAGGAGGCCAATAAGCCAGAGACATTGGGAACACAACTGGGGGCGAGGAAGAGACCAAGAGAAATTATTCTCCTATGCCTCCGTTGCCTCCACCTTGCCGACGTTGCTAGGAAAGAAAAGCCACGGAGGAACACCCCCTGGAAAACCCTAGCTCCACCGGCGTGGCGACAGACACGATGCGAGCAAGACCTCACAGGGCACACCTCGCAAAGCTTAAACAGGCGTCCTAGTGCAGGTGATGCTGGTGAAAGGGTGTGCCGAGAATAACGCTGATGAGGTGATTACTGGAAAAGTGGCAAAGGGCTGTTGGCCTGCAAGTCATTTCCTCTAAAAATGAGAACGAGGAGAAAAAAAAAACAAAGGTTCCTCACCTTCCCTAGCTAGTGCTTTCCAGGTACTGGGGGCTAACGAAGTTGGCTGACACGGTGTGGGTCATGTAGGTCTAGTGGTGAGTGAGCAAGTCAACTCAACGAGCGCAGTACATAAAGGAGAAGGAAGGCAACAGAAAGAGATTAAAGATATGGTAACAGTGCTAGGGCAGGGGGGGGGGGGTGGCTACAACGATTCTTCTCCTCTTTAGCTGTTTCTTTGCAGACACTCCTTCCTTTATGATTCCATTTTTTTTGCTACCCAATTTTTTCCACACCCTGCTTCATAGCTACATGATTTTATCCTTGAGTAGCCTGAATCGAGCGAGGAACTGTGTTTCTCTTGTTCGTAGTACTGATTTGGTGACACTACAAGAAAAACGAGCGTTCACCCCTGAGACGTAGTTGCATTCATCCCTTACAACTTGTTGAAGATCTTGATAATCTAAGCCATCAAAGTCAAGACTCAAGCGTACAGTTCAGAACATGTATCCGATTCTGTTTTCATTGGTCCCAGAGTCAAACAATAGCTGGAGCCAAGTGGACGCATAGTAAACTATTCTCAACTTACGTCTCTTTGTCAATTAAAAGGGAATCACCTCTTGTCATTTGCAGCTTCTTAGTTCCAGAGGAGGAGGGAGTCCTGGTTGTGAGTTTCTAAGCTGGGAGAAGGCCTCCTGGAACCGGGAAACTGAACTCACTCAGCTTGGTCCGAAACAAAGAAGAAGAAACATGGTACGTCACTACATGAATACTACAGCTTGATCTTTTGCAGTTCTAATTTTATTTGTGTTTTTTGTTAAGTGCACAATAGCCGGCTCTGCAATCTGCCAAGAGCTATATCCATAAATACATTGTCTAGCTTGTAACCAGATAAATCAGTGCCGGCGCTATAGTTTTCATGGCATTTTTTCTTCATTCCGAACAGAACTACATTTAGACTTGCTACCTAGATCTTCTGAACTCACAGTCTTATGTCTCTAATGACTGTCATCAAGTAAGTAGTTACAAAGGGAGGCTTTTCTAAATTTGGATTGGTCTTATGTCACACCCGGCCCAAGTTGATATGGCCCAGTAGTGGCTCATAAGCGTGGTGTGCGCATATTTAGTACCATCTTGCTAGTTTAGCAAGGGTGGAGCCAACTTATAAGCCTTTGTCTCCCAGCCATAGCACCTTCAGGTTGACCCTGTTACACGAAGTGAGAACGAAAGCATAAATATAGTGCTATAATGCATGTGTGCCCGCCCCCGACGGAAGGGCTGGGCAGTGCGGCCTTAGGAGATGAGGTGTCACAGTCTAAGGAATTGAACATCCATATCAAGATGAGAGGTCTTGATTTATCAATCTATAGTTCTAATAGTCCAGACAGCATAGAAACAAAAGAAGAATTTGGAATCTGATGATGGCCTATTTCTGTTAGCTATGTTTTCTTTCATGACGTACAAGTACAATATAACTAGATGTTAAAATAGTTTTGGTGGGAAAAGAACTGGGATGCAGCTCTATATATCTACTCGCAAATATTTTTTCATGTTGTGAATTATAATCTGATATGTATTGATCTCCTAAACAAATAGAGTACAGTTCATATACTAGAAACTAAAATTGAGCTTGGCTGACTTAAATTGATCCTGTTCTTTCAAGGTGGGCTACCGCAAAAAAAAAAAAAGGTGGGCTGCCGCAGGATTGGAAATTTGGAACAACATTTGGCAAATGCAACATCAACAACCTTGTTGCATGAGCCGAGAGGTCGTTTTTACCCCAATTTTGACTAGATATACGATCTATACAATAATATGCTAAAACTTTTAAAAAAATTAGTAACCGGAAATCAGCTAATGCAAAGATACTAGATTGACTCATGGAGATATTATACATATTATAGTTATAATGTGTAGAACTCTCAATCTCTATATCATATATCATTATCCATGTTTAGTAAAAATCATAAAGTATATCAGTCGGTGAGGGTTAATTAATACAATTGCTGCCTTGCCGGTTGCATTGCTAGTTGCATGCTCCTTACTTGCGTGCGGCCCTGTGCTGACCCGGTGGCCTATGTGTGTTCCTAGCTTCCGTTTGTGCTGGCCAGCTCCCTGCTGGAAACAGAGATGGGAACGAGGAGACGCTCCGGACGCGTACTAGTAGATCACAATAGAGGCAAGAATACGTACGTCTGCGCGGCGACACACATCGCGTTTGCTCGAGCCTTCTGTATACGCAACGTAAAGTCCTAGCATTTATACTTGCTACTTGATTGGGGCTGGGCACCACCGCCACGCTTGGATATATGCTTGAGTCAAGAGTTGATCCAAATTACAAACCAAAGCAAACTAACCTTAAGAATGCATCAAACTATAGATGATCCCAAGCTCTGACGGCGACGCCCATGCAAAGACGACCGATAATCCCATATGGCTACACAATCTGCTGTGTTCAGATGAAGGGGAGGAAAAGTACTTTTTTTTTCCTGGAAAGCGTGTTATGTGAGGGGATGAATAGAAAAGGTGAAAAATGATTTTTTTGGGAAGCATGTTATGTGAGGGAGATGAATTGGTACCTGAACACAGCCCCAATTCCGACGCCACTAGCTAGCAGCTACCCTATCTAGAGTTCCAGACCACGAGTTTCCAGCTGGTGATATGTTGCTAACTCTTCTTGGAGCGACGACGACGGACACAATGCAAATGCACCACAGTGGACACCAAATTAGAACAGTCTGTAGCTTCCTCACCCATTGATTGGTGATCGTCTGGGGTGACCCCAAGTCTCCACCCCAGCGAAGGCCTCCTTTCTCTCCCATCCTGATCCCGCCTTGTCACACTTGCTGCTTCCATCTGGGACTACTGCTTCGCGGCCCTGTCACGGGAGCTAAGCGCCTGGACACCGTCGTGTCCGACACTGAGGTCATCATCGGCCAGGTGCAGTACACCGTTGTCCATGTGGCCTCGCCGTCGGCGTCATATAGTGAAGGACGCAACGGCGTGATGGATGCCGACGCCATGATGCTCGCCTTCAGCTCAGAGAAAGAGTTGTAGATAATAGAAAGCCAGCAAGTAGGCCCAGAACGTCTAGGTCTCTGTTTTGTCAGACCTGGCATGCCAAATCACCAAACCTGGATTGAAAAAAAAACCACCTTAGGGCATTATACACATGGTTTTCGATAGTTTATGGTGTAAAAAATATCAGGTTTTAAAGGTTTTATGAATTGAAATGAACCACCGCATGACCACATAGACTCCCCCCCCCCCCCCCCCGAAAGTGGATTGTGTGCTTCAACTAGGCAGAGTTGACTAAGATAATTAATATCTTGTTTTTTCAAGGTGGCTTACCGCAGGATAGGAAATGTGGAGCAACACTTGGCAAATGCAACATCAACAACCTTGTTGCATCAGATGAGAGATTTATGGAAGAGCCATAGGGGAACAGTGCTTCGTATCGAGACACTAGCACTGGTGGCCATCATCCTATCCTTCTTCCTTGCATTTTTTGGATCTTGCCGCCGCTGGTCCAATCGTTGGGTTGCCCAAAAGGGCTTTCTGGCTGCACATGTGCTATCTCTATCCCTGGGAACATACAGTATTGGTCTGATGCAGTCTTCATCAGTGAAGAGCGAGATGTATCCCATATGGGCTGTGTCCTTACTCGCCCTCTCTGGCTGCATCGACCAAGTCATTTCCTACAACGGCTTTGACTACAAGGGCCCGCTCGCTAGGATGATATTTCAGCTTTGCCTCTACTGTGGATATGTCTTACTGATGAGCTTCTCAACTATCTCGGTTGTTTTTGGGAACTTAGCCATCAGCATGTTATGTGCCATCACGTTCATCAAGGGATTTCATAGGTCATTGGCACTGGTGCTGCCAAGCAGACTACAGGACGAGCTAGGATATCTTGAAGCTATGGAATCAGGTGCTTTAGCGGGTAATAATGGTACGGAACTGAGAGTCTATTTAACGACCTATTTCACTGACAAAGCACATAAAGATCGGAAGCAGATCTATGGTATAGCTAGCATGGCTAATGTATATTCAAGCTCCAACGACATGCTGCGTGAGCTACCGTTTGAAATCACTGCCAAGGACAAGACCACTATTGAAGATGTGTGCCTTGGCTACTCTCTGTCTCATTTGTTGCGGAGGCGTTTCCTTGGGATCAATAGCGTTGGGGAAATGAAGGCCAAAAGAATGGTATTTGAGAGTTCAGTACTGTAGGATAGTCGGGCCTTCGACTATAAGAGGATGTTGAAGGCAATTGAGATTGAGTTGGCTTTTCTCTACGAGGTGTTTTTCACCAGCAATGAGTACCTTCATTTCTATCAAGCAAAGGGTGCTAGTATCTGGGCACTGGCTTCATTCATTGGGATATGCCTTGTCGGGGTAGCAACTGCCATTCCTGGGAAAATGGCTAGTCGCCACCGTAATGGTCCTCCTAATGCTAGCACTGTGGTTGTCGAAGCCACAACAACAGCAGACTTGATCATCACTCTTGCCATATTGGTGTCCCTGGCTCTGCTGCAGTTGGTGCAGTTGATCCGCTGCTGGACGTCAAATTGGGCGAGGGTTGCCTTTGCCTGCAATTACCTACTGAAGCAGCAGTATTTGAATGCTAATATTATCCGACAGACAGCAACAGGCTGGAGGTCGTGGATGAGACTAAAGGCGTTTGTGGTTACAAGGGTTAATTGGTTTGACAAGTACCTCTGGCAAGATCAGCTCGGACAGTATTCACTACCCGATGCAGCGAAGAGCAGGCGGGGAGCATGCGTACAATACATTTCGAGCTGCATCAAACTATGCTCGTGTGGCTACCGTTGCCGTGGCCATGTACTTGTATTGTATCAGTTTGTTATGAGGATTGGAGTTCAGTACATTGCACATGTGGTACGGGAATTATTGTGGGCCAGCG
The DNA here is from genome assembly GCA_015342445.1 of Digitaria exilis. NCBI lineage: Eukaryota > Viridiplantae > Streptophyta > Magnoliopsida > Poales > Poaceae > Digitaria > Digitaria exilis. Next base: position 5,278 of record JACEFO010002577.1, read on the forward strand.
ACACCAGCAAACCTACCGTTGCCCTTCACGACGACGTGAAGACGTCCGTGGCTGATTTCCTGGGTCAAATCAAGAGCGGAAGAATAGACAAGCAGTGGTCGTCCTTGTTTGTTGACAATGGTGTCGACGGATCCTTCCTTCCCTATACCCGCAATGGTGCGTGGGAGCCCGCTGTGTCTTGGCGTGGCACATCGCCACATGTTACTGTGAAGTAGCAGCAGACCATGAAGCAGGATCCGGAGAGATGCACAAGAATCGGCGCGTGGCCATAGCTCTTTCCAGGTATTGCATCTACCTGATGGCGTCGGCTCCAGAGCTGCTCCTTGGCCCGGCCACGCAAACAACGGGCATATTCCGTCAGACTGCACGTCGTATACGATATGTTGAAGCTAAGGATTGGCTCAATAGCATCGGTAGCAACGTGCTGATACATGCGATGGAACGGAAGCAAGCAATGCGCCGTACTACGACAGAATTCGAAGATCTCGCGCCCATCGTGATGGGCATGTATTTTGGGAAGCTGCTTATTGGCAAAGAGATACCGCCACCTCCGGGGTGCACACGGCGCCGCTGCTCCGATGACCCCTGGAAGCTACTGGCGCTTCTCTGGGTGCAGACACTGCTCTACGCCGCGCCCTACGGCGATGTGGAGGTGCACAGGCAGCGCCTTTCGCAGGGCGGCGAGTTCATCACCCATCTCTGGGCGCTGCTGTACCACCTCGGCATCGACAGCTGGGAACACGAGGAGGACGCCAAGAAAAAAGAAGAAACCTTTGTCGAGCAGATGCAGAAACCTGTAGATGATGAGACGACGATGACAACGTCGTCGTCTCAACAAGATGCAGCAGGCTGCAGAAAAGGTATTAGTACTACTGTGAGACTAAGGAGAACAAGGTCTCTTCCTACTGCCGGGGGCCTGGATTACTAGCTCGGCGATCTCAAAACCTGCTTTGATCGTCCCTCCTCTTTCATCTCTGCCTAGCTGGCAATGTGGCCTGGTGAACTCCCAGTTTTTTTTTTTTGTGTCGTCTACGTTTGCTTTATCATGTCATTACCGTATATGCATGCATGATCGCACTTGGTGCTGGCCATTTATATAATTCATACATATTGCAATGTACTAATAATGCAACAACTATTGTTTCTCCTTAATGCTATCGCTATATGTAGTAACTCTGTTTTTAGCTATATATCCTGTGCATGTCTAGCTGTTGGGCATCCTGTGGCCTGCTCCTCTCCATCGATATCTCGCCTCCGACAATGCAGTGTTGGATAGTTAATCCTGCTGCGGCACTTGTTCCCTCCCAGTTAGTTGTTGTAGTACTTGGCCGCAAGGACGATGTACTCTTTGCTGTTCAGCTCTACTCCAACCCTCCTAAAATAAGAGTTTTTGGAACCGTGTTTACCTCACAGACACGGTTCTCAAACTACTCTTATTTTGGGACAGAGGGAGTAATTTGTATTTGGTGCTGCATCGTCTGTAGTCCCCTGGTCGTTTGTCAGTTTTTTCTTTCTTCTTTTATAGACCAATCGTTATGATCCATGAAACTTGGCAACCATGGTTTATAAACACTTGATTTTTCCTACTTTATATATACAAGGATAATGCCCGTGCGTTGCTACGGGAAAAATAAATATAAAAATCCCATCATATTACTATGGACATAAAATAATGATGAGAAACTAATTACTATGGACGGGGAAAAATATATATATAAATCTCACCATATTGCTATGTGAGTAGAAATATGATGAGAAACTATTTGAATGGCGCTCGCTCACTCAGAGATAAAAAAAAAAAGCTATGGTCATAAATGATGCCCATGTGTTTGAAAAATGCATTGTGTTGGTGTAGGTACTTCTGTAGTAGGCTATTCTAAATTTGAACAGTTTCTTTATATAGATCTTGAGTTTGATTCACATGATTACCTGCACCACTTATGCATTTGTACTGACAAATTTAGCTAGGTATTGGTGGTTTCTTGCAGAAGACCTGCTACAGAAGTACCATTGTATACATGGTGGAGAGAGGGACTTACTTTAGCTCTCCATATCTGAAGTGCCTCCATATTATTACATGCAGTAAAATACTATGCCCAATAAAAAAAATATACGAAATAGCAAACAAGGTGAAGCTCTCTAGCTCCCCCAATTATATTAATTCTTCCAGAGCGTATGTATCAATCATCCGCTCGTGGATCCACACCACCGGATCAAGTCCCGCTCGATCGATCACTGAGAGCAAGGTTAATAATACAACCAGCAGCTAGCTGAATGGATGCTTCCAGCCTACCTCTTAGCCCACCCATAGAGTGGTTACACCTTTACAATAAATACATGGCCCACATATCTATCACACATATTTTCTTGGTTCTTGTGTCCAAGCGGACTGTAAACTTACAACTCACCTCCATTCTCTCTCCTCTCTTCTCTCTTCCACATCAGCATTTAGCTTTTTTGCAGCCACCATAATACTTGCTCTGATGGCCGGCGCTTGCGGCCGAGATGCTATTTGGCTAAGCTAGTCAACCAGCCGGCTCAAGTGAAGGCAGCCCCCTTCTGCTGATGCACGTGCCTCGCTTGGGAGGCACACACGGATCCGTGACGCCAACCGGCCGGATTTGTTTTGCACACAGCCATTCATGTCCGGCCAATGCTAAGCTGAACGAGTTGTGGGGATCTAGATCTTCGATCTAGCATTTAGTACCTTTCCGCATAAAACTGAAGGACCTCATCATCCAAGTCTTTGAAGAAAATTAATGAGTGAAGATCCTAATCTAAGCCACTGAAAGTCAACCGCGTAAAACATGTATCGATCCGTTTTCATCGCCCCTAGAGAATCAAACAAAACAGTTAGATCCAAGTGGCCGCATTTTAAACTACTCTTTTTTTTTTTGCGAAAACCATTTTAAACTACTCTCTCAACTACGCCTTTGTCAGTTAAAGGTGAATCAAGCTCTTCACGTTTGCAGCTTCGATCGAGTTCATTGGCTGTGAGCCTGTGACACAAAACCGCCCAGCTTTCCCTCCCTCGAAAATAAAAAAGAAAACGAACCTTGAAAAACAAAATAACTAGATTGACAAAGTACTCGCTCACTCGTAGCAGTACATTAGCTCATCTGTGTAAAACTTCACCACAATGCTAAGTTCAACGAGCTATGGGGGTCTAGAGCTCCGATCTAACATTTAGTACTTTTCTGCATAAAACTAAAGGACCTTATAGTCCAAGTCTTTGCTGAAAATGGGTTATGATCTTGATCTAGGTCACTCAATGCAAAGTCAAGCGTACAGTTCATAAGGTCCTTTACTATCGATCCATTTTTCAGCGGCCCCAGAATCAATCGGTAGCTGGAGCCAAGTGGCCGCGTTTTAAACCATTCTCAAGTACATCTTTGTTGTCAATTAAAGGAGAATCGACGTCTTCTCATTTGCAGCTTCAAGTTCTAGAGGGGGAAGGAACTCTCCAGGTTGTGAGTTTCTAAGCTGGGAGGGAGAAGCCTCCTGCAACTGGGAGATCCAACTCAGCTCAACTCAACTCGATTCCGAAGAACAGAGAAGCAAAACATGGTACGTCACTATCATGAATACTGGCTTGATCTTTTGCTGTGAACTTTCTTTTTTTGTTTAAGTGCACAGTATCCAATTTCCTAGCTTGTCACTAGATAAATCCGTGCCGATGTTATAGTTTTCATGGCTTTTTTTTTTTATTTCGAACAGAACCACATTTAGACTTGCTATATCGCCTGAACTCATAATAAGTAGTTACAGAGGGTGAGAAGGAGGCTTCTAAGCTAGCTCTAAACTTGTATTATTGTTTCGAGGAATGAACATTCATATCAGGATGTGAGATTGATTTATCAATTTATTGGTCTAAATGAGCTTTTTACGATGCACTATACAAGATTATACTAGTATTGAAAAATGGCTAGTATAAAAACATATGGTATGAGTAGTATCTTTCTATTACTAATTTGAGGCTCCTTTTATAGCCCTATTTTCATACTGATTGTAAGCACGTGCAAGAGCTTTGGCAGTTTATAGGCTAGTAGGTAATAAGGGGGGTGTTATTCCGGACTAAGCATTTGCACATATCGCATCTGTCCTCCGAATCCACCCTCCCGAAGTCCGCCGCCATAGCCGGCCGAACCAAGATCTCCACCGCTTCCCTGAGTGCCCTAACATATGGTATTGATATTTACACAGAGGGCAGCTAAAGATCCAAAAACAAAACCCACACGGTCTTTCCTCTTTGCCTTTTCTCTCTCACTGTACCAGTCTTTGGCCCCTCACTTGTCGAAGCACTAGTGAGGCTGGCCATGGAGCCGCTGGCAGCCCAATGGACAAGAAGAACGAGATCTATTTCTGATGTTTTGTAGGAAGACCCTAAAGAAACCTGTAATAAAATCCTAGTTTGTGTCTCTTAAAACTTTTACATAGCCTCTTCAAATATCCTACCTATACAACAGTCAAGTTCCAAGTATAGTCTTTTTTCGTGAAACTAATGAATTACTAAACTACCTTTAATTTATTCATCAAACTAATGAATTAAAAGCATTAATATAGCCATAAGTACTAAACTTACCTTGCTAATGAATGATTAGATCTTCACTATTACGAAATATAGTCTGGTACATATTGATATCCTAAACAATAGAGTGTGGATCATATACTAGAAATTATAAATGGGATGGTGGTTAAACTAGCATGCTGACTTACAACTGATCCTATAGGTGGGCTACCGCGGGATTGGAAATATGGAACAACATTTGGTAAATGCAACATCAGCAACCTTGTTGCATAAGCCAAGAGATCTGTGGAAGAGCCCTAGGGGGACTGTGCTCCGTATTGAGGCACTGGCAATGGTGGCCATCATCCTCTCCTTCTTTCTTGCATTCTTTGGATCCTGCCGCCGCTGGTCCAATCGTTGGATTGTCCAAAAGGGGGTTTCAGCCGCACATGTGTTATCTTTGTCTCTAGGAACATACAGCATTGGTCTAATGCAATCTTCATCAGTGAAGAGTGAGATGTATCCCATATGGGCTGTGTCTTTACTCGCCCTCTCTGGCTGCATCGACCAAGTCACATCCTACAGCGGCCTTGACTACAAGGGCCCGCTCTCTAAGATGATATTTCAGCTTTGCCTCTATTGTGGTTATGTCCTGCTGATGAGCTTCTCAACTATCTCTGGTGTTTTGGGGAAATCAGCCATCTGCATATTGTCTGTCGTCACCTTCATCAAGGGATTTCATAGGTCACTGGCACTTGTGCTGCCAAGCAGAACACGGGAAAGTTTTGGATATTCTTACGAGGTGGAATCAGGTGCTTTAGTGGGTAATGATTGTGAGACACTGTCGGTCCATTCATCGACTTATCTCAATGACAAAGTGGTGACAAAAGATGGTGATTCTATCGAATCATGTAAAATAAATGAAATGTATGCAGGCTGCAACGACATGGTGCGTAACCTACCTTTGAAAATCAGTGCCAAGGACAAGACTACTATTGAAGATGTGTGCCTTGGCTACTCTCTGTCTCATTTGTTACAAAGGCGTTTCCTTGGGCTGGACACTGTTTCGGAAATGGAGGAAAAAAGAGAGGAATTCGAGGATTCGGTACAGGAGGATGGTCGGGTCATCGACTATAAGGGGAAATTGAAGGTAATTGAGATTGAGTTGGCTTTTCTCTATGAGGTGTTTTTCACCAGCAATGAGTACCTTCATTTCTATCAAGCAAAGGGTGCTAGCATCTGGGCATTGGCTTCATTCATTGGGGTATGCCTTGTGGGGGTAGCGACTGCCATTCCTGGGACAATGGCTAGTCGCTACCATATCACCTCTAGTACTAGTCCTCCTGAGGCTGGCACTGTGGTTGTTGAAACCACAACAGCAGACTTGATCATCACTCTTGCCATATTGGTGTCGCTGGCTCTGCTGCAGCTGGTGCAATTCACCCGGTGCTGGACCTCAAATTGGGCGAGGGTCGCCTTTGCCTGCAAGTACGCAAGGGACCTTAGGTATTTTGGGGCTTATGAGGAGCAGACAAAATTCTGGAGGTGGTCGATGACACTGAGGGCGTTTGTGGTTACAAGGATGAATTGGTTTGACACGTACCTCTGGCAAGATAAGCTCGGGCAGTATGCACTTGTCGATGCAATAAAGCGCAGGGGAAGAGGCCCAAGAGGACGATGCTGCACCCAGGATAAGCATCTAGTTGTGTTCTTTAGGTTTGCTATGACTGTTGGAGTTCAGTACCTTGCACAGGTGGGCCGGGAATTATTGTGGGGCAGCGGCAACAGCAAATCTAGCGTTCCTCTGCACGACGACGTGAAGACGTCCGTGGCTGATTTCCTGGGTAAAATCAAGAGCAGAAAAATAGGGAAGGAGTGGGTGTCCTTGTTTGCTGACAATGGTGTACCCACATACTCGCTTCCCTATAGCCGTCGCTCCAAATCAACGGAGACCACCGGGTTCACGCGCTATGTCTTGGTGTGGCACATTGCCACATGCTACTGCGAAGTAGCAGAGCAGGAAGGAACTAATATTTCAGGAGGAGACAGAGAGATGCAGGAGAAGAATCGACGCGTGGCCAAAGATCTGTCCAGGTATTTCGTGTACCTGATGGTGTCGGCTCCAGAGCTGCTCCCTAGGCCGGTCGGGGAAACAAAGACCATGTTCAATGCTGTTGTGAACGACGACGGGCTTCGTATTGGTGGCGGCGGCTTGCATGCTGCGATGGCAAGCGAGCGAACAACAATAATGGACGAGGAGACTGCCATATCAGCTCGAACCTTTGATTTGGGCGTGTATTTTGGGAAGCTGCTTTGCAACAAGACGGAGCCGCCGCCGGGGTGCACACGGCGCCGCTCCGATGACCCCTGGAAGCTGCTGGCGCTTCTCTGGGTGCAGACACTGCTCTATGCTGCGCCCTACGGCGACGTGGAGGTGCACAGGCAGCGGCTCTCGCAGGGCGGCGAGTTCATCACCCATCTCTGGGCCCTGCTCTACCACCTCGGCATTGACAGCTGGGAACATAAGAAGGACACCAAGCAGCAGCAGCAGCAGCAGCAACAACAACAACACCAACAAGAAGAAGAAGACGACGACGAAGAAGAAGATGAGGAGGAAGAAGAAGAAGAAGAATAAGAAACCGTCGTCAAGCGGGAAGCTGTAGAACAAGCTGCAGCAGGCTTCACATTCACATAAGGTACTAGCTAGTACGACTGTGAGACTAAGGAGAACTCGTCTCTTCCTACCACTGCTGGCGGCCGAGTTCATCTCTGCCTAGCTGGCAATGTGACCTACCTTATTTGTGTCGTCGTACGTTTGTTTTATCATAGCATTTCTGTGCGTATATGCATGCATGATCGCACTCGGTGCTGGCCATTTATCATTCATACATATTGCAATTAATGTAATAGTAATGCAACAACTATGGTTCCCGGCAAAAATTCTGAACCCTGGTCGTGGATTTTAATTGTTTGTCCATCAACTTCAATCCCGATCCCGTCACTCAATTTGGATGAACGTGCTTGGAATTCGGATTGCATGTCTGAAACTGAAACATTTCGTTTTCCTGAAGCATAAACTGAAACCTCTGTTTTTTTTTTCGACTGGCAATAAGCAGTCTGAGTGAGTGCTGCCAAATAAAATGTGCAGATGACAAAGACCCGGATCGATTGTCATAAGAGAAAAATATATTGTTATGGACTCATGCATATTATATTCCTCCGGGTAATCCATTCCTCTGATCCTCTTTGGGATAGATACGCAAGTGATCGAAACGAGGAATTTTGCAACGCGCAAGCGAGCGAAATCAAAAGGTTCAACCCAAGCTAGTGCAGTGCAGGCTCAACTGAACGTGTCCATAGGCACCCTGCCGGGGAGGAGAGCACAGCAGTCTTGCACAGCGGGCGGCCGCTTACATACGGCGATGCTGCTGCTGTTTCGTCCCTCGTCGTGGCCTGCCTTTTCAGTTAAGCAGGCCGAGGGGGCTTAGCAGATGGGCGTTCACGCTACTTTGCAGATGGGGCCGAGCCCACAATTTCCATAAACAAAGGCCCATCCCTACGTAGCATTTGCACGAAGTCCATGCTAAAAAAAAAATAATCTAAAGTTGCCGTCGTCGTTGCAGATGAGACTCACACCTCCTTTTTTCTTTCTTTTTGGCGAATAGCATCACACACAGCTGGAAATGGAATGGAGGCCATGCATGCCGGGGCGTAACATCGCGACTCGTGGCCTCTCCGGCTCTATCCCCGTTCCATTAATTGGAGTATTGGACTAGTATTTTTCACTGCTAGGATCTCGTAGTATGAGAATAGCTACCTAATCATGCGCATTCATGGCCCATACGCCTTCCGGCCGGGGGCGGCACGTTGTCGTCGTCATCGAGCCTATCTATCGAGGCCAGAATCGAAGCCCAACGATGGATCGATCGAATAGCATCGAGCGCCGCCGTGTGCGTACGTGGCCAGTGGTGCCGACTGCTGCATACTACGCCTCCGCCGCCGCTGGGACGATTATCCCCGTCAGTGGCGCGGGCCGTTCCGTTGGCTAGCGCTAGCCTCTGCACTAGTAGTACGCCACACCACACGCCGCCCCACCAAGGAAAGCAAACCTCATCATCAGCTCAATCGACGGAAAAAGATTGTGTGCAGGAGTCCTGCAACCCCGCCGGTGGTACAGGACCTCTTCAGATTTGTTTCGTTTAGGATCGGACGGTGGGGCATGGTCAAAAAGCGCTATTTTCTCCGCTGGCTCCGCTTGGCGCTAGATCGGCTCAACCTCTGCGTGTGACTCTTGCATCTATTCGCGTGAGCCAGACGGGCCAAGAAAGAAAAATAGATGGAGCCGCTCCATTGCCGCCGCCTCCACGGTCTCCAAAAGAAAGTCGCGCCACTAACAGCGCCGGCGCCACTGCGTCAGACTCGGCGCGCCGAGGACGTGATGCTGCGCCACCGACGGCGGGGGGGGGGGGGGCGCTATGTACGATAGCACAGATGTAGAGCAATTATACATGGCCAAACGGGCCGTGCCGGCACGACACGGCACTAGCACGATCTGGCACGGCACTAAGTGGCACTAGCACGATCAGGCACTAGCACTAATCGTGCCGTGCCACTTAGGGCCGCCGTGCCGGCACCTGGGCACTAGCACGACACTAAGGCAAAATCCTAGTGCCGTGCCGTGCCAAAGGCACTATAGTGCCTGAGCCGGCACTATAGTGCCTGAACCAGCACTAAATGCAAAACACTATATATATCTCAACTCTAAAAATCCAAATAAGATAACAAACACAAGGAAGTTGTCAAAATAATCATTAGGAGCTTAGTGCAATGGCTGCCTCATTAAAAACCTGTCTAGGTAAAACTCATCCTTATGAGAAACCCTAGACAGGAAAAGAGTACAACCGAGCTCCAATTATAAAGTTCAATGTTCAATGTCTCAGAGTCTCGACAGCAAGTCCTGAAACTAAAATATTACAGACCATTACATAAATGTTCAGTTCTATCAACTAATCAAGCTCAATTCCTTCAAAAGCATCTTCAAGCTCCTTGTCCTCCACAGCTTGTTGCAACCTTGATTCTGCGGCCTCCCAATCCTTGATGCAGGTCAACATCTCCACCATCTCTGGTTTAAGCTTCCTTCTCCGCTCCTCGATGATCCTGCCAGTCATGCTAAAGGTAGATTCTGATGATATAGTAGACACAGGAGTAGTTAAGATGTCTTTAGCCATGATAGAGAGGACTGGATAAGTAAGTTTGTGTTGATGCCACCAGTTAAGTATGTTAAAGTCATCAGATAGATGGTTGACAGTGTCACAATCCAAGTAAGACACAAGGTCAGAAGCATTTGAAGCAGATGACTTTACTGCATGCAAAAGAGAAGTTGCAGATGTATCTCTAGACATGCTAAGACTAGGCAAAGAACCAGCACCCACACCAGAACCAGCATCATCATCATATATTTCATCCCAAGCAGACCTTGACTTACCAGGCATCTCAGGAGGATCAGACCTCCTCAACCTCACAGCACCAAACTTTTCATCATATTTGTTATAAACGTCAGTCAGCCTAGCTCTAGTTTCAACCAAATAAGTAGAATAATCTGTAGTAGTGAGAGCACTCAACCTTCTAAGCACCCTATTAAAACCTTTCATTTTAGCTCTAGGGTCCAAGATGAATGCAAAAGAATACAGCAAAGGTATCTGTCTCCAGTATTTGTTATATTTATCAATCATTGGTTGAATAACAGATCTGATGTGCACATCATTAGCATAGTTTTTCAGGTGGACATCAATCTTAATAAGATAGTGAAGCATAAGTGGTGATGTGGGATAATAGATACCAAATAAATCAACAGTTGCATTATAAAACAATTCAAGAAATGATAGCACTTTCTGTGCCTGCAACCAATGGTCATCAGTTAAGAGCAAGCCCTCACCTTCAGCCCTAGGATACTGAGCATGGATGAAAGTAGTGAAAGTGTGCTTATGAGGCATCAGATGCTTAAGCATTAGATAGGTAGAGTTCCACCTAACATCCATGTCCAACTGAAACTTTCTAGGTGTACTACCAGTTGCCATGCAGTAGCTTTTATATGCAGCAATTCTTTGATTAGATGAATTTATGAATGATATAGCAGTTCTAAATTTTTCAATCAAAGGCTTAAGATCAGTGAGGGCCTCCTTAACAATCAGGTTAATGATATGACATGCACAACGCTGATGCAAGAACATAGTGTTAACAGATTCAGTTGCAGGATCAGATTCAGTTGCACAATCAGGTTCATCATACTCAACAACTTGAAAACCAAGATATTTAGATAGCATAGGTCTAAGCTTTTTCATGGCAGATGCATTAGCAGAAGCATTATCTAGTGTAACAGCAAACACCTTTTCAGTCAAGCCATAATCATCAAGAACAGAAGTAACACGATCAGCAATGTTTTGCCCACTGTGGGACACATCAATACCGTGGGCCGGAATGGCGGCCCAGGCACGGCCCGGGTCTGGGCACTAGCACGGCACTGGCACTAAGGCCTTCGGGCCGCTTCGGGCTAGTGCCGTGCCAAAACGGGCCGTGCCCATGCCGGCCCACCGTGCTCGGCCCAGCTGGCCATGTATAAGAGCAATGCGTTGTAAGACTGATGGAAAGAATCAGTACCAATGAAACCATCACATAATTAGGTGTTCGCCCCTTGCAAAACTAAACAGCACAAATTAGTTACTCAACATTATGAATCCGATCACACCAATGGAAATAAGGGACATATAGATTGATGCCAATCATGTCTGAATGTGTGGACTGATAACATTGTTTTAGTAGTGGTGTTTTTTTTAATTTTGTACAAGGTAAATTAAGGAGCGAGCCTCGCTTGGGAACCGCCATGTTTTTTTAAAGAAACAAACAAACAAACAACATATTGCTAATTATTCAGGAAAAGTCAACATGTATATATTATGATAAATATTTATGCGAGTTTCAAAGTATATTTACTTTTCATCTCAAAATTATTCACTCTATTTTCTTAGTTACAAATAAATATTTGCAAGCAAATAATGAAGTATTCCTTTTAAAGACGCACGAAAACCAGCACATGTCTTTTGCATCCTTAAACGAGGAGGTTACTATATCCAGCTTGCATACTAAATCATCCCCAAAAGACGAACACGGGTTCCTCGTTCCACACTATTACACTTGTAGCCGCCTTTTGAAGCAGGTACATAAACTTCCTTTAATTTGTCCGGCAAAGCGTTTCGATTCGGAACCGCTCTATTAATGTCTCCATATTGTCAGCAGCTCATATTGGCACACTCCTAAAGTGTCTACTGTGATACATTTAGCATGAGCTATATATGTATAGCTTGCAATAGAATCCCAAATTGGATGCATCTTATGACTCAATTTTGACATTGCAAATAAAAGTGTCAAATAAATTAAAGCGAGACAAAAAAAAGCACTATTTTGTACACACAATGGACGTAGGTGTCCATTTTATTATCAAGGGAAAAAGAGAGAGACACAGCATGGTACGCATATTGCTATTTGGTGACATTGTACAAGGTAGAAATGTAGCTATAACTACAAGTGCAAATCGACGGCAGAGAAAGAAAAGGGAGCACAAGGCGACTGTGGTCCCAGGCAGCCATCCTGTGGGCCCCACCTAAACGCACTTCCTTCCTGGTTGGAAAAAGGAGAAGAGTACACGTAGCAGCTAGCCGCCGCCGCCGCCGCCGCACGAGCAAGGCCATCCTTTGTTCTCGGCGGCACGACCCCCCACTACGCCTAGTGATAGTGATGGCCTCGCTCCTCGCTCGTCTCCATCAATTCTCCTCCGTCCTCTCCGCTTCCTCTCTTCAGTTCGTCCTCTCCCGCGCGTCGTCCCTCGGCCTTCATAATTATTACCCTCCCCACTATCCATCCATTGATGATATGATGAGGAGCTGAATCGATCGACTGCAAGATTCACATGCACCGCGCCACCACCTATATATACAGCTGAGAGCACCTGCCTTGCTAGCTCACGTGAACCTCCAAGCTAGCTCAGAGGAGAACGCAGCTAATAGCCCAAAGACGATCGAGCTCGATGGTGGTGGTGGCGCCGGCGGCGGACGACGACCACGGCGGCGCGGCCGTCGTGGTGGTCCGAGAGTTCCACGAAGGCCGCGACCGCGCCGCCGTCGAGCGTCTCGAGGGCGCCTGCGAGGTGGGCCCCAGCGGCGGCAAGCTCTGCCTCTTCACCGACCTCCTCGGCGACGCCCTCTGCCGCGTCCGCCACTCGCCGCCCTACCTCATGCTCGTACGTCGTCTCTCGTCTTCGTCTGTCACAATTCACAACACCTCTTCATGCTTTAATTTGCTTTCTCTCCGATCGATTCTATAATCATGCATCGATCATTGCAAATGACTAAATGTGGGTGCATATGGAACGAATTGAATGCCAGGTCGCGGAGACTGCTTCGTCGGAGGAGATCGTCGGCGTGGTGCGCGGCTGCGTCAAGACAGTGTCATGCGGCCGAGACAACCTCTTCTCCAAGGTCGCCTACCTCCTCGGCCTCCGCGTAGCCCCATCTCACCGGCGGCGAGGCATCGGCCGCCGCCTCGTGTCGCGCATGGAGGAATGGTTCAAGCAGTCCGGCGCCGAGTACGCCTACGTGGCAACCGACGTCAGCAACTCCCCCTCCGTCCGCCTCTTCACCGGCCGCTGCGGCTACTCCAAATTCCGCACCCCTAACGTCCTCGTCCACCCCGTCTTCCGCCACGACCTCTCGCCGTCGTCACGCCGCCGTGTCACCATCTTCAACCTCCCGCCGCGGGACGCCGAGCTCCTCTACCGCGCGCGCTTCGCCTCCGGCGGCGTGGAGTTCTTCCCGAACGACATCGACGCCGTCCTCAACAACCCTCTCTCCCTCGGCACCTTCCTCGCCGTCCCCTCCTCCTTCGTCTCCGCCGCCGCCGGCGAGCTCGAGCTCGACATCGAGGCGTTCATGGCGTCGCCACCGGAGTCATGGGCGATGGCGAGCGTGTGGAACAGCAAGGACGCGTTCCGCCTCGAGGTGCGGGGGGCCCCACGTCTGCTCCGCGCCGCCGCGCGCGCGACGAGGATCGCCGACGCCGCGCTCTCGCCGTGGCGAGTCCGCGTCCCGTCGGTGCCCAACCTCTTCGAGCCGTTCGGGATGCACTTCGTCTACGGCCTCGCCGGAGACGGAGACGACGCGCTGGCGATGGCGCGCGCGCTGTGCCGCCACGCGCACAACGTGGCGCGACGTGGCGGGGCGCGCGTCGTCGTCACCGAGGTCGCCGCCGGTGACCCGCTACGCGCCGGCGTGCCGCACTGGCCGAGACTTGGAGCCGAGGATCTCTGGTGCATCAAGCGACTCGCTGATGGGTATGGCGACGGCGAGCTCGGTGACTGGACAAAGGCGCCGCCGGGGAACTCCATATTTGTCGACCCGAGAGAGTTTTAGCTAGTAGCCGTTTCAGCTTCTTCGCTGGGAATTCGGATTTTAAGTTACTAGTTGTTATTACCGTCGATCTTGCATCTGACGGCCGAGAGCGTTTTATTAGCTTTGCGTTTTGGGGACCTGTCTATAACTTTTTTTTTATGTTTCTCTTCCATTTTCTCAGGGTATAATGTAGACGAGTTTTTTTTTTGCTTCATTAAGTATGATTAGGGGAAAGGAAGAGCCTTTTTGTTTTGCTTAATTTGTGCCCTGTATTAGTTTGCAACCGTTGTAAAAAAGACTGCGATTTGCCTTTCATGTTCCTTTTGCTAACCAACTGAATGTTCGAAATGCTGTTGCCTTCATGCATGTTTTGTTCCTTTTACAGTACAGTTCATACTGACACTATCATTGTAGATGTTTCTTCTACTACTGCTTTCGCTTCCTTTTTCCAATACAAACTGTTTTGACACACATACGGAAAATGATTTTAGCAAAACATTTCAAAATTGAGAAATGAACAACACGGAAACTGTTCCATATTTGGGTGCCCCACATTCAAGTTTTGGCCATGGTTAAGAAAGATGCTTTGCGTCAGTTGTCACACACAAATGAAGTTTGTATACATTGGTAACATCTTATCTACCCCAGCAGTCCACCTCAATTCATCAAGATCTGAAACCATTGAGACGACGGCAGGAAAGCAAACCTAGGAAAATATGCGTCGGCCAATGGTGATCTTGCACTTTACTTGATGTTTTTCCATGTCTTGTTTTCTTGAAAAATTGAGAGGGAGAAGAAGAAAGATGAAGAGGAAAACTGAGAAGAAGAGGAAGATGAACATATAGTAACAGTGTGTGCTGTGTAGTAGTAGTTGTTAAGCACCTGCACGGCGCAATCAACGATCTGAACCTGAAATAGACCTTTGACCATTCGCCATCAAGTTTGATGGATGTTATGTTTCTGTTACAGGTGGTCTTATCATTGCACAGCACCACTGTTAGCTCATAGTAATGCGTCATTATTGTAACACCCCTGGTGTTAATTAACCCTAAGTTGATGTTAAGTTAACCTAAGCACACTTCACAAGTGGAATTAAGAAGAATGAAGAAAAGCTATTCAAATTTGAGTCCAAAAACCTTTTAAATGGAGCAATAAAGAAACTTGAAAAACTTTCTAAAAACGTGAAAAAGTGCAAATGTGAAAGTTGGAGTATGAGTCAAACCAGGAAACTTTTCTTTTCAAACCATAGCCTAAAAATGTCTGGAAGCATCTCAAATTTCAAACCCTAAACTTGGAATTTGAATTTTCCAATTCAAATTCAAAAGCTGAAATGGAATCTTAGCCCAATCTCAAGATTTTACCACAGAACATCAAAATCTCCAAAAATCAAAGTTGTACATCTTTACATTTCTAAACTTTGCCTCTTTGGGCACTTTGGCCAATTTTGCCATTTAGCCCCTCGAATTTCAGAAATTCAGTTCAAAACAGGGATTTACCCCCTTTTGAATTACAGCCAAGATTTCAACTTTTTCTTCAAATATCCAGTGCAGGGACGTGTATCATGAAATTCTAAACAACTTTCATGTTGGAAGATTTTCGAGCCACGTTCAAAATTTTGGAATTAGAGCCATGCCAATCAGTTGACCTTTGCACCGCTCACGGCGCGCTCACGGGTTGCCAGCGCCGCGCCCGCGCGTGCCGCGCTCGCCGCCGGCAAGCGCCTGCCGCCGTCCGGCCTCGACTGCTCCGACCAATGCCATCGTTGCATGTCCCCGCTCACGGTGCACGCCTCTGGCAAGGTCTCATGGCCGGAGACGCACTGTAGCGCTGACTCCGCGCTCGCCGTCGCGTCGCCGCCGCGGACCGCCGGACATTTCCGCCGCCGCCGTTGCCCACCGGTCCAAAGTGCGACTTTTGCGCCCCCGCGTGCTCCTTTTTCCTCCCTTGGCCTGTCTTCTCGCTCGCCCACGCGCGCCTGCGGCTGCAGCACGCCTGCGCGCCGCGTTGACGCCGCGCACGGCGCCAACACGGCCGCGGCAAGCCTCTGTCGCCGCGAGACGTCACCGAGCTCCCCCAGTCTCCATCTCGTGCTTCCCGAGCACCCTTCCACTCCCCTCTCACTCCTACTTAAGCTCCCAACAGTTCCCCTCCCTTCCTCGCCGGAAAAACGCTCGCCGGAGCAAGCAGAGGCGCCGCCGAGCTCGTTCACGTGCACAGCCCTCTCCACTGCTCCCCCGGCCAAACCAAGGCTCTCTCGAGCTTCCCCATCCTCCACTGCCACTCCCCGACCCTTTCCCGACCCCTCTCCGCCACCGCAGCCACCGGCGTAGCTCGCCGGAGTTCGCAGGGCTTCCGCCGCCGAGCCGCGCACGTGCACAGCTCGCTACGCTCCACCTCCGGCCGAACCGAGGGCACCATTAGTTTCCTCGTGCCACGCTGGTGCTCACCGACCGCTTCCCCGAGCCTCTCCGACCCCGACGTCGCCGGTAGCCGCTCGCCGGAGCAAGCCGAGCCGCCACCGCCGTCGTTGACCTTGTTCCCGGCCATCCCCGACCTTGAGACCTAGCTCAAACGAATCACGGTGAGCCCCTCTCCATTTTCCCCCACTTCCCCGGCCCGGTCTCGCCGCCGTTTGGCCGGCGTAACCACGCCGGCGAACTCGAGGACACGGTTGTGTCTTCAACCTCTTTCCAGGGGGCTGCGCGCAAAATGTAGGGACCTGTCCGTAAGGGTTTCAAAAACTCTAGGGTCAGCCGCGTAAAATAGATTCTATATTTTTGGATTAATTCGCTGAGAACTTCAAAAATTCGTAGAAAATCGTAGAAAAATCAGAAAAATGCCAAACCAATTTTGTAGTTACCAGTGAATCTAGAAGAACAAATTCTTCCTTTGCACCTCACCTAGTTGAGCTGTAGATTTTGAAATATAAATTCATTTCAGTTTGAGCACATTTCATCATAGTTCAAAATCTACACATGCACTGGAGCTGAGCTTTGGATAGGTTGTTAGGGTGATTATCATTAGCTTAATGCGCAAAGGGTGCACAAAAATTCCCAGTGGATTTAGGGTTATGATTTTCCAAACATATACCCTGCTGTTTTGGCAAATAAATCACAGAAAATAATGTACTCAGTGAATAATCATCTCCTTCACACAGGAACTAAATCAAGACATAAGAAACCTTAGAAAAATGAAAATGGTAATTTTTGGACACGGGAAAATGGCTAAATCATTCTTGGTAGTTTTAACATGGTGAAATTCCACAAAAATAATCATAAATCAAAATCACATGCAAACTTGCAGAGAGGTCACCCTTGGTACCCTAAGTCACTGTGCCAAGTGGTTTGGACAAAACCCTTGTAGTTATTTTTGTAGGAGTTTAGTTTGATTTTAGACAAAAAGATAAGAATAATTTTAATAAATTATAGAAAAATGATCTTGAGCCAAATTTTGAGCTAAGCTCCTGCCTTGGCATGAGCAAGCCTCTGGCCAAATGGTACATGAAAATAAATTTTCTAAGTTCACCTTCTGAATAATAGAAAAGGGACTTGAAGGAAAGAAAAGAGAAGAAAAAGGAAGGAAAAGAGAAGAAAAAGAAAAGAAAAGAGAAAAACCTAAAACTCTAAAATCAAAGTAAAGGTTCAAAATAAAAAAGGTATATTCACTTATAATTAATGTTTATCCTTTCCAACTCACTAAACAAGATTTAAATAAACACTCACTATTTAAATCTCGATACTTAAGCATTCACGCATTTCATGTAGATTCGGGTCTCGCCGACGGAGTCTACGAGCTAGTCCCCGCTGCCGAGGAGATCGCCCAGGAGTCCGAGGTGAACGTGGTGCACGTGGACCCGAGCCCTGAGCAGGAGTACCGCTTCGAGCCGGAAGGCAAGCCCCGGAGCATAACCTAACTTTACTTACGCAATTTATTTGATTATATGTTTGTGCATTTAAGTTTCAAGGAGTTGAATGAAACCCTAGGTTGCATGATCATAGGTTCCTTTGATTGAACACTAGTATGTTAGGTTCGATAGTTGCTATGCTTAAGAACGATAGAAGTCGAGTGTTTTCCGACACTCGCGAGATATAGGAGTTGTATGACTACTCATATCAGAAACACTAGAGATGATGGGCGGATGATTGCAGATACCCGTCTATCGATGTTTTAAGTGGAAACATGTGGTACTTTTGTGTCAAGCATTTGAACGTACCACACATATGCACGGTTTATGGGACCGGTAAGTCCCGGTATCCGATTGATGCGAGCAGGTCCGACAGCTCTCTGTCTTGGAAACGTTATCCCATGGGCACATGAGGGTAGTTGCGTGAGTCCCAGTAGTGGTAAACCTTTACCTGAGGCAGTGGGACTCGGGAGCCACTCGCAGAGAGAGGAGAAAGGATTGGGGTGTGTTGGCATTTCCAACCATTCCGTATGTATGGGTTTTCCCTGGCCAGGTAGTAAATTCGGTTCGAACTGTCCGCTTCTCGCGGTTAATGAGACTGCTTGACCGATGTATGACATATTATGAAGTGGAACTTGGAAGGATGAAATCTTTGTATGAAATAATTGTATTGCAAAACTTGATTGTTTAGCTAGGCTCACCTAGAATGGATAGACTAAAGAATTAAAAATCAAAATGAAGAAGTTAGAAAACAGCTTAGTCGCTTTTGGCAAAAGAACCCCACTAGCCAAACAGCCTCTCATCGTAGGAGTCGGTGATGTAGTGATCACCAGTCGGTTAAGTCTTGTTGAGTATAACTAGTATACTCAGCCTTGCTTGTGGCTTAAATTTTCAGGACCGTCCCCTCAGGAGGTAGCTGCCTCTATGGCTTGGGCCTCCCAGCTTCCTCCTGGTTACAGCATCGAGTGGGAGCCGACCTCTCCCGAGGATTGTGAGGAGTAGCGTCACGGCTGACTTCATCGTGACGATACTATGGATCGTCGCTAGTATCTCGTTTACTTTCCGCTGCATGAACTCAAACTATTTACTTATCATTTCAATTTGGTTGTAATAACTCTAAGACTTGTTGTAAATTGAATTGTGGAATGATGTGATCTTTGGAACTCACCTTGGAGTGAGTGTATGGACGGACGATCTTCAGTAGCCGTTGGTCGAGCTTGACTCGACGGTCGAATCCGCATTGGGAACATTTTCGTGTATTAGCACCAACGGAGGGTGAAATATACTTAAGTGGGCCCATTTCTCGGGTGAGATCGCTACAATTATGTTGGGGTGCACCAACGGGGAAGTTTCATTACGCAATAGTACCACAAATGATCATCATTGTAGCTTCTATTATTGTTTCTTATAATATTAACCATTTTCTTTGTAGGTGCACTTAAATATCGATCTCTTCGGGAAATTACAAACACACCCCAGAATTTGCAGCGAGAAAGTTTAGTTGCAAAATAAAAAAAATCACTGCATGTAATTGTGGAAAAAGTCTATATCACCCTCTAACCTATGGAGGTTGGACTACATAGCCCCCAACCTATGAAACGGTCTATATCACCCCCCTGAACTTCTCAAAACCAATCAAATTACCCCTTAAAGCAGTTTTAAAAAATCATAATAAATCACAGAAAAATCATAAAATAAAAAATCCAATTGTGTTGGACTCCAAATGAGTAGATATACACATTGAACATGTAATATGGTATGATTTAGTACATTTTTTTCACTATAGCTTTAGATCTATGCTTTTCTCCATAGTTGTAGAAAAATACATTAAAACATATCATATTATGTGTTCAGTGTGTATATCTACTCATTTGGAGTCCAACACAATTTGATTTTATATTTTATTATTTTTTTGTGATTTACTATGATTTTTCAAAATTGGTTTAGGGGGTAATTTGATCGGTTTTGAGAAGTTCAGTGGGTGATATAAACCGTTTCATAGGTTGAGGGGTTATGTAGTCCACGCTCCATAGGTGGGGGTGTGATGTAGATTTTTTCCTTTAATTGTACTTGGTTATTGGAACGCTATCTGCCAACTTACTAAGTATAGTACTTTCTGTGAGTCCTGAAATGTGGTTTATCTTAGTTACGTTATGTCCATCTTGGTCCTCCATGCATGGTCCATCACAACATCAACATCAGGAGAGGCGGCGATGTCGAAACGAAACGACGGTTCGCTGTATATGATGCCACCTATGGTTATATTAATATGATGGTGTTGGGGATGCGGCCTTCGGACTAGGCACCGAAGGACAGGAACAAGCGTACTTAACCACTTCTACAGGGCCCGGACTCAGCATTCGACGCGAGACGTTCGGTCCTAAAGGCGAAGAGGTAGAAGGAACGAAGGCCAGCGGAGCCCCTTGAAGGGGCCAGCGAAGGCCAAGAGGGGCCCGAAGGGATATGGCGGAGCCTACATTTCTCGAAGTCAGACGTGCCCGAAGGAGGAAGCGACTGAGGGTTCAGTCAAAGGGAGTGGTTGAGTCAATGCTGTACGGAGAATGTGTATGTACTGAAATGCCCGTGTAAAGCAGGAAATATTCCTTCCCGTTGTAGGGAAAAGACTATCATGACACCACGGCCCATGAGCCCGGACTATATAAACACGAGAAATATACTGCATGGGGATGATTAATTGACCCCCCTGACGTGACTTCCCCATATTTGTGTTCGAGTTCACCCTTCGTTCAATACCAACAGATGGCTCTGATAGGATTTGGCCATGACAAGGGAAAAGGTCCCATGGGCTATGACAAGTTAGGACAGGTTGATCATGCATAGCCGTACAATGACATTTTGGCAAATAAAAACTCTATCAACCCCCATGCTGATGTGCACCAACGACCATCGCTCCATGTAGGTGTCATTGGATCAGAGGGCAACAAGCAACTCTACTAAGACTCTTAAGACGAAGCTTTGATGATAGGGTTATTGTTATCCATAGTGTCGTCCTCATATGGTGGCCTTGTGGGTCTCCTGGCAGTATACGACAAGAACTTCAACACAAGAGGAAATCAAGCCCAACCCTGCATAATCTCTTGCCATCAAAGGGCAACAATTAAGCAATCATCGTGCCAGCACGCACATCTGCACCCATGGTGCTCATGCAAAGTCTATGAGTAACAATGACTCTGTCTTAACCTTCTCTTTTTCTCCTTTTAAAAGTGGCGCGTCCCATTGGAGCAGTTGCTATCTAGCAGCACTGGCAAAACTCCATGCTGACACTTTGTCCCTAACCCTGGCAGACAATTTACTCGACCCAATCATGATGTCCTGTAGAATGTTGTCGATGGATTCCTGTAACACCCTGAACACTTGTGCTGGACATGAACACGAGCAGTAGGGATTCGTTAGACGACTGTTTTCTGTTGCTGTGCTCCCTGTTGTCTCTTATCAAAAATGGACTCAACAGCATGCAGAGCAGAATTTTTTTCTCGAAAAGATTTGCATAGCAGAAACACAAGTAGAGGAATAGGACAATAGTACAATGTACTTGTACTGTTACAGGTAGCCAGATGTAACGTGTGACTTGACTAGATTTGGCTCTATATATACAAGGACCTGCCGACTGCCAATCATTGTCTCATTGGGCTCCTTTTTGTGTAGAGTCAGTTACAAGGTCACATACAGCTGCAGTTGCAATGTTCATGGGATGGAATAGCTTCTGCACATGGAGAACTTCTGTAGGTAGAGTGTACTCAACTACTAGTCATGGTAGATACAAGTAGAAGTGTGCCTTTCTGCCAAACAGTAGCTGCTAGAACTACAACAGTACCGTTACTCATGGTACAGATATGCAAGCAGTTTACGATTCGCTGTGGTACAAATTTGTTACTTCTCGCATATTTTAAACCCGTAGAAAATTTCAAGCAATGCATATGAGCGAGCATCTCTTTTTTTTTTCTTTGTTTAAGTAATGAACATCAATCTCCTAAATTCGTTTGATCATGATAAAAGAGATTTCACGAAATCCTCAATCTGAATTATTGGGAAAAAACATCTAAGGAAAAGGGCAGAATCGCTAAAGATGGTTGCGTATCTACTAGAATGCATCATGTGTCTTTTCTTTCTTTCTTTTTTTTTTGAGGGAGGAGCCTTTTCTCTCTTTTTTTTCTTTTTTGAGAACAATGTGCCTTTTCTTTTCTGTCGTCCACAAACTGCAAAAAGGAGGATTCTTCCAAGGCCCTGGGCCCGCAAACTGGCCTGAAACTACATCTTTGTGGCCCACGTATATATCTATCTGTGTGCACCGATCGAGCAGCCCATGGGCCCAGACTGTCTGCCAATTAGTCCAGATTTATCTTCCATTTGTGGCAGTAAAACAAAGTTGTACCGATATGTCCTCAGTCCTCTCAACAAAAGTAGACCCCCTTTTTGTTGCACGATATGTGATTACTTGCCATCATGTTCCACGATCCCCAATTATTGTTCATGGCTAATCGTCTTTTAATTTGTTGGTGCTCTTTTGTTATTGGACATGATGGGTGTTAGGTATTTGATTTGGATGCGGCTAAGATTACTCCATTAGGATATGTATTGCTGTTCAAACCCTACATTTGCATGTTTGTTTTTTTAGATATATATGACATGACGGCATATCAATGGAAATATGGGTGGATAGCTACTGTCTCAACCAGTTTTGAGTGGCTGTGGTGCCTTGGTATGATTGCTCGATGGGATTAAATGGTGTCTACGAGCTACGTGTCCTTGTACGTGTACCATTTTGAGGTGTAATGTGATGTTTCTACGTGAAAATCCTGATCAGATTCATATTTGATTGGACGGCGGATGTAGTCTCCAAGGTCGCCTTTTGCCTTTGAGACATCGCCTTTTTTTTTGTTAGTTTTTGTTGGTGCGTTGGAGATGGGATTTGTCTTGGATGCTTTGTGTTGAGGCACTGTAGTACTAATTCATTGATGTAGGTCGTCATCACCGACTTGTTTGCCACTAATATATTCCCATATGTGCTTTCCCCGTCAAGAATGTGGGTAAATGTTGGACTTTCTAGTGAATCATCCACATCCTATTGTAGCGCGAAAAGAATGGTGGCTATGGATGGATTCAATAAAAAAGTCTTAGCCCACTAATAACAATATAAAACACAAAAAAGGAGTAGAAATGTGTGTCCTCACTATGCATCGCATGGGTCCTTCCTGATAGTAGCAAAAAAAAGCATCTATGGTATACGATGGTTCTAAGCTGAATATCTATATATAGCAGTGGATGAGTGCTGTACCTCTATTATTTTAAAAATTCTTAAAATCAAATTGTACTTGTATGCAAATGAAGTTTCTGTGCACTTATACTGAATTATGAACAGGAAAAAAAATTCAATTTCTATAATGCTGAACACTAGACACTTCTGCTTGAAATGAAGCCTAATTATTAGCATTATTACATACGTGAAAAATCAAGCTTGAGACAACTAGTAGATTTAAGATGTTTACTAAAACAGCTAACAAGTTGATCATGCTTTAGCAAGTATAATCATATGGCATAGAAAGCGTTGAGAAATGTTACTAGGAGTTTCAGCTTCGCCATGAGTAGACGCAGAGCCTGTCTGCTGGGGTAGTCACCAGGATCTTGCACAACCACGATTTGAATCTTCTTCTCGTCATGTGGAATTCTCCTATAGGGCCTGATTGGTTTCTTGCACGGCCCCGTCTGCATCGCATCATCAGCGAGCCAAGCTCCTCGGCCAGGCTGACGGTATGCAAAAGTGACACATGGCCATGGGGGAAATCCCGAAGTTACTGTTCATGGAGGGGAAATCCCGAGGTTACTGTTCGTGGAGGGAAAATCAAGTTTTGGGTCCACAAATTGATGATGTGGTAACAATTTAATTCCTTTGGGACCATCCTTTTGAGAACTGTTGGGTGGATGAATATTTTTTTCTTTCCAATAATTTATTGCAAAGTCTCAAAATCAGGTTATTAGGGCTTTATATTTTTTAGGTATCGAGAATTTAATGATAATCATCGAGATACCACACGCAACCAAACCCTAGGAGATAAGCTCTTGAAAGATAGCATACATACTCCCCCGATTCAGTTTTATATATGCTCCGGTTGTCCACAATGGATCTGCATATCCCTATTTAATAAGGGTAAAGATGAAAAACTAAGCCCTCATTAATGACTCCTCTAAGGGCAGGTATAGTGGGCCGGCGCAAACCAATGGGAGGAGAGAGAAATAGAGAGAGAAGCAGGCGGGCGTTTTGCAACTCGCCGGCTTCAAGTGGGCGTATGCACCTTTGTGGGGCCGTCAATGTCATTCCTATCCTCCTATTGGCATGTGGGGCCTGACCACAGCTAAGCCGCAAGACGCCGGAAACGGGCGTAACTATTAGCTTTGCCCTAATATTGAACCGGAGGGAGTACGTATCCAACAACGAATAATTGGGCGACTTGCAAAGAAAAATGATTATTTTCTTTTCAAATACCTCCAAAGAGGTCTTGCCGGTTGCTTTTGTTGATGATCTACGTAGACTCGTAGAGACACCCAAATACTTTCCAGTTTCAGAGGAAGAAGTGGTTGTCCGAAATGGACAGAGAGAAAATGTCACGAATTAAATTGACCTACAAAGCACCATCATTAATGAGGAAATGGACAACTCATAGAGGTCACCGTTGCTGTCAATCCATCTCTTGGTCTGTGAAACTCCCATCGATCTATCTCAGCCGGGGTTGGTGGTTGTAACCTGTAGCAATGTAACTCTTGGTCCGTGATGAACCACGGCTGATTTTGGCTTCTTTGCCGCCGGTGAGGTGGACGAGATTGGGATGGAGATAGAGAGCGGGAAATGGCGTCGACTCTTCTTCGTCGCCGGCGCGCTGCCTTTTTCTCCCACAGTGACCACCGCCGCAGGCTGCTACGGCCATGGCAGGGACAGGGAAGGGCTCGTCCACGTCACGGGTCAAGCCGCCATGGCCGCCGTCTCTATCTGTTGTTCGCACAACAGTGGAAAAAATCCTACCAGTTTAAAATGCGTAAATGGGATGCTTAATCAGTGATACTATTTTTTTTTTGCTACTGTCAAAGAACAGATGATGCTCTGCCATGGCTCCATTGCTAACATCTTGTCATGGTAGGATACAGGGTTCAGTCTATTTTCTCTTTTTTTTATAAAAAAATTCGAGTTGGCTAGGATAACCAGTATTTAAACTTTTTAGTGTAATTTGAAATTTTGAATGGATTTCATCAGAATAAACAATGCAGTTTTTTTAAATCGAAAACCATGCAATTATCAATATAGTAAATATTTACCAGGGTGACGGATAGAACTGGAAGCCTCTGATTTTGAGCAATTTTACCCCGAGGATACATGGGAAACAGAGCACGTACCCTGTAAATCTCTGCACTGCACTATAGCTGTGCAGCTACTTGTTTTGCTGCCAGATACAGAATCCTCAATAAGTGGCTGCTTAACATCGACTGGCTAATCTCATTCATACTAGCAACGTCGATCTCTACTCTTCAAAGCATCTCTTCTACATTTTTAATGCTATGTTTACTTCCAGCAGATATATTAACATTCTTAGCAGGATTGAATTTAGACAGGGATAAGGAATGGCTCGTGCCATGTTCATTGGCTCATTGTCCTCTTCTTTTGGGGTGTTCGGCTGCACTGCAGCCCGGCTACAGCTGCAGCTGCTTGAGCTGCGGGCACTGTAGCAAATAATAGAAGCAGCCGCAGTGCAGCTGCAGTGTAGCGTAGCCGAACACCCCTTTGTTTTGCCGTATGAATGTGCCTAGCATGTTACACCTACACGTAGTATCCCCTGGTCCATCACTTGTCTCAGCAGGTTTTATTGCCGAAGCATTACTTGATTTGCGAGGCAAAATAAAGCATCCATTGTAATATCTTTGTGCTCTCTTCCCTTCATTATTCCAGCTGCAAATATATGTTAACCTAGGAGAAGGATCTAATGGCAAGTTCAGCCATGTTTTTTTCCCCTAATAATCTAAGATTGGTAATGATGTGAGAATCTGAGATTGCTGATGATGTCAGAATCTGAGATTGCTCGTGATGTCAGAGACGATTGTTTCCATTGGGAAGAAGAATTATTACAGGATGGTGCAATGGGTCGAAAAGGGCCTAGGGGAGTTGTGCAGAGTAAACTCTCGTTTTCAGGTGTCTCAGTCTTCATTTTTCTTTGACTAAAAATCCTCTCACATACAGTCAAATATCAGAAATTAAATGACAAGCGTAGAATTTGTAAGCACGGTCCACATCCACAGGTTCAACTTTTGGTTTTCAGCAGCCAAATGATGTTTTACTAGTCTTCTGACTGTCGCAACTCAATTTTCAGGGATTAGTGGCTCAGGGCTTGTTTGGAATGTTGAAAGGAAAGACCCATGAGTAGGAAGAACAAGTGGCAAGTTTTGAGTACCTGTTACCTCTCCATTGCAGTATATATATCTTCTCGTGAGGAGTATTAATTCGTGCAAATGGAGATGCTACTATCTACAGTCCTTGGTGAGGTGACCACTAGATGCATCAATTTCATCATCAGCAAATGCCCCAAGCCACAGGTGCTTGATGTGGACGACCATCTCAGAAAGCTCCTGCTCAGGGCACAGGTCATCATCGACGAGGCCATGGGACGGCACATCACAAATCACGCCATGCTCCAGCAGTTGGACATGCTGAGAGACGCAATGCACCGAGGTGATTACATACTTGACACATTCAGATACCAATCTCACGATGATGACTCCAAACATCAGGTTGTGAGTCGTCATTCTTCATCCCTGTCCAGAATGAATTCTCTGAAAGGTTTCTGTTCGTCCACTAGAGAGACACAGATTTTGGAACAACTGCAATGGGCCTATGACTCTTTGAACTCTATGGTTGTTGATGTGGAAGGTCTGGTTGTTTTCTTGGTGAGCTACCCTCGCATGTACCGCCAGCCTTATAGCATGCATCTACTGTTGGGAAACTGCATGTTTGGCCGACAGATGGAAGCAGAGGTTGTCCTCACATTCCTATTGCACAAACAACATAGTGGTGCTGAAGAATTGGAGGTACTGCCAATTGTTGGCCCTGGTAAAGTTGGTAAGAGCACCCTTGTCTCTCATGTTTGCCATGAAGAAAGAGTCCGTAATCATTTTTCAGAAATTGTGTTCTTGAATGACCATGATTTCAAAGATGGGAAGTTATCCAATCTTGTGGAAGGATTTGAGAAGAAATATCACAATTTCACATTGAACAAAGATTGGCGAATGCTACTTGTTGTTGAGGTGATTGAAGACTTCAATAAAGGTGAGTGGAAGATGCTGTATGATGCTTGTAAACGGTGCATGACTAATGGCAGTAAAATCATAATCACAAGCCGGTCGGACAGGATCATAAAGCTTGGAACAAGCAAGCCAGTAATACTGAAACTTCTGTCCCAGGAAGCATACTGGTACTTCTTCAAAACACTTACATTTGGAAGCACAGACCCTGTGATGCACCCGAGGCTTTCATGCTTAGCAATGGAAATAGCCAGTATGCTGAATCGATGTCTCTTTAGTGGAGCCGGAACTATCGGTGTGCTGAGAAATAACTTTAACATCAGTTATTGGTGCAGGGTTGTAATTTTTTTGAGATGGTTCATGAAATGGCATGAGTCCAAATTCAGTGAGCATCCATCTGATGCTCTGAACCAAAATAGACCTACACATCTTGGGAGAATGGTTAGTACTTCTGAAGAGATTGTGGTTTACAATCAATATGAGTGCTCTTCACAAGACGAGGTTCCGAAGATAGAATTCCCAAGCGTGATGTATGGAAGCGTTAAGCCTTCTGGAAGATTTGAAACCCAAGTATTGAGGTCTACAATACCTCCCTACTACAGCTATATCTTCACTTGTGAGATTCGAGATCTGAAAACTACAACTGCTAAGAGGAAGCGTTCTTAATTCTGTCATTTTGAAGCTTATATATGTGTGTATCAATCTGTACATGTTTCGATTGGGTGCCACTACTCGCAAGTTATAAACATAGTAATAAAAAATGATGTTACCATGTCACGTGTTCTGAATGGGTGTGTCGGTGTCTTCTCACATGTTAGTGATGGTTACCAGAATAATGAATTACTTAACACAAATTTTTTCTTGGTGTAAAAGTAAACCACAATGTACTAGCATTTGGCTTGCCCATGAATGCCACGGCCCTAGTCGTGGCCCAAAACTCTCTTTGTATTCTTCAAAATTTTCCATGGGCCAACTATATTTTCTTTGAATTGGACCTTAGTCTATCGGCCGGCGTGGCACATTCTCTCTCTGTTCGTCCCTCGCCAGTCACCCCGAGCCCTACCGTCTCATGCCAACCTGACCCTGACGCCCACACGCACTGCGCCGCCGGCCTCCGCATGGTGCGCTCACGACTACACGAGCGTTGCCACCGGTGCTGCAGCTCCCCGGTGTTCCAGAGGACACTATGTGGCTCCAATGCGCTGCAAAGAAGCTATGTGTTATGCTACGCGCCTATGCCCAGCGATTCAGCAGCGAACTGGCAACCTCCGTGAGCGGTCCTTCAACAGTTTCAGTTTGGCACTTCCCTTTGTCAATTCCATTTCTCAAAACCTCTGTTCCTCTGTCAAGTTCTTTTAAGGCTCATGCATTATTTAATTCTGGATGCAAGATTTGACACTGATCGAGAACTTGTGAAGGAGACCCTTGGCTCCTCCAGCGGCTGTTTTCTGATGGTCAATGAAAGGTGCAAAATTGCAATTACAATATAATTTCAGTACCCTTTTAGGCTGCTAATACTTTAGAAATTTTTAATATGCATTAGTATTTATTTATAAATAAAATATTGAAATGTATCCACGTATGGTTGTATCTAGCCGATATCACGCGCAACATATAGTCTAAGTCATGCTTTTTAATTATCTATGTGCGCTATCGCTATCCTTATATTGTCATGTGGGATATTTTTGGTGGTTTTATTTGCTTTGACAAGTGGCTCTAGGCGTGGAAATGGTTTTGGTCCGCCGCCGTGGACCAAGAAACAGAGAGGTATCTGGGAGTAAGTACACCCATGATTGCAGAGATGATGACGGCCGCTGTTGTGAAAATACTATGATTACAAGATGATGTAAGGGGCCAGAAGTGGTCGTAGAAGAGTTAAATACTGTGTAAAATCCCTTTCCACCCGAGGTTATATAATGTAAAGTCCTCAATTGTAGCTGATGCATTATCTTCATTTTTCTTTGACTAAGTCTCCCGCGCAGTTCTATGGTTCACGTCTATTCTCAGCTTCTACTCTATATTTGACAACCATAACTGACGGGCGAAAGGAGCCCCAAAAGTCAAAAGAAAAAAAGAAGTATTGTTGGACTATTGACTGTTGTACTGGACTCACCTTTTGCATGACCTGAACAAGTATATTGTTGCTCCTATAACATTGTTGCTCTCCTTATTAAGAGTTTTCATTAAGGGACATCTCGTGCCATTCCACAGCTCGCTGGTTATTTTTGCCTCCATCTACTACGTTTCTTTTCCTTAGGGGAGAGAGTTCCCAATGGACATTCTCCTTTCTGTGCTTCTGGGGGAGCTGACCACTAGATCCATAAATTTCTTAATCAGGAAATGCTCCAAGCCATCGGTGCTGGAAGTGGAGGATCGCCTCCACAGGCTTTTGTTCCGCGCACAAGTTATCGTTGAGGAGGGCATGGGACGGCATATCACAAACCAAGCTATACTCCTCCAGCTGAACATGATGAGGGATGACATGCACCGAGGACATTTTGCGCTCGACACTTTTAGATGCCAATCCAAAGAAGTTGTAAGTCAAACTTTGTCTCTCCCCAAAGTAAATTCTGTGAAAGGTTTGTGTTCCTCCAGTAGAAACACAGAAATTTTGGAACAGCTACGAAAGGCGCTAGAAAATTTGAGTTCCGTGATCAATGATGCGGAAGAGATGGTCATGTTCTTGATGAGTTGCCCTCGCTTGTCCAGACAGCCATATAGCATGCATCTCCAGCTTAGCAACTGCATGTTCGGCCGCCAGATGGAAACTCAATATGTAATCAACTTCCTATTGTACACACAACCTCATGATTCTGAAGAAATGGAGATCTTGCCGATTGTTGGTCCAGGTAGAGTGGGCAAGAGCACCCTTGTTGCTCATGTTTGCAAGGATGAAAGAGTCTGTGATCATTTCTCACAAATCATATTCTTGCATGGCAATGATTTTACAGATGATGACCTCACTAAGTTAAGAGAAGGACGTGCAATGAAACCTCAAAGTCATATGTCAAACTTGAACAAAGATGGGAGATTGCTTCTTATTGTTGAGTTAGTTGGTGATCTCAATGATGACACATGGAATAGGTTGTATTTTGCTTCTAGACAGTGCATGCCAAGAAGTAGTAAAATCATAGTCACAAGCCAGTCTGAAAAGATAATGAAGTTTGGAACAACACAAGCTTTAAGTCTGAAGAACCTATCGCATGAAGCATTTTGGTACTTTTTCAAGACACTGACATTTGGAAGCATGAATCCTGAGATGCACCCAAATTTTGTGCGGCTGGCCATGGAGATAGCCAGGATGCAGAGTGGATGCCTCATTGGAGCAAACATCACCGCTAATTTGTTAAGAGACAACTTTGACATCCGCTTTTGGTGCAAGGTGTTGGCTTTCTTGAGAGGGCACATGCAGAAGCATATATCCCAATTTGGTGAGCATCCATATGATCTTATAAGTGAAAACAAGCCCGCACATCTTGGGATAATGGCCGCACCTTCTGTTGACCTTATGGTTTATTGTCAGTACGAACGCTCTTCACAAGAGGAGGTTCCAAGTATAAACATCAACGATGTGATGTATGGAAATGTTAAACCTCACGGGAAATTTGAGGCCCTTGCATGGAAGTCTCAGATACCACCCTACTATAGCTATACCAGCACCTGTGAGATTCAGAAACTAAAAGGAACAACTGCCAAGAGGAAGCGTTCTATGAAATGTGAAGTCACACTTTGTTAATTTTTAATGCCAAGTTATGTAGGAAGAAGATATGAATGCGTGTGGAGGTTTGTTAGGGTGCTTGGAAGGAACCTGAGGTTCCTCCAAAATGATTTAATCTGAACCATGCGATCTCAAGTGGTGTGTTTTTTCATATAAGGGGTGATATAGTACTTTTATGTTTTCTAATTAAGTCAAATACCTCTTCGATCTATTCAGTCACAATTCCTTTCGCCTCGGGGGGTCGCCGCCTACGTCCGCTCCCCTTCCACCTGAAGGGTTTCGCCGGCACGAAGTAGCCCTTCGCTGCTATGGAACCTGATGCCATGCAGCTGGAGCTCACGGTGGCCCAGTGCATCGACAAGGGTCCGCACAACACAAGGAGCAGGCTAGGCGCTGATTCGTTAGGTCGCCAGGCGGTTCACCGGTCGTGAACCAATGCGCCGACTAGCAGTCGCCGGCGCCCGCCTCGTTCGACATGACGTCATGACAGGGAGGTGTCGAGCCGCGTGCGATGGTGCCAGCCAGAGACGGAGGGAGAAGAGAGGGATTTGGCAGGGAAAGAAATATTGGGCCATGCCAAGCAACGATAGAAGAAAAATGATGATTAGGGAAATTACTAATATGTCCTTTTAATTAATTTTGTAAATGGTTCTCCACTAAATTTGGTTCCTGGCCCGCTACATTTAGTTCCTGGCCCAGCATTTTGGTTCCTCATAATAGGTTTCTTTTATCTTTTAACCATTAGATCCAGGAAAACGAATGGTGTTATTATTTCCAAGCGTGGTAAAAATCCTCGTGTGTTTTATTTGACAGGGAGTGAAGAGTTGCCGTATTCTTGTGATATGATGTTATAGGTTATAAGATTGTTTGTAGTCATCAGAACAATTAATGAATGTTCTCGAGGCATAGATTTCAATTTTATATATAGTGAATCATTTTTCATTGGAGTTCTCCGGGAATCATCCCCGGCCCATATATGCAGTCCATGACCAACGTTTTAGATAACAAAGTTTTCAATGTTTAAAACTAATACGATGTGCATCTTTGACCAGCTACCATGATGACTGAAAAAGCTTGACTTTCATGGATTAGTGGCAAAACTGTATGGATTCTGAATATAGATTCTGAAGATTTTGTGATTGAAGATGAGGTGCGAGGAAAATCCAGGAAGATATACAGTGAGCATTGTTCAGTTGTATGATGATGTAGAGATAAATACTCGAGAGTTCACAGCATCAGCCTCGATCTCCAGCTAGGCTTCCTCGTGCACGTGGCCGCCGACGTTGTCGTTGCTCCCGGCAGCGACCTCAGCTCGGCATCTTGTCTCGTCGTCCGGCTAGTGAACAAGGCCATGGTTGGCAGCGGTCGTTGTCGAAACCAAACTTGTAGCGGTGCACCACTAACGACTACATCCATGAGTTATTATCAGCTGATTTGCTTTTATCGACATGACTCACTCACCTATGACTTGGCCACAACTAAGTCAAAGTGCACCTGCATGGACTCTTCTAACTCACGCATGCACTTGTGTACCTGATTAACAGTATGATATCTTAATTTGTGGATAAAAGTACACGGCTGTGTGACACGACTTGACCAGCAGGCACATAGCCACACACACTTCATGGCTGCCGATCTGCTTGCACATGCAAATCTTAGATAGCAAGAAATTTGCCGATTTTTTATTAGCAAACAATGAAAGAAATACACCTTAGGGGGTACAAATAACACAATGAACAAAAAAAAAAAACGCCGGCAGCGACTTGAGCTCGGCATCTCCGTCTCATCGTCGCGGTAGTGAACAGGGCCATGGTTGGCACCGTCGTTGTCGAAGTTCAACTAATGGAGAGAGGAAGGGTGCGGCTTGCTGCTGTGGTTGCCTCTCGGCTCTCGCTGTGAGGAAAGGATTAAGAGAGGAGAGAGCTGCTCCGGTTCGCTGCTGCGTGTGGAGGTCACGGAGCTGGAAGGGGCTACTGCTGCTCGCTGCTTTTCCGGTGGAGAGCCTGCATGTGTAGCATGTGTAGGGAACAGGGAGAGGGAGTACGAGTGTTAATGGTGCTCTGCTGTTTGCTCTCGTGCTACTGGTGGTGGTGCTACTGCTATTGATTATCCTCTTGCAGAATTAATTGCCGGCACAGGGAGAGAGAAGGTAGCTAGGGCGCGTGCTTCGCGTGTGTACTGTGTCGCTTGGACTGGAGAGGAGATATTCTGGACGGTGGCTCTGATTGATGACGAGAAAGAGAATTTAAACTTCACTTCTTTGCTATGAGCTCAACTATTTCCTAATTAAATTTTTTTATGCACAAAACACGAGAAAATTTAATTAAAACCAAAAATGTTCTTTATTCATTTTATTTGTTGTCTTCTTATTTGTATACAGGATTTTGTGCTGTTATAATGACGTTTCGAGAGGCACACAATGCTGAAACTGATCACGCGTTTAGCTAAGCACACAGGCACTCAACTCTGAACACCGAGCACTACTTGCTAGCTAACTTCTCTCGGATGGATGGAGACATGCACAAGCTAGAACAAACACCACTTGAGAGGATTATTTTTTAGCACAGCACACCAGGTCCGACAGCACATGCATGTGATCTTTTCACCACAGCCCAAAACGCACCTGATTAACTCTTAACACAGGCAGGCTAGGCATACAGCAGAGGCACCACCAATATATCATCATGTGTGCTTTGCTAGTTCCCCAAGAAATGCGTCGACATGCTCCTTCGCGGTGACCAACAGCAGGTTGACTCCATCCATCCCCTTGCACGCTGGATGCATTATGCAAATCGGCACCGGCGGTGTCCCTCCTTCTCGCCCGTGGAACATCACCCCCGCCGGCGCACCGCCCCCGAGATCAACCTGTTCGAAGCCAACATTTCTCCATGACGTCACATGCATCAGGTCGTACCGGTCACGAAGCCCTTGCATCAGCTGGCCATTGTCAGGCAGCTGGTCCTTGGCACGCTTGACCATCCTGATGAGATCCAGGAAGCCTGCCTCGGCCACGGAGCTCCTCGTCGCGCCGGAGATAAGGCGGTCGGCACCGCAGTTGCCGTAGTAGCCATCCTTGGAACCCACATACTTGCGCATATTGCTCGCAAATGAAAGGTAAGCTGGGTTCCCTGGGTTGTTGTTGGACATGGTTGCGCGGATGTGGCATCTCCATACGATGGCGACGACGACCTCGAACACTGTGCATGGCTGTCCATCGAAGCCACCGCAGCTGAGGTAGTCATCCTTGACACATTTGATCAAGGCCGAGGGGATGGTGATGTCGAGATTGGCAGTAAGCTCCAAGCCTTGTGTCTCAGGGAATGCCAACATGGCTTGCAGCATCGGACTCGGCCATGGCTCAAGTCTGGAGACAACATCGTCCCACCTGACCGGAACCACGGAAGGTGATGGAGACCCACGGGCGAGCTCACCGACGGCGGCTAGGAATTGGGCCATCCCGGCAGCATCGGCGATGGCGTGGCTCCATGACACCCCGAGGACGTGCCCGCCGCAAGAGAACTCTGTCACCTGCACAGACAACAGAGGGTCGTCTTCGGAGCCAAAGCTCCCAAATGGGTATAAGATGGCAAGCTCGTTGCGTAGGGGGTTTATCTTTGCACAGGAGGATTCTTCCAAGATCTTGGCTTGCTTCAAGCTACAGTCCATTGATGCAGTGAGAAATTCCACACCGTCGCCGGTACAGCGGATACTGAATTCGTCACCGTCGACACCTCCTGAAGAAGAAATAATAATACGACCAGCAAAAGGGTAGTAGTGGACAAGTGCCTGGGACAGCGCCCTCTTTATGTTGTCAGTGGCCTCATGGCCCATATGCTCGAACACTAGCAATACTGTGACAGGAACCTTGACACATCCTCTATCGAAAGATGTGAGCTTTATGGTACCGTTCGTCGTCACGGCCATGGGCAGTGGCTCCGGTGGCCTGATCATGACCGCCGGCGAGGACTTCCTCACCTCAGCACCACCCATTGTTGCTGCTAGCTGTCTGTGTTAGGTGTCGATGCTCTAGCTAGCGAATTGGAAGGTATATTATTGGCCTTCAGGTTACTTCTAGCCTATTTATATAACGGTGGGACTACATCCATCTTTGATCACATTTTTTTAATCTGCAACCACCCAGATCCATAATTTATAATGATGAGACCAGTAAACAGTTTCTTTTTATGGATTAACAACCACCCAGATCCATTTATAATGATGGGACCAGTAAACAGTTTCCTTTTATGGATTAACAACCACCAACCTGGTCGATCACATGCTCAATTTGAATGTGCGTGTATGTAGGTACAGGGCCGTCCCAGCTAAACGGGGCCTGTATATGGGACTCTAGGCTGGGAATGGAAGGTTCTCTTTTTTTTCCAAGCATTGTAAAACTTCTCGTGAAATAAATAGTAAAATAATATATAATATATTGTATCGCGTAGAACATGATATAGCAAGTACCATATCTATTTAATCTTTGGTTGTATACAGTCTTTACCTAAACAACATCATTCTTTTTATGTTTCTTGAAATAAAAATCTTCAATTATAGATTCATAATCAAGTATCATACTTGTACATAGCTCCTTTTGAGATCGAGTTAATTCCTCTATCCTTTGTTTTTTCATACGCTTTAATTTTGATGACCCAGAATCATATTTTCTAGATTGATTTGCAGAATACATGGCTTCAAGAGTTCGTGTTCAACTTAAAGGATCATGCATAGAGAAGATAATAACGTCGTCCACTGGTCCATTCTAAACTACAAGTAATAAGTCTAAATAATCAACTAAAGTGTAAATAAAAAGACACCTTGCAATATGTGCCGGTAATACGTGGATCTACCGACTGCCCAGTGCTTTGTTCTCTGTTTTTTTTTTAAAAAAAAAGAAATATATTTCCTAGTTAGGTATAGGCCTTGTAAGCTGGGATTTTGCTGACTGCAAACTATTCAAGTACAGAATGTTGAACTTTAACTTTGAGACCATCACTCACTAGTCGAGAAGGATTTTCCCATCGCCTTTAATCCCGGTTGTTTTTTGACCCAGGAACGAAGCTTTAGTTTTCGACATACTGAATTAAATTACACATCTTTGAAAATAAATTTCAAATTTTGTTGATCCATATTGAAATATAAATTCATACCAAATTAGATATATCCTTATCATCATATTAGTTCTCTTAGCACCACAATAATTTTCTGACGTCAGAATTTGCTTGCCTTAAACATTTAGTACTATATGTTATACAAGTCCATGGTTTGTATAAAAACTAAAAGATAAAATTAATGATGAAAAGTTGTATTAGAACATGCCAAATTATTTTTATTTAAAGAAACAAATTCAAAAAATAGTACAAAGCAGACCTGCTTGGGTTTGTTTCGCATGTAGAAATCAGACAACGATATGATGTTTTAGCTAAGGAGGGGGGTTAAGGCTCGACCGGTCGCGCTATAGGCGACGGCGCGACCCCGTTCATCCCCCACCGCGCCTCTCTCCCATCGCGATCCTTTTTGCCAGAGAGCCACCACCCCCGTCCGTATCATCCTCCACCCCGACCGGCGGCTCTCGCCACCGTGCCGTGCCACCCACCGTCCACCCGCCGCTGGCACATCCCGCCCTCCCCTAAACTCTTTAGCGTGACACCCTCGCTGTAGCGATCTCACCCGAGAAATGGGCCCACTTAAGTATATTTCACCTTCCGTTGGTGCTAATACACGAAAAATGTTCCCAATGCGGATTCGACCGTCGAGTCAAGCTCGACCAACGGCTACTGAAGATCGTCCGTCCATACACTCACTCGAAGGTGAGTTCCAAAGATCACATCATTCCACAATTCAAATTACGACAAGTCTTAGAGTTATTACAACCAAATTGAGATGATAAGTAAATCGTTTGAGTTCATGCAGCGGAAAGTAAACGAGATACTAGCGACGATCCATAGTATCGTCACGATGAAGTCAGCCGTGACGCTACTCCTCACGATCCTCGGGAGAGGTCGGCTCCCACTCGATGCTGTAACCAGGAGGAAGCTGGGAGGCCCAAGCCATAGAGGCAGCTACCTCCTGAGGGGACGGTCCTGAAAATTTAAGCCACAAGCAAGGCTGAGTATACTAGTTATACTCAACAAGACTTAACCGACTGGTGATCACTACATCACCGACTCCTAAGATGAGAGGCTGTTTGGCTAGTGGGGTTCTCTTGCCAAAAGCGACTAAGCTGTTTTCTAATTTCTTCATTTTGATTTTAATTTCTTCAGCCTATCCATTCTAGGTGAGCCTAGCTAAACAATCAAGTTTTGCAATACAATTATTCCATACAAAGATTTCATCCTTCCAAGTTCCACTTCATAATATGTCATACATCGGTCAAGTAGTCTCATTAACCGCGAGAAGCGGACAGTTCGAACCGAATTTACTACCTGGCCAGGGAAAACCCATACATACGGAATGGTTGGAAATGCCAACACACTCCAATCCTTTCTCCTCTCTCTGCGAGTGGCTCCCGAGTCCCACTGCCTCAGGGTAAAGGTTTACCACTACTGGGACTCACGCAACTACCCTCATGTGCCCATGGGATAATGTTTCCAAGACAGAGAGCTGTCGGACCTGCTCGCATCAATCGGATACCGGGACTTACCGGTCCCATAAACCGTGCATATGTGTGGTACGTTCAAACGCTTGACACAAAAGTACCACATGTTTCCACTTAAAACATCGATAGACGGGTATCTACAATCATCCGCCCATCATCTCTAGTGTTTCTGATATGAGTAGTCATACAACTCCTATATCTCGCGAGTGTCGGAAAACACTCGACTTCTATCATTCTTAAGCATAGCAACTATCGAACCTAACATACTAGTGTTCAATCAAAGGAACCTGTGATCATGCAATCTAGGGTTTCATTCAACTCCTTGAAACTTAAATGCACAACATATAATCAAATAAATCGCGTAAGTAAAGTTAGGTTATGCTCCGGGGCTTGCCTTCCGGCTCGAAGCGGTATTCCTGCTCGGGGCTTGGATCCACGTGCACCACGTTCACCTCGGACTCCTGGGCGATCTCCTCTGCAGCGGGGACTAACTCGTAGACTCCGTCGGCGAGACCCGAATCTACACGAATGCATGAAATGCTTAAATATCGAGATTTAAATAGTTAGGGTTTATTTAAATCTTGGTTAGTGAGTTGGAAAGGATAAACATTAATTATAAGTGAATATACCCTTTTCAATTTGACCCTTTAATTTGATTTTAGAGATTTAGGTTTTTCTCTTTTCTTTTTCTTTTTCTTCTCTTTTCCACTATTTAAGTCCTTTTTCTATTATTCAAAAGGTGAACTTAGGAATATTATTTTCATGTGCCATTTGGCCAGAGGCTTACTCATGCCAAGGCAGGAGCTTAGCCCAAAGTTTGGCTCAAGATAATTTTTCTATAATTTATTAAAATTATTCTTATCTTTTTGCCTAAAATCAAACTAAAATCCTAAAAAAATAATTACAAGGTTTTTGTCCAAACCACTTGGCACAGTGGCTTAGGATGCCAATAGTGACACCTCTGCAAGTTTGCATGTGATTTTGAATTATGAATATTTTTGTGGAATTTCACCATGTTTAAACTACCAAAAATAATTTAGCCATTTTCCAGTGTCCAAAAATTACCAATTTCATTTTTCTAAGGTTTCTCATGCCTTGATTTAGCTCCTATGTGAAGGAGATGATTTTTCACTAAGTACATTATTTTCTGTGATTTATTTGCCAAAACAGCAGGGTATATGTTTGGAAAATCATAACCCTAAATCCACTGGGAATTTTTTGTGCACCCTTTGCGCATTAGGCTAATGATAATCACCCTAACAACATATCCAAAGCTCAGCTCCAGTGCATGTGTAGATTTTGAACTATGATGAAATGTGCTCAAGCTGAAATGAATTTATATTTCAAAATCTACAGCTCAACTGGGTGAGGTGCAAAGGAAGAATTTGTTCTTCTAGATTCACTGGTCACTACAAAATTTGTTTGGCATTTTTCTTATTTTTCTACGATTTTCTACGAATTTTTGAAGATCTCAGCGAAATAAACCTAAAATATAGAATCTATTTTACGCGAGGAACCCTGGAAGTTTTGAATCCCTTACAACGAGGTCCCTACATTTTGCGCTCGGCCCCCTGGAAAGAGGTTGAAGACACAACGAGGTCCTCGAGTTCGCCGGCGTGGTTACGCCGGCCAAACGGCGGCGAGTCCGGGCCGGGGAAGTGGGGGGAAATGGAGAGGGGCTCACCGTGGTTCGTTTGAGCTAGGTCTCGAGGTCGGGGATGGCCGGAAACTTGGTCAGCGACGGCGGTGGCGGCTCGGCTTGCCCCGGCGAGCGGCGACCGGCGGCGTCGGGGTCGGAGAGGCTCGGGGAAGGGGTCGGTGAGCACCAGCGTGGTACGAGGAAGCTAATGGTGCCCTCGGTTCGGCCGGAGGTGGAGCGTAGCGAGCTGTGCACGTGCGCGGGCGGCGGCGGAGAGCTCGGTTAACTCCGGCGAGCTGCGCCGGCGGCTCTGGTGGGGGAAGCGGGTCGGGAATGGCTCGGTGAGTGGCAGTGGAGGATGGGGAGGCTATTGCGCGCCTTGGTTTGGCCGGAGGAGCAGCGGAGAAGGCTGTCCGCGTGAGCGAGCTCGGCGGCGGCTTTGTGAACTCCGGCGAGCGATTTCGGCGCGGAAGTGAAGGGGGAACTGTTTGGGGCTTTAAGTAGGAGGGAGAGGGGAAGGGAATGGTGCTCGAGCAGCACTGGATGGGGCTGGGGCAGCGCGGCAACGGCTCGCGGCGGCAGCGGCTTGTCGCGGCCGTTTGGCGCCTTGCGCGGCGTCAGCGCGGCGCAGGCGAGGACGGCAGGCGGCAGGCGCGCGTGGGCGAGCGACGAGACAGGGCGAGGAAGGAAAAAGGAGCACGCGGGGGCGCAAAAGTCGCGCTTTGGACCGGCGGGCAACGGCGGCGACGGCAAAACCCGGCGGTCCGCGGCG
This sequence comes from Digitaria exilis, assembly GCA_015342445.1. Classification (NCBI taxonomy): domain Eukaryota; kingdom Viridiplantae; phylum Streptophyta; class Magnoliopsida; order Poales; family Poaceae; genus Digitaria; species Digitaria exilis. The sequence goes on from JACEFO010002577.1 coordinate 45,153, forward strand.
GCGACGCGACGGCGAGCGCGGGGTCAGCGCTACAGTGCGTCTCCGACCATGAGACCTTGCCAGAGGCGTGCACCGCGTGCGGGGACACCCAGCCATGTCACTTGTCGGCTCAGTCGAGGCCGGACGGCGGCAGGCGCTTGCCGGCGGCGAGCGCGGCACGCGCGGGCGCGGCGCTGGCATCCCGTGAGCGCGCCGTGAGCGGCACAAAGGTCAACTGATTGGCATGGCTCAAATTCCAAAAATTTGAACTGAACTTCGAAACGTGTCAAATTAAAAGTTGGGGTTTGGGAGGTGGGACACAACTTTCGAGCTTGGACCAGGCGCTTCGACCATGCGCTTCGAGCTTGGACCGCAAGCTCGAGCTTGCCGAGCCTCGAGCGTGACGGAAACGCCGCTCGAGGTTGAATGCCCCCCTCGAGCTTGGCTGCGGAACCTCGATGGTGACGGAGTGAATTCCCCCTTCGAGCTTGGCTACGGAACCTCGCTGGTGACGGAAACGCCGCTCGAGGGTGAATGCCCCCTTCGAGCTTGGCTGCGGAGCCTCGAGCGTGACGGAAACTACTGGCTAGGCTCGATCGTCACGGACTAGGCTCGATCGTCACGGACATACTGGCTAGGCTCGATCGTCACGGACATACTGGCTAGGCTCGATCGTCACGGACATACTGGCTAGGCTCGATCGTCACGGACATCCCCGCTCGAGGGTCATCAAGCGGAACGAACGTCGTGGCGAGGTTTGTCGTGAAGGGCTGTATTTGTGATGACAACAGTTCTTATTGTCGGAGATTTTTAAGTTTAGTACCAAAATCTGGAGATTTCAGTTGGGTGTCAAAAGACCTTTGTTTTTTAATTTAAAATTGAATTTTGATGAATTTTTGAGTTCCAACACCATTTTTTTTTCTCTTTTTAACCTGTTTTAAAGGTGTTTCCTGCATTTTTACACAGGGATGTCACATTTTTATTAGAAGCAATAAAAAAAGAAAATACAAATTAGGGGTACAAATAACATAATCAAACAAAAAAACACACAGCCAAAAATACGCCACACAACCTACAGCAAATCTCTTCTCGAATAAGAAAAGCCACTCCATCCACTCGATGAAATATGATCAACAAAATAAATAACAAGATTAAAACACTAACACACAAGATGTACTACAGGCATATAGAAGAGGCACCAACCAGATGGATCATGTGTGGTTTGCTAGTTCCCCAAGAAATGCGTCGACATGCTCCTCCTTCACGGAGAGCACCAACAGGTTGACTCCATCCATCCCCTTGCACGGCGGATACATTATGCAAATCGGCACTGGCGGCGTCCCTCCTCGCCCGTGGAACATCACCCTTGCCGGTGCGCCGCCCCCGAAATCAACATGTTCGAAGCCAACATTTCTCCATGTCGTCACATGTATCATGTCATACCGATCACGAAGCCCTTGTTGCATCATCAGCTGGTCATCGTTCCCCTTCTTCACCATGTCAGGCAGCTGGTCCTTGGCACGCTTGATCATCCTGATGAGATCCAGAATGGCTGCCTCCGCCGCCGTGCTCCTCGTTGGCATGGAGAGTAGGCAATCGGCACTGCAGTTGCCGTAGTAGCCATCCTTGGCACCCACGTACTTGCGCATATCGGTCGCAAATGAAAGGTACACTGGGTTCACTGGGTTCTTGTTGGACATGGTTGCGCGGATGTGGCATCGCCATAGGACGGCGATGACGACCTCGAACACCGTGCATGGCGCCTGGCCATCGTCGAAGCCACCACAGCTGAGGTATTCGGCCTTGACACGGTTGATCAAGGCCGAAGGGATGGTGATGTCGAGAGGGACAATAAGTTCCATGCCTTGTGACTCAGGGCACGCCAACATGGCTTGCACTATTGGATTCGGCCATGGCTCGTGCCTGGAGACAGCGTCGTCCCACCTGACCGGAACCACGGAAGGTGACGGAAACCCACGGGCGAGCTCACCGACGGTGGCTAGGAATTGGGCGATCCCGACACCGTCGGCGATGGCGTGGTTTGACGTCACCGCGAGGACGAGCCCGCCGCAAGAGAACTCCGTCACCTGCACAGATAACAGAGGGTCGTCGAAGCCATAGCTTCCAGCTGGGTATAAGACGGCAAGCTCATTCAGCAGGGGGTTTATCTTTCCGATTGGCGATTCGTCCAAGATCTTGGCTTCCTTCAAGCTACAGTCCATGGATGCAGTGAGGAATTCCACACCGTCGCTGGTGCAGCGGATGCTGAATTCGTCACCGCCGACAGCTTCTGAAGAAATAATAATACGACCTGCGAAAGGATAATAGTGGACAAGTGCCTGGGACAGCGCCCTCTTTATGCTGTCAATGGCCTCATGGTCCATATGTTCAAACACGAGCAATACTGTGAACGGAACCTTGACAAATCCCCTATCGAAAGATGTGAGCTTTATGGTACCACCGCTCGTTGTCGTGGTCACGGTCAGTGCCTCCGGTGGCCTGATGATAACCGCCGGCGCCGGCGAAGACTTCCTCGCCTCGGCGCTCATAGTTGCCATCTGTCTGTGTGTTGGGCGGCGTTGATGCTCTGGCTCAGGTGTATATCTTCTTGGCCTTCACTTTACTTCTATCCGGCCTGTATACATAACGTACGGTGGGACTCGATCCATCTCTGATCACATCTTTTAATTTACGACCACCCAGATCCATAATGACGATGGTACCAATTGTTTATGGATTTACAGCCACCAAGAACCCTGGCTTGTCGATCACATGCACTCGCGTGACGTGCATGCAACACCACCAGGCCACATGGCCTACAAAACCCTGGCTTGTCGATCACGTACGGTTGTTGTAGCGATCTTACCCGAGAAATGGGCCCACTTAAGTATATTCCACCTTCCATTGGCGCTAATACACGAAAATGTTCCCAAGTGCGGATTCGACCGTCGAGTCAAGCTCGACCAACGGCTACTGAAGATCGTCCGTCCATACGCTCACTCGAAGGCGAGTTCCAAAGATCACATCATTCCACAATTCAAATTACAACAAGGTTCAGAGTTATTACAACCAAATTGAAATGATAAGTAAATAGTTTGAGTTCATGCAGCGGAAAGTAACGAGATACTATCGACGATCCATAGTATCGCCACGATGAAGTCAGCCGTGACGCTACTCCTCGCGATCCTCGGGAGAGGTCGGCTCCCACTCGATGCTGTAACCAGGAGGAAGCTGGGAGGCCCAAGCCATAGAGGCAGCTACCTCCTGAGGGGACGGTCCTGAAAATTTAAGCCACAAGCAAGGCTGAGTATACTAGTTATACTCAACAAGACTTAACCGACTGGTGATCACTACATCACCGACTCCTAAGATGAGAGGCTGTTTGGCTAGTGGGGTTCATTTGCCAAAAGCGACTAAGCTGTTTTCTAATCTCTTCATTTTGATTTTAATTTCTTTAGCCTATCCATTCTATGTGAGCCTAGCTAAACAATCAAGTTTTGCAACACAATTATTCCATACAAAGATTTCATCCTTCCAAGTTCCACTTCATAATATGTCATACATCGGTCAAGCAGTCTCATTAACCGCGAGAAGCGGACAGTTCGAACCGAATTTACTACCTGACCAGGGAAAACCCAAACATACGGAATGGTTGGAAATGCCAACACACCCCAATCCTTTCTCCTCTCTCTGCGAGTGGCTCCCGAGTCCCACTGCCTCAGGGTAAAGGTTTACCACTACTGGGACTCACGCAACTACCCTCATGTGCCCATGGGATAACGTTTCCAAGACAGAGAGCTGTCGGACCTGCTCGCATCAATCGGATACCGGGACTTACCGGTCCCATAAACCGTGCATATGTGTGGTACGTTCAAACGCTTGACACAAAAGTACCATATGTTTCCAATTAAAACATCGATAGACGGGTATCTACAATCATCCGTCCATCATCTCTAGTGTTTCTGGTATGAGTAGTCATACAACTCCTATATCTCGCGAGTGTCGGAAAACACTCGACTTCTATCGTTCTTAAGCATAGCAACTATCGAACCTAACATACTAGTGTTCAATCAAAGGAACCTATGATCATGCAATCTAGGGTTTCATTCAACTCCTTGAAACTTAAATGCACAAACATATAATCAAATAAATCGCGTAAGTAAAGTTAGGTTATGCTCCGGGGCTTGCCTTCCGGCTCGAAGCGGTACTCCTGCTCGGAGCTCGGATCCACGTGCACCACGTTCACCTCGGACTCCTGGGCGATCTCCTCTGCAGCGGGGACTAATTCGTAGACTCCGTCGGCGAGACCCAAATCTACACGAAATGCATGAATGCTTAAATATCGAGATTTAAAAAGTCAGGGTTTATTTAAATCTTGTTTAGTGAGTTGGAAAGGATAACATTAATTATAAATGAATATTCCCTTTCATTTTGAACCTTTACTTTGATTTTAGAGTTTTAGGTTTTTCTCTTTCCTTTTCTTTTCTTTTTCTTCTCTTTTCTTTTCTTTTTCTTTTCTTTTCTTTTCTTTGTCTTCTCTTTTCTACCATTCAAGTCCTTTTTCCATTATTCAAAAGGTGAACTTAGGAATATTATTTTTAGGTGCCATTGGACCAGAGGCTTACTCATGCCAAGGCAGGAGCTTAGCCCAAAACTTGGCTCAAGATAATTTTTCTATAATTTATTAAAAATGTTCTTATCTTTTTGCCTAGAATCAAAATAAAATCCTACAAAAATAATTACAAGGTTTTTGTCCAAACCACTTGGCACCGTGGTTTGGGATGCCAAGAGTGACACCTCTGCCAGTTTGCATGTGATTTTGAATTATGAATATTTTTGGGGAATTTCACCATGTTTAAACTACCAAAAATCATTTAGCCATTTTCCACTGTCCAAAAATTACCATTTTTATTTTTCTAAGGCTTCTAATGTCCTCATTTAGTTTCTGTGTGAAGGAGGTGATTTTTCACTGAGTAATTTATTTTCTGTGATTTATTTGCCAAAACAGCAGGGTATATGTTTGGAAAATCATAACCCTAAATCCACTGGGAATTTTTGTGCACCCTTTGCGCATTAGGCTGATGATAACCATACTAATAACATATCCAAGGCTCAGCTCTAGTGCATGTGTAGATTTTGAACTATGATGAAATGTGCTCAAACTGATTTGAATTTATAATTCAAAATCTACAGCTCAACTGAGTGAGGTGCAAAGGAAGAATTTGTTCTTCTAGATTCACTGGTCACTAAAAAATTAGATTGGAATTTTTCTGATTTTTCTACGATTTTCTACGAATTTTTGAAGATCTCAGCGAATTAAACCTAAAACATAGAATCTATTTTACGCGAGGAACCCTGGAAGATTTGAATCCTCACAACGGGGTCCCTGAAATTTTGCGCTCGGCCCCCTGGAAAAAGGTTGAAGACACAACGAGGTCCTCGAGTTCGCCGGCGTGGTTACGCCGGCCAAACGGCGGCGAGACCGGGCCGGGGAAGTGGGGGGAAATGGAGAGGGGCTCACCGTGATTCGTTTGAGCTAGGTCTCGAGGTCGGGGATGGCCGGGAACGAGGTCAACGATGGCGGTGGTGGCTCGGCTTGCTCCGGCGAGCGGCGACCGGCGACGTTGGGGTCGGAGAAGCTCGGAGAAGGGGTCGGTGAGCACCAGCACGGCACGAGGAAGCGAATGGTGCCCTCGGTTCGGCTGGAGGAGGAGTAGAGCGGGCTGTGCACGTGCGCGGGCGGCGGCGGAGAGCTCGGTTAACTCCGGCGAGCTGCGCCGTCGGCTCTGGTGGGGGAAGCGGGTCGGGAATGGCTCGGTGAGTGGCAGTGGAGGATGGGGAAGCTCGTGAGAGCCTTGGTTTGGCCGGGGAAACAGCGGGGAGGGCTGTGCACGAGAGCGAGCTCGGCGGCGCCTCTGCGAGCTCCGGCGAGTGTTTTTCCGGCGTGGAAGGGAGGGGAACTGTTGAGGGCTTAAGTAGGCGTGAGAGGGGAGTGGAGGGGTGCTCGGGAAGCACGAGATGGAGACTGAGACAGCTCGGTGAGCTGCCGCGGCGGCAGGGGCTTGTCGCGGCCGTGTTGGCGCCGTGCGCGGCGTCAGCGCGGCGCAGGCGAGGACGGCAGGCGGCAGGCGCGCGTGGGCGAGCGACGAGACAGGGCGGAGGAGGAAAAAGGAGCACGCGGGGCGCAAAAGTCGCGCTTTGGACCGGCAGGCAACGGCGGCGACGGAAAAATCCGGTGGTCCGCGGCGGCGACGCGACGGCGAGCGGGCTCGGGTCAGCGCTACAGTGGGTCTCCGGCCATGAGACCTTGTCAGAGGCGTGCACCGCGAGCGGGGACACGCTGCCATGTCACTTGTCGGCTCAGGCGAGGCCGGACGGCGGCAGGCGCTTGCCGGCGGCGAGCGCGGCACGCGCGGGCGCGGCGCTGGCAACCCGTGAGCGCGCCGTCAGCGGTGCAAGGGTCAACTTGGTTGGCATGGCTCGACCAGGCGCTTCGACCATGCGCTTCGAGCTTGGACCGCAAGCTCGAGCTTGCCGATTCTCGAGCGTGACGGAAACGCCGCTCGAGGGTGAATGCCCCCTTCGAGCTTGGCTGCGGAACCTCGATCGTGACGGAAACTCCGCTCGAGGGTGAATGCCCCCTTCGAGCTTAGCTGCGGAACCTCGATCGTGACGGAAACTCCGCTCGAGGGTGAATGCCCCCTTCGAGCTTAGCTGCGGAACCTCGAGCGTGACGGAACCTCCGCTCGAGGGTGAATGCCCCTTCGAGCTTAGCTGCGGAACCTCGAGCGTGACGGAAACTCCGCTCGAGGGTGAATGCCCCTTCGAGCTTGGCTGCGGAGCCTCGAGCTCGAGCTTGGCTAAGGTTCCATTTCAGCTTTTGAATTTGAATTGAAAAATTCAAATTCCAAAGTTAGGGTCTGAAATTGGAGATACTTCCAAACATTTTTAGGCTATGGTTTCAAAAGGGAAGATGCTTGGTTTGGTCTCTCCTTCAAATTTTGCGTTGGCCAAAAAAATTCAAGTTTTTATATAAAATTTAAAGGTTTTTGTTTTGCCTCTTTTTGGGGTGTTTTTAATTTCTTATGGAATTCCTTTTAGTATTTCTTTTGATTTCTTTCTTTCAATTAACCTTGGTTAGGCTTGATTACTTGTTTAGCTTAGCTTAATCATTGTTTTAGTGTTAATTAACACCAGGGGTGTTACAGCCTACCCCCCTTTAAAAGAATCTCGTCCCGAGATTCGGAAATGCTAGAAAGTGCGGAACATTGGTACCTGGTGGGGTGGTGAGAAATCCAGGATAATGGCAATTAAGATATTCCTCGGTCTCCCATGTTGCCTCTTCTTCAGTGTGATGAACCCACTGAATTTTATACATTTTAACCGAGCTCCTTCTCGTGTGCCTTTCCTTTTGGTCAAGGACTTTGAGAGGTTGAGCAACGTAGGTCAGATCGGGCTCAACTTCCACATCTTCTTGTTCCACGACCTCAGTCGGAACTCGAATACACTTCTTGAGTTGTGAGATATGAAAGACATTGTGCACGGCTGAAAGTTTGTCGGGAAGTTGTAGACGATAAGCCACGGATCCACATTTCTCAATGATTTCATAAGGTCCGACGTAACGGGGTGCAAGCTTTCCCTTTACTCCGAACCTTTGGACTCCTCGAGTGGGTGAGACCTTAAGATACACATGATCACCGACTGCGAATTTGAGAGGCATTCTTCGGCGATCGGCATAACTCTTCTGACGAGACTGAGCGGCTATGAGGTTTTCCCGAATAACTCTGACTTGCTCTTCGGCTTCAATCACCAAGTCGGGTCCGTATATTTCTCGCTCTCCAGGCTGAGACCAACATAACGGAGTTCGACACCTTTTCCCATACAAGACTTCGAAAGGGGCCATTTTCAAGCTTGCTTGGTAACTGTTGTTGTATGAGAACTCGGCGATAGCCAGACATTTATCCCAACTTGCTTCATAGTGAATGACGCAAGCTCTAAGCATGTCTTCAAGGATTTGATTCACCCGCTCGGTCTGCCCATCCGTCTGCGGGTGGTAAGCCGAGCTTCGAATAAGCCTTGTGCCGAGAGATGCATGGAGTTGCTCCCAGAACCTTGCCACAAACTGCGGACCTCGGTCCGAAATGATTGTTCTAGGCACCCCGTGCAGGCGCACAATTTGGTCGAGATAGATCTCAGCATACTTCTTGACGGCATAGGTGGTGTTGACCGGAATAAAGTGAGCGGTCTTTGTGAGCCTGTCCACAATGACCCATATAGAATCGTGCCCTCGTGCGGTCTTGGGAAGGCCGACAATGAAATCCATACTGATATCCTCCCATTTCCACGATGGTATAGACAAGGGTTGAAGAGTTCCAGCCGCCTTTAGATGACTAGCCTTTACCCTCCTGCAAGTGTCACACTCGGATACAAACCGGGCGATATCCATTTTCATCTTGGTCCACCAAAAAGTTTTCTTCATATCCTGGTATATCTTATTGCTGCCAGGGTGAATAGAGAATTTAGAGTGGTGAGCTTCACTCAAAATTTTCTTCCGTAATTCCGGATCCTTAGGCACGACGATACGGTTCCCAAACCATATCATGCCTCGGGCATCCTGACGGAAACAGTTATACCGTTCCTCCGTTCCTTTGGCCAGCTCTTCCCGAATAATTCCGACCTTTTTATCGGTCTGCTGGGCCAGAAAGATCTCATCGTGCAACGTGGACTCGAGAGATATATTGTTTAAATAACCATGCGGAACAATCTCGAGATTGAGTTTCGCCAACTCATGGCATAGAGTGTCGGCATACGATTCGACCGAAAGACAATGGCAATGGGACTTGCGGCTCAAAGCATCCGCAACCACATTCGCCTTTCCGGGATGATAATGCAAACTCATGTCATAATCTTTTGCCAACTCCAGCCATCTTCGCTGCCTCATATTCAAGTTAGTCTGAGTGAAGACGTACTTAAGACTTTTGTGGTCGGTATACACGTTGCAAGGAACTCCTATCAGATAGTGCCTCCATATTTTCAGAGCGTGAATCACGGCCGCCAATTCAAGGTCGTGAGTGGGATAATTCAGCTCATGGGGACGGAGAGCACGTGAAGCATAAGCAATAACTCGATTTTCTTGCATAAGAACACAACCGAGTCCGGTGCCTGAAGCATCGCAATAGACATCGTAGGGTTTGGTGCTATCCGGTTGGGTCAGAACGGGAGCTGAGGTCAACAACTTCCTCAATGTGCGGAATGCCTCTTCACACTTCTCATCCCACACGAATTTCTGCCCCTTCTTCAATAGCTCGGTCATTGGCTTGGCAACTCGCGAGAAATCCGGAATAAAACGACGATAATATCCTGCCAAACCCAGGAAGCTTCGGATTTCGTGGACAGAGGTAGGAGGTTTCCAGTCCATTACTTGCTGCACTTTCGTAGGATCCACAGAGATACCATCCTTAGAAACAGTGTGACCTAGGAACTTCACACTATCCAGCCAAAACTCACACTTGGAGAACTTGGCGTACAACTTGTGATCACGGAGTCGTTGAAGAACAATACGGAGATGCTCGGCGTGCTCTTCCTCATTCTTGGAATAGACAAGAATATCATCAATGAAAACCACTACGAACTTATCCAGCTCGGGCATGAACACCGAATTCATGAGATACATGAAATAAGCAGGAGCATTAGTCAGTCCAAACGACATAACCAAGAATTCATAAAGTCCGTAGCGGGTCGAGAAAGCCGTCTTGGGAACATCACAAGGACGAATCTTGATTTGATGATATCCAGAACGAAGATCAATTTTTGAGAATATCTTGGCTCCGGCGAGTTGATCGAACAATACATCAATGCGGGGAAGAGGGTACTTATTTTTGATAGTGACCGCATTGAGGGGCCGGTAGTCAATACACATCCTCAACGTGTGATCCTTCTTTTCGACGAATATGGCAGGACAACCCCAAGGTGAAGTACTCGGACGAATGAAACCCTTGTCCAGTAATTCTTGGAGTTGAGTTTTCATCTCTGCCAATTCCGCGGGTGGCATTCTGTAGGGTCTTTTAGAAATCGGTGCAGTGCCTGGTTGTAGCTCGATAACGAACTCAATGTCCCGATCTGGTGGCATTCCAGGCAAGTCGTCTGGAAAGACATCGGGGAACTCACAGACAATAGGAATGTCTTCAAGCTTGGGTTCAGTCATGACAAAACACATGAGCTCAAGGAGTTGGGAGACGGAAGATAGAGTGTGGTAGATCCATGTGTAGGTGAGTTGATATCAACAATTCTCTCAGCAACGTCTAACACAACCTTGTGCTGTGCCATCCAATTAGCTCCCAAGATTATATCTACCCCATCCAGTTCTAAAAGAATCAGGTCGGTCAAGATAACTCTACTACCCAGTTTAATTGGCACCTTCCGCGCCATATGATTTGAATTCAAGTTTCCTCCTGCGGTTATTATTTTGTAGGCCGCATTTGTAGATTCGCATTTTAACCCACATTTCTTAGCACAACTGGGACTTATGAAACTATGAGTGGCACCAGAATCAAAGAGAATGACTGCAGGTTGGTTATGAATCAGAAATTTACCCGTCATCACTGGTGCTCCCTCGGGAAGGTCAGTCAAGGTGGTGAAGTTGACCCTTCCCTGCTTGACGTGAATCTTCTGCAACTTGCCCTTGTTTGGCTGGTTGCCATTGTTCTGCTGCTTGCCCTGGGGACAGTCCCGGATGAAGTGACTGGTACTGCCGCAGCGGTAGCAAGAATACCCAGCTCCAGGCTGAGCTGGCTGCTGCTTCATCGAGGTCTTCTGCTGCTGTGACTGCTGCGGTGGGAAACGAGAACCACCCTGCTGAGGAGGGTTAACCACCCAGCGGCCAGACTGCCCTGTACGCTGCTGTCCCTGTGGAGGAACAATACGGAAGCGTTGCGGCTTACCGCCACTGGCAGAGACAACAGGAGCCTTCCTCTTCTTGTCAGCTCGATGGGTCATAATGGCATCCTCCTGAGCGATAGCCACATTGACCAAGTCAGCATAAGTGGCAGGCTTGATGTTGAGCAGCCTCTCCTGCAATTTGGTGCTGAGCCCCATACGGAACCTCTCCTTCTTCTTATCATCACTGTCAGCATGATGACCAGCGTACTGACAGAGGTTGTTGAAAGTCTGGGCGTATTGATACACCGTGTGAGTGCCCTGAGTCAAGGTCAGGAACTCCCTCAACTTCCTCTCAACAAGACCCTTAGGAATGTGATGCGCCTTGAACGCATCCTTGAAGTTCTGCCAAGTAAGCACAGTTTCGGCGGGGAGCATGCCACGATAAGTCTCCCACCAAACCAAGGCCGGACCGCAAAGCTGTTGTGCGGCGAAAGTGACCTTGCGCTCTTCAGAGCAAGGGACAGCCCAAGATGGCAAACTTCGAGTCGATAGCCCGAATCCACGCGTCGGCCTCCATGGGCTCAATAGCTTTAGAGAACACCGGGGGGCTGAGTACCCAAGAAGTCCTCAAATCGTGCCACCTGAGCGGGCGGGGCATTTCGGCCATTCTGACGCTGAGCACCGATGTTCATGTTCTGGGCCAACTGCTGCTGCTGCAATTGTATCTGCTGCTGCATAGTCCTCAATGACCTCGGCGTGCATAGCCATCATCTGCTGCCAATTTGGCAGCGGAGGGGCAGGTGGTGGCTGCTGCTCTGGCGGGGCCTGCTGATTCGGGGCACTAGTTGAGCCTTGATTTGCCCCGAAACCACCCGGAGTCAGTCGGGTCGTAGGTCCTACCATCTGCATGATTGAGTCTCTATTAATCCCATGAATTCAAGAGAAGCGACAGGCATGATTAAGAGACAATCTCAATGTTACGAAGAATGTGGCATAAAAAAACGAAATTTCATAGAATGAGCAACTTCATTAATCCAAGACATGGCTCAACGATTCCATTACAACACATGCTGACAACACATTCTAATTAAGATGCTACACCAATTGCGAAGGGAAACAGATACAGAGATACAAGGAGATTACTCATCTTCAACTGGCTAACTCCACGTGACACGGAAAAGCCATGCTGAAGAGTACCTAATCTCTAACTCAACGCTCTAGAAGTCATCCACGTCGTTCACCGAAGTACGGCTCACGGTGGGGGAAAGTGGTGGCTGAACTGGGGGTAACTCCTCGTCGTCCAGCTCGGACTTGGCATCGTCCTCTGCCTCATCCTCTGCCTCGTCCTCCTCGGGAACCTCCATATGAGCCTCCAACTCGACCATCTCGGCATTAGCCTCGTGCAATTCTGCCTGTGCCTCCTCAAGTGCATCCGTTAACACCTCCACCTGGTGAGCACAATGTTCCTTCTCCATGGTAAGCTCCGCAATGCGAGCCTGCAAATCCCCGGATCTGAGTATCCTTGGCAGCCATGTCCAAAGAAGTGCAGATCCCGGCTATGTCCTTATCCGCGGACACTCTCACCATCGCATCGGCAAAGTCGAGCAGAGAATCCTGAGACATCTTAAGTAGCTCTGCCATGCGGATGCTAGCCTTCATCCAGCTAGCAAAGAAAGCAGGTGCGTTCCGGGGAAACTCCAGGAACAACTGCGGGGAAGCCAAGTAACGTGACAACCACTGAGGGTCATCCCTGCGGGCTGAAGGCAGGAAAACCAACCAAAGTGTTATCCACCAAGTCGTGATGCTGTGAAGTGAACTGGTTCAACCCTGCGAAAGCAGCCAGCTCCCAAGTGTCCGGAAAACGGTGGCCGTGCACCACAACTCCCAGCCTAGGCCAGTCAGGGTGCTCGGGGTGCATCGGTGCCTCCATGCGGACACTGCACCGAGTCACACCACGCTCCGCATATTCTCTGCCAAAGTAAACCGGCGGAGACGGGTAGCCAACCTCCTTCAGAATCTTCCAAAAGAGGGACGGGAAAACCCTCCCAGCTGAGGCAGTCCTGGCACTCCACCTTCTCGTTCGCGCCAGCAAGGTGACTGGGAACGGCCATCTGAACAAAAATTCAGAGGTGAGTACCATGCGTCAAAAAAGACTAAAGGGAAAGCTGGGAGAAATTTGAAGGTAAAGAACGTGCTTAAGCTTTTAATTAGGGTCGTTTAAGCATTGATTTGATCGGTTGGATTTTGACTCTCTTAAGTTTATTATTATTCCGGTTTGGTTAAGAGATGCATGCAAGACCTAACGTCCTCACATTTAAGTCAGACTTGACTTTCGGAGTTAGTGCCGGTGGCTAGGCATAGACGCGTCCTCTCTCTATAGATCTAGTCGGACTCCTACTCGCAAACTTTACGTACCAGTCAGAGGACTCGCGGCGAAAGCCTTTTAAAGATTGGGTTTCATGGAAGAGCAATCATAAGTTAGACTATGCCACCTGACAAAAGCGCAACCCTTAACCCTTAAGGACTTCACGTTCTAGTTTTATCCTTAACGATCCTATACGTTTCATTCCTTTTGCTTAGGCGCAGTGGAATCGGAGTTTTGGTAGATTTTATTTTAGAAAACATTGGTGGGGGTCTGATGTTTCCTTGAGTGTATGAACGTCGGCTCTGATACCAGCTGTAGCGATCTTACCCGAGAAATGGGCCCACTTAAGTATATTCCACCTTCCATTGGCGCTAATACACGAAAATGTTCCCAAGTGCGGATTCGACCGTCGAGTCAAGCTCGACCAACGGCTACTGAAGATCGTCCGTCCATACGCTCACTCGAAGGCGAGTTCCAAAGATCACATCATTCCACAATTCAAATTACAACAAGGTCAGAGTTATTACAACCAAATTGAAATGATAAGTAAATAGTTTGAGTTCATGCAGCGGAAGTAACGAGATACTATCGACGATCCATAGTATCGCCACGATGAGTCAGCCGTGACGCTACTCCTCGCGATCCTCGGAGAGGTCGGCTCCCACTCGATGCTGGTATACCAAGGAGGAAGCTGGGAGGCCCAAGCCATAGAGGGCAGCTACCTCCTGAGGGGAACGGTCCTGAAATTTAAGCCACAAGCAAGGCCTGAGTATACTAGTTATACTCAACAAGACTTAACCGACTGGCTGATCACTACATCACCGACTCCTAAGATGAGAGGCTGTTTGGCTAGTGGGGTTTCATTTGCCAAAAGCGACTAAGCTGTTTTCTAATCTCCTTCATGTTTTGATCTTTTTAATTTCTTTAGCCTATCCATTCTATGTGAGCTAGCTAAACAATCAAGTTTTGCAACACAATTATTCCATACAAAGATTTCATCCTTCCAAGTTCCAGACTTCATAATATGGTCATACATTCGGTCAAGCAGTCTCATAGACCGCGAGAAGCGGACAGTTTCGAACCGAATTTTGACTAACCTGACCATGGGAAAACCCAAACATAACGGAATGGTTTGGATAATGCCAAACCACAAACCCAATCCTTTTCTCCTCTCCTCTGCGAGTGGCTCCCGAGTCCCGAACTGCCTCAGGGAAAGGTTTACCACTACTGGGACTCACGCAACAACCTCTCATGTGTCCCCATGGGATAACGTTTCCAAGACAGAGAGCTCGGACCCTGCTCGCATCAATCTGATACCGGGACTTACCGGTCCCAATAAACCGT
>JACEFO010002578.1:0-17467 GCA_015342445.1 Digitaria exilis
CCCTTGTTGCATCATCAGCTGTGTCATCGTTCCCCTTCTTCACCATGGTCAGGCAGCTGGTCTTGGCACGCTTGATCATCCTGATGAGATCCAGAATGGCTGCCTCCGCCGCCGTGCTCCTCGTTGGTCATGGAGAGTAGGCAATCGGCACTGCAGTTGCCGTAGTAGCCATCCTTGGCACCCACGTACTTCGCAATATTCGGTCGCAAATGAAAGGGTACACTGGGTTCACTGTGGTTTCTTGTTGGACATGGTTGCGCGGATGTGCATCGCCATAAGGACGGCGATGACGACCTCGAACACCCGTGGCATGGCGCCTGGCCATCGTCGAAGCCACCACAGCTGAGGTATTTCGGCCTTGACAACCGTTGATCTAAGGCCGAAGGGATGGTTGGATGTCGAGAAGGGACAATAAGTTTCCATGCCTTGTGACCTCAGGGCACGCCAACATGGCTTGCACTATTGGATCGGCATGGCTCGTGCTGGAGACAGCGTCGTCCACGCTGACCGGAAAACCCACGGAAAGGTGACGAAACCACGGGCGACGCTCACGACGGTGGCTAGGAACTTGGCGATCCCGACACCGTCGGCGATCGGCTGGCTCTTCGACGCTCACCGCCGAGGACGAGCCCGCCGCAAGAGACCCTCCGTCACCTGCACAGATAACAGAGGTCGTCGCAAGGCCATAGCTTCCAGCTGGGTCATAAGACGGCAAGCTCATTCAGCACGGGGGTTTATCTTTCCGATTGGCGATTCGTCCAAGCCATCTTGCTTCCTTCAAGCTACAGTCCATGGATGCAGTGCAGGAATTCCACACCGTCGCTGATGCAGCGGATGCTGAATTCGTCCACCGCCGACAGCTCTCGAAGAAATAATAATACGACCTGCGAAGGATAATAGTGACAAGTGCCTGGGGACAGCGCCCTCTTTATGCTGTCAATGGCCTCATGGTCCATATGTTCAAACACGAGCAATACTGTGAACGGAACCTTGACAAATCCCCTATCGAAAAGATGGAAGCTTTATGGTACCACTCGTCGTTGTCGGTCCACGGTCAGTGCCTCCGGTGGCCTGATGATACCGCCGGGCTGCCGGCTGAAAGACTTCCTTCGCCTCGGCGCTTCATAGTGCCATCTGTCTGTGGTGGGCAGCGTTGATGCTCTTGGCTCAGATTGTATTATCCTTCTTGGCCTTCACTTACTTCTATCGCCTGCTATACATAACGTTACGGTTGGGACTCGGATCCATCTCTTGATCACATCTTTTAATTTACGACCACCCAGATCCCATAATGACGATGGTACCAATTGTTATATGGATTACAGCCACAAGAACCCTGGGCTTGTCGATCACATGCCTCGCGTGACGTGCATGCAACACCACCAGGCCACATTGGCCTTACAAAACCCTGGCTTGTCGAATCACGTTACGGTTGTTGTAAGCGATCTTACCCGAGAAATGGGCCCACTTACAGTATATTCCACCTTCCAATTGGTGCTAATACACGAAAATGTTCCCAAGTGCGGATTCTCGACCGTCGAGTCAAGCTCGACCAACGGCTTCTGAAGATCGTCCGTCCATACGCTCACTCGAAGGCGAGTTCCAAAGATCACATCATTCCACAATTCAAAGTACAACAAGGTTCAGAGTTATTACAACCAAAATTGAAATGATAAGTAAATAGTTTGAGTTCATGCAGCGGAAAGTAACGAGATACTATCGACGATCCATAGTATCGCCACGATGAAGTCAGCCGTGACGCTACTCCTCGCGATCCTCGGGAGAGGTCGGCTCCCACTCGATGCTGTAACCAGCGAGGAAGCTGGGAGGCCCAAAGCCATAGAGAGCAGCTACCTCCTGAGGGGACGGTCCTGAAAATTTAAGCCACAAAGCAAGGCTGAGTATACTAGTTATACTCAACAAGACTTAACCGACTGGTGATCACTACATCACCGACTCCTAAGATGAGAGGCTGTTTGGCTAGTGGGGTTCATTTGCCAAAAGCGACTAAGCTGTTTTCTAATCTCTTCATTTTGATTTTAAATTCTTTTAGCCTATCCATTCTATGTGAGCCTAGCTAAACAATCAAGTTTTGCAATAACAATTATTCCATACAAAGATTTCATCCTTCCAAGTTCCACTTCATAATATGTCATACATCGGTCAAGCAGTCTCATTAACCCGCGAGAAGCGGACAGTTCGAACCGAATTTACTACCTGACCAGGAAAAACCCAAACATACGGAAATGGTTGGAAATGCCAACACACCCCAATCCTTTCTCCTCTCTCTGCGAGTGGCTCCCGAGTCCCACTGCCTCAGGGTAAAGGGTTTACCACTACTGGGACTCACGCAACTACCCTCATGTGCCCATGGGATAACGTTTCCAAGACAGAGAGCTGTCGGAACCTGCTCGCATCAATCGGATACCGGGACTTACCGGTCCCATAAAACCGTGCATATGTGTGGTACGTTCAAACGCTTGACACAAAAGTACCATATGTTTCCAATTAAAACATCGATAGACGGGTATCTACAATCATCCGTCCATCATCTCTAGTGTTTCTGGTATGAGTAGTCATACAACTCCTATATCTCGCGAGTGTCGGAAAACACTCGACTTCTATCGTTCTTAAGCATAGCAACTATCGAACCTAACATACTAGTGTTCAATCAAAGGAACCTATGATCATGCAATCTAGGGTTTCATTCAACTCCTTGAAACTTAAATGCACAAACATATAATCAAATAAATCGCGTAAGTAAAGTTAGGTTATGCTCCGGGGCTTGCCTTCCGGCTCGAAGCGGTACTCCTGCTCGGAGCTCGGATCCACGTGCACCACGTTCACCTCGGACTCCTGGGCGATCTCCTCTGCAGCGGGGACTAATTCGTAGACTCCGTCGGCGAGACCCGAATCTACACGGAATGCATGAATGCTTAAATATCGAGATTTAAAAAGTCAGGGTTTATTTAAATCTTGGTTAGTGAGTTGGAAAGGATAAACATTAATTATAAGTGAATATATTCTTTTCATTTTGAACCTTTACTTTGATTTTAGATTTTAGGTTTTTCTTTTCTTTTCTTTTCTTTTTATTCTCTTTTCCTTTCTTTTCTTTTCTTTTCTTTTCTTTTCTCCTCTTTTCCACCATTTAAAGTCCTTTTTCCATTATTCAAAAGGTGAACTTAAGAATATTATTTTTTCATGTACCATTGGCCAGAGGCTTGCTCATGCAAGGCAAGGAGCTTAGCCCAAACTTTTGGCTCAAGATAATTTTTCTATAATTTATATTAAAATGTTCTTATCTTTTTGCCTAAAATCAAACTAAATCCTACAAAAATAATTACGAGGTTTTTTTGTCCAAACCACTTGCACAGTGGCTTAGGATGCCAAGAGTGACATCTCTGCAAGTTTGCATGTGATTTTGAATTATGAATATTTTTGTGGAATTTCACCATGTTTAAACTACCAAAAATCAATTAGCCATTTTCCAGTGTCCAAAATTACCAATTTCATTTTTCTAAGGGCTTCTCATGCCCTGATTTAGTTTCTGTGTGAAGGAGGTGATTTTTCACTGAGTAATTTATTTTCTGTGATTTATTTGCCAAAACAGCAGGGTATATGTTTTGGAAAATCATAACCCTAAATCCACTGGAATTTTTGTGCACCCTTTGCGCATTAGGCTGATGATAACCATCCTAATAACATATCCAAAGCTCAGCTCCAGTGCATGTGTAGATTTTGAACTATGATGAAATGTGCTCAAACTGATTTGAATTTATAATTCAAAATCTACAGCTCAACTGAGTGAGGTTCAAAGGAAGAATTTGGCCTTCTAGATTCACTGGTCACTACAAAATTGGTTTGGCATTTTTCTGATTTTTCTACGATTTTCTACGAATTTTTGAAGATCTCAGCAAATTAAACCTAAAACATAGAATCTATTTTACGCGAGGAACCCTGGAAGTTCTGAATCTATTACAAAACAAGTCCCTGCATTTTGCGCTCGCCCCCTGGAAAGAGGATGAAGACACAACGAGGTCCTCGAGTTCGCCGGCGTGGTTACGCCGGCCAAACGGCGGCGAGACCGGGCCGGGGAAGTGGGGGGAAATGGAGAGGGGCTCACCGTGATTCGTTTGAGCTAGTCTCGAGGTCGGGGATGGCCGGGAACGAGGTCAACGACGGCGGTGGCGGCTCGGCTTGCTCCGGCGAGCGGCGACCCGCGACGTTGGGGTCGGAGAAGCTCGGAGAAGGGGTCGGTGAGCACCAGCACGGCACGAGGAAGCGAATGGTGCCCTCGGTTCGGCTGGAGGAGGAGTAGAGCGGGCCTGTGCACGTGCGCGGGCGGCGGCGGAGAGCTCGGTTAACTCCGGCGAGCTACGCCAGCGGCTCTGGTGGGGGAAACGGGTCGGGAATGGCTCGGGGAGTGGCAGTGGAGGATGGGGAAGCTCGTGAGAGCCTTGGTTTTGGCCGGGGAAGCAGCGGGGAGGGCTGTGCACGAGAGCGAGCTCGGCGGCGCCTCTGCGAGCTCCGGCGAGTGTTTTTCCGGCGTGGGAAGGGAGGGGACTGTTGAGGGCTTAAGTAGGCGTGAGAGGGGAGTGGAGGGGTGCTCGGGAAGCACGAGATGGGGACTGAGACAGCTCGGTGAGCTGCCGCGGCGGCAGGGGCTTGTCGCGGCCGTGTTTGGCGCCGTGCGCGGCGTCAACGCGTGCGCGCAGGCGTATTGCAGGCGGCAGGCGCGTGTGGGCGAGGCGGGAAGAGACAGGGCGAGGAGGAAAAAGGAGCACGCGGGGACGCAAAAGTCGCGCTTTGGACCGGCGGGCATACGGCGGACGACGGCAAAATCCGGCGGTCCGCGGCGGCGACGCGACGGCGAGCGGGAGTCAGCGCTACAGTGCGTCTCCGACCATGAGACCTCGATTCAGAGGCGTGCACCTTGAGCGGGGACACCCGCCATGTCACTTGTCGGCTCAGGGCGAGGACGGCAGGCGGCAGGCAGGCGCGCTGCCGGCGAGCGAGCTCGGGCACGCTGAGCGCCCCGTGAGCGCGCCTCTGACGGTGCAAAAATCAACTTGGTTGGCATGACCAGGCGCTCGACCATGCGCCTTCAAGCTTGGACCGCAAGCTCGAGCTGCCCGAGCCTCGATCGTGACGGAAACGCCGCTCGAGGGTGAATGCCCCCTTCGAGCTTGGCTGCGGAATCCTCGAGCGTGACGGAAACTCCGCTCGAGGGTGAATGCCCCTCGAGCTTGGCTGCGGAACCTCGAGCGTGACGGAAATCACCGCTCGAGGGTGAATGCCCCTCGAGCTTGGCTGCGGAGCCTCGAGCGTGACGGAATCACCGCTCGAGGGTGAATGCCCCTCGAGCTCGGCTGCGGAGCCTCGAGCGTGACGGAAATCACCGCTCGAGGGGTGAATGCCCTCGAGCTTGGCTGCGAGAGCCAGGTTTTTCAGCTTTTGAATTTGAATTGAAAAATTCAAATTCCAAAGTTAGGGTCTGAAATTTGAGATACTTCCAAACATTTTTAGGCTATGGTTTCAAAAGGGAAGATGCTTGGTTTGGTCTCTCCTTCAAATTTTGCGTTGGCCAAAAAATTCAAGTTCTTATATAAAATTTAAAGGTTTTTGTTTTGCCTCTTTTTTGGGTGTTTTTTAATTTCTTATCGAATTCCTTTTAGCATTTCTTTTGACTTCTTTCTTTCAATTAACCTTGGTTAGGCTTGATTACTTGTTTAGCTTAGCTTAATCATTGTTTTAGTGTTAATTAACACCAGGGGTGTTACAGCCTACCCCCCTTAAAAGAATCTCGTCCCGAGATTCGGAAATGCTAGAAAGTGCGGAACATTGGTACCTGGTGGGGTGGTGAGAAATCCAGGATAATGGCAATTAAGATATTCCTCGGTCTCCCATGTTGCCTCTTCTTCAGTGTGATGAACCCACTGAATTTTATACATTTTTAACCGAGCTCCTTCTCGTGTGCCTTTCCTTTTGGTCAAGGACTTTGAGAGGTTGAGCAACGTAGGTCAGATCGGGCTCAACTTCCACATCTTCTTGTTCCACGACCTCAGTCGGAACTCGAATACACTTCTTGAGTTGTGAGATATGAAAGACATTGTGCACGGCTGAAAGTTTGTCGGGAAGTTGTAGACGATAAGCCACGGATCCACATTTCTCAATGATTTCATAAGGTCCGACGTAACGGGGTGCAAGCTTTCCCTTTACTCCGAACCTTTGGACTCCTCGAGTGGGTGAGACCTTAAGATACACATGATCACCGACTGCGAATTTGAGAGGCATTCTTCGGCGATCGGCATAACTCTTCTGACGAGACTGAGCGGCTATGAGGTTTTCCCGAATAACTCTGACTTGCTCTTCGGCTTCAATCACCAAGTCGGGTCCGTATATTTCTCGCTCTCCAGGCTGAGACCAACATAACGGAGTTCGACACCTTTTCCCATACAAGACTTCGAAAGGGGCCATTTTCAAGCTTGCTTGGTAACTGTTGTTGTATGAGAACTCGGCGATAGCCAGACATTTATCCCAACTTGCTTCATAGTGAATGACGCAAGCTCTAAGCATGTCTTCAAGGATTTGATTCACCCGCTCGGTCTGCCCATCCGTCTGCGGGTGGTAAGCCGAGCTTCGAATAAGCCTTGTGCCGAGAGATGCATGGAGTTGCTCCCAGAACCTTGCCACAAACTGCGGACCTCGGTCCGAAATGATTGTTCTAGGCACCCCGTGCAGGCGCACAATTTGGTTGAGATAGATCTCAGCATACTTCTTGACGGCATAGGTGGTGTTGACCGGAATAAAGTGAGCGGTCTTTGTGAGCCTGTCCACAATGACCCATATAGAATCGTGCCCTCGTGCGGTCTTGGGAAGGCCGACAATGAAATCCATACTGATATCCTCCCATTTCCACGATGGTATAGACAAGGGTTGAAGAGTTCCAGCCGCCTTTAGATGACTAGCCTTTACCCTCCTGGCAAGTGTCACACTCGGATACAAACCGGGCGATATCCATTTTCATCTTGGTCCACCAAAAAGTTTTCTTCATATCCTGGTACATCTTATTGCTGCCAGGGTGAATAGAGAATTTAGAGTGGTGAGCTTCACTCAAAATTTTCTTCCGTAATTCCGGATCCTTAGGCACGACGATACGGTTCCCAAACCATATCATGCCTCGGGCATCCTGACGGAAACAGTTATACCGTTCCTCCGTTCCTTTGGCCAGCTCTTCCCGAATAATTCCGACCTTTTTATCGGTCTGCTGGGCCAGAAAGATCTCATCGTGCAACGTGGACTCGAGAGATATATTGTTTAAATAACCATGCGGAACAATCTCGAGATTGAGTTTCGCCAACTCATGGCATAGAGTGTCGGCATACGATTCGACCGAAAGACAATGGCAATGGGACTTGCGGCTCAAAGCATCCGCAACCACATTCGCCTTTCCGGGATGATAATGCAAACTCATGTCATAATCTTTTGCCAACTCCAGCCATCTTCGCTGCCTCATATTCAAGTTAGTCTGAGTGAAGACGTACTTAAGACTTTTGTGGTCGGTATACACGTTGCAAGGAACTCCTATCAGATAGTGCCTCCATATTTTCAGAGCGTGAATCACGGCCGCCAATTCAAGGTCGTGAGTGGGATAATTCAGCTCATGGGGACGGAGAGCACGTGAAGCATAAGCAATAACTCGATTTTCTTGCATAAGAACACAACCGAGTCCGGTGCCTGAAGCATCGCAATAGACATCGTAGGGTTTGGTGCTATCCGGTTGGGTCAGAACGGGAGCTGAGGTCAACAACTTCCTCAATGTGCGGAATGCCTCTTCACACTTCTCATCCCACACGAATTTCTGCCCCTTCTTCAATAGCTCGGTCATTGGCTTGGCAACTCGCGAGAAATCCGGAATAAAACGACGATAATATCCTGCCAAACCCAGGAAGCTTCGGATTTCGTGGACAGAGGTAGGAGGTTTCCAGTCCATTACTTGCTGCACTTTCGTAGGATCCACAGAGATACCATCCTTAGAAACAGTGTGACCTAGGAACTTCACACTATCCAGCCAAAACTCACACTTGGAGAACTTGGCGTACAACTTGTGATCACGGAGTCGTTGAAGAACAATACGGAGATGCTCGGCATGCTCTTCCTCATTCTTGGAATAGACAAGAATATCATCAATGAAAACCACTACGAACTTATCCAGCTCAGGCATGAACACCGAATTCATGAGATACATGAAATAAGCAGGAGCATTAGTCAGTCCAAACGACATAACCAAGAATTCATAAAGTCCGTAGCGGGTCGAGAAAGCCCGTCTTGGGAACATCACAAGGACGAATCTTGATTTGATGATATCCAGAACGAAGATCAATTTTTGAGAATATCTTGGCTCCGGCGAGTTGATCGAACAATACATCAATGCGGGAAGAGGGTACTTATTTTTGATAGTGACCGCATTGAGGGGGCCGGTAGTCAATACACATCCTTAACGTGTGATCCTTCTTTTCGACGAATATGGCAGGACACCCCAAGGTGACGTACTCGGACGAATGAAACCCTTGTCCAGTAAATCTTGGAGTTGAGTTTTCATCTCTGCCAATTTCCGCGGGTGGCATTCTGTAGGGTCTTTTAGAAATCGGTGCGGTGCCTGGTTGTAGCTCGATAACGAACTCATGTCCCGATCCGGTGGCATTCCAGGCAAAGTCGTCTGGAAAGACATCGGGGAACTCACAGACAATAGGAATGTCTTCAAGCTTGGGTTCAAGTCATGAACAAAAACACATGAGCTCAAGGAGTTGGGAGACGGGAAGATAGAGTGTGGTAGATCCATGTGTAGGTGAGTTGATATCAACAATTCTCTCAGCAACGTCTAACACAACCCTTGTGCTGTGCCATCCAATTAGCCTCCCAAGATTATATCTATCCCAGCCAGTTCTAAAAGAATCAGGTCGGTCAAGACAACTCTACTATCCAGTTAATGGCACCTTCCGCGCCATATGATTTGAATTCAAGGTTTCCTCCTGCGGTTATTATTTTGTAGGCCGCATTTGTAGATTCGCATTTTAAACCCACATTTCTTAGCACAACTTGGACTTATGAAACTATGAGTAGCACCAGAATCAAAGAGAAATGACTGCAGGTTGGTTATGAATCGGAAATTTTACCCGTCATCACTGGTGCTCCCTCGGGAAGGTCAGTCAAGGTGGTGAAGTTGACCCTTCCCTGCTTGACGTGAAATCTTCTGCAACTTGCCCTTGTTTGGCTGGTTGCCATTGTTCTGCTGCTTGCCCTGGGGACAGTCCCGGATGAAGTGACTGGTACTGCCGCAGCGGTAGCAAGAATACCCAGCTCCAGGCTGAGCTGGCTGCTGCTTCATCGGGGTCTTCTGCTGCGGTGGGAAACGAGAACCACCTGCTGAGGAGGGTTAACCACCCAGCGGCCAGACTGCCCTGTACGCTGCTGTCCCTGTGGAGGAACAATACGGAAGCGCTGCGGCTTACCGCCACTGGCAGAGACCAACAGGAGCCTTCCTCTTCTTGTCAGCTCGATGGGTCATAATGGCATCCTCCTGAGCGATAGCCACATTGACCAAGTCAGCATAAGTGGCAGGCTTGATGTTGAGCAGCCTCTCCTGCAATTTGGTGCTGAGCCCCTACGGAACCTCTCCTTCTTCTTATCATCACTGTCAGCATGATGACCAGCGTACTGACAGAGGTGTTGAAAGTCTGGGCGTATTGATACACCGTGTGAGTGCCCTGAGTCAAGGTCAGGGAACTCCCTCAACTTCCTCTCAACAAGACCCTTAGGAATGTGATGCGCCTTGAACGCATCCTTGAAGTTCTGCCAAGTAAGCACAGTTTCGGCGGGGAGCATGCCACGATAAGTCTCCCACCAACCAAGGCCGGACCGCGAAGCTGCTGTGGCGGCGAAAGTGACCTTGCGCTCTTCAGAGCAAGGAACAGCCAAGATGGCAAACTTTGAGTCGATAGCCCGAATCCACGCGTCGGCCTCCATGGGCTCAGTAGCTTTAGAGAACACCGGGGGCTGAGTACCCAAGAAGTCCTCAAATCGTGCCACCTGAGCGGGCGGGGCATTTCGGCCATTCTGACGCTGAGCACCGATGTTCATGTTCTGGGCCAACTGCTGCTGCTGCAATTGTATCTGCTGCTGCATAGTCCTCATGACCTCGGCGTGCATAGCCATCATCTGCTGCCAATTTGGCAGCGGAGGGGCAGGTGGTGGCTGCTGCTCTGGCGGGGCCTGCTGATTCGGGGCACTAGTTGAGCCTTGATTTGCCCCGAAACCACCCGGAGTCAGTCGGGGTCGTAGGTCCTACCATCTGCATGATTGAGTCTCTATTAATCACATGAATTCAAGAGAAGCGACAGGCATGATTAAGAGACATCTCAAAGTTACGAAGGATGTGGCATAAAAAGCGAAATTCATAGAATGAGCAACTTCATTAATCCAAGACATGGTTCAACGATTCCATACAACACATGCTGACAACACATTCTAATTAAGATGCTTACACCAATTGCGAAGGGAAACAGATACAGAGATACAAGGAGATTACTCATCTTCAACTGGCTAACTCCACGTGACACGGAAAAGTCATGCTGAAGAGTACCTAATCTCTAACTCAACGCTCTAGAAGTCATCCACGTCGTTCACCGAAGTACGGCTCACGGTGGGGGAAAGTGGTGGCTTGAACTGGGGGTAACTCCTCGTCGTCCAGCTCGGACTTGGCATCGTCCTCTGCCTCATCCTCTGCCTCGTCCTCCTCGGGAACCTCCATATGAGCCTCCAACTCAACCATCTCGGCATTAGCCTCGTGCAACTCGGCCTGTGCCTCCTCAAGTGCATCCGTCAACACCTCCACCTGGTGAGCACAATGCTCCTTCTCCATGGTAAGCTCCGCAATACGACCTGCAAATCCCGGATCTGAGTATCCTTGGCAGCCATGTCCAAAGAAGTGCAGATCCCGGCTATGTCCTTATCCGCGGACACTCTCACCATCGCATCGGCAAAGTCGAGCAGAGAATCCTGAGACATCTTGAGTAGCTCTGCCATGCGGATGCTAGCCTTCATCCAGCTAGCAAAGAAAGCAGGTGCGTTCCGGGAAACTCCAGGAACAACTGCGGGGAAGCCAAGTAACGTGACAACCACTGAAGGTCATCCCTGCGGG
The DNA here is from genome assembly GCA_015342445.1 of Digitaria exilis. Classification (NCBI taxonomy): domain Eukaryota; kingdom Viridiplantae; phylum Streptophyta; class Magnoliopsida; order Poales; family Poaceae; genus Digitaria; species Digitaria exilis. The sequence continues at coordinate 11,201 of JACEFO010002578.1, forward strand.
CTGAAGGCAGGAAACCAACCAAAGTGTTATCCACCAAGTCGTGATGCTGTGAAGTGAACTGGTTCAGCCCTGCGAAAGCAGCCAGCTCCCAAGTGTCCGGAAAACGGTGGCCGTGCACCACAACTCCCAGCCTAGGCCAGTCAGGGTGCTCGGGGTGCATCGGTGCCTCCATGCGGACACTGCACCGAGTCACACCACGCTCCGCATATTCTCTGCCAAAGTAAACCGGCGGAGACGGGTAGCCAACCTCCTTCAGAATCTTCCAAAAGAGGGACGGGAAACCCTCCCAGCTGAGGCAGTCCTGGCACTCCACCTTCTCGTTCGCGCCAGCAAGGTGACTGGGAACGGCCATCTGAACAAAAATTCAGAGGTGAGTACCATGCGTCAAAAAGACTAAAGGGAAAGCTGGGAGAAAAACTGAAGGTAAAGAACGTGCTTAAGCTTTTAATTAGGGTCGTTTAAGCATTGATTTGATCGGTTGGATTTTGACTCTCTTAAGTTTATTATTATTCCGATTTTAGTTCAGAGATGCATGCAAGACCTAACGTCCTCACATTTTAAGTCAGACTTGACTTTCGGAGTTAGTGCCGGTGGCTAGGCATAGACGCGTCTCTCTCTATAGATCTAGTCGGACTCCTACTCGCAAACTTTACGTAGAAGTCAGAGGATTTTTCGACGAGAGCCTTTTAAGATTGGTTTTTCATGGAAGAGCAACCATCAAACCTAAGTTAGACTATGCCACCTAACAAAGCGCAACCCTTAACCTTAAGGACTTCACGTTCTAGTTTTATCCTTAACGATCCTCTGCGTTCATTCCAATTGCTTAGGCGCAATGGAAACGGGGTTTGGTAGATTTTATTTTAGAAAACATTGGTTAGGGTCTGATGCTTTCCTTGGAGTGTATGAACGTCGGCTCTGATACCAGCTGTAGCGATCTTACCCGAGAAATGGGCCCACTTAAGTATATTCCACCTTCCATTGGTGCTAATACACGAAAATGTTCCCAAGTGCGGATTCGACCGTCGAGTCAAGCTCGACCAACGGCTACTGAAGATCGTCCGTCCATACGCTCACTCGAAGGCGAGTTCCAAAGATCACATCATTCCACAATTCAAAGTACAACAAGTCTTAGAGTTATTACAACCAAATTGAAATGATAAGTAAATAGTTTGAGTTCATTGCAGCGGAACGTAACGAGATACTATCGACGATCCATAGTATCGCCACGATGAAGTCAGCCGTGACGCTACTCATCGCGATCCTCGGGAGAGGTCGGCTCCCACTCGATGCTGAACCAGGAGGAAGCTGGGAGGCCCAGCCATAGAGGCAGCTACCTCCTGAGGGGACGGTCCTGAAAATTTAAGCCACAAGCAAGGCTGAGTATACTAGTTATACTCAACAAGACTTAACCGACTGGTGATCACTACATCACCGACTCCTAAGATGAGGGGCTGTTTGGCTAGTGGGGTTCTTTTGCCAAAAGCGACTAAGCTGTTTTCTAATTTCTTCATTTTGTTTTTAATTTCTTTAGCCTATCCATTCTAGGTGAGCCTAGCTAAACAATCAAGTTTTGCAATACAATTATTCCATACAAAGATTTCATCCTTCCAAGTTCCACTTCATAATATGTCATACATCGGTCAAGCAGTCTCATTAACCGCGAGAAGCGGACAGTTCGAACCGAATTTACTACCTGGCCAGGGAAACCCAAACATACGGAATGGTTGGAAATGCCAACACACCCCAATCCTTTCTCCTCTCTCTGCGAGTGGCTCCCGAGTCCCACTGCCTCAGGGTAAAGGTTTACCACTACTGGGACTCAACGCAACTACCCTCATGTGCCCATGGGATAACGTTTCCAAGACAGAGAGCTGTCGGACCTGCTCGCATCAATCGGATACCGGGACTTACCGGTCCCATAAACCGTGCATATGTGTGGTACGTTCAAACGCTTGACACAAAAGTACCACATGTTTCCAATTAAAACATCGATAGACGGGTATCTACAATCATCCGTCCATCATCTCTAGTGTTTCTGGTATGAGTAGTCATACAACTCCTATATCTCGCGAGTGTCGGAAAACACTCGACTTCTATCGTTCTTAAGCATAGCAACTATCGAACCTAACATATAGTGTTCAATCAAAGGAACCTATGATCATGCAATCTAGGGTTTCATACAACTCCTTGAAACTTAAATGCACAAAACATATAATCAAATAAATCGCGTAGTAAAGTTAGGTTATGCTCCGGGGCTTGCCTTCCGGCTCGAAGCGGTACTCCTGCTCGGAGCTCGGATCCACGTGCACCACGTTCACCTCGGACTCCTGGGCGATCTCCTCGGCAGCGGGGACTAGCTCGTAGACTCCGTCGGCGAGACCCGAATCTACACGGAATGCATGAATGCTTAAGTATCGAGATTTAAACAATTAGGGTTTATTTAAATCTTGGTTAGTGAATTGGAAAGGATAAACGTTAATTATAAGTGAATATATTCTTTTCATTTTGAACCTTTACTTTGATTTTAGAGTTTTAGGTTTTTCTCTTTTCTTTTCTTTTTCTTCTCTTTTCCTTTCTTTTTCTTCTCTTTCTTTTCTTTTTCTCCTCTTTTCCACTATTTAAGTCCTTTTTCCATTATTCAAAAGGTGAACTTAAGAAATTTATTTTCATGTACCATTTGGCCAGAGGCTTGCTCATGCCAAGGCAGGAGCTTAGCCCAAAGTTTGGCTCAAGATAATTTTTCTATAATTTATTAAAAATGTTCTTATCTTTTTGCCTAAAATCAAACTAAAATCCTACAAAAATAATTACGAGGTTTTTTGTCCAAACCACTTGGTACAGTGGCTTAGGATGCCAAGAGTGACATCTCTGCAAGTTTGCATGTGATTTTGAATTATGAATAATTTTGTGGAATTTCACCATGTTTAAACTACCAAAATCATTTACCCATTTTCCAGTGTCCAAAAATTACCAATTTCATTTTTCTAAGGTTTCTCATGCCTTGATTTAGTTTCTGTGTGAAGGAGGTGATTTTTCACTGAGTAATTTATTTTCTGTGATTTATTTGCCAAAACAGCAGGGTATAGTGTTTGGAAAATCATAACCCTAAATCCACTGGGAATTTTTGTGCACCCCTTTGCGCATTAGGCTGATGATAACCATCCTAATAACATATCCAAAGCTCAGCTCCAGTGCATGTGTAGATTTTTGAACTATGATGAAATGTGCTCAAACTGATTTGAATTATAATTCAAAATCTACAGCTCAAACTGAGTGAGGTTCAAAGGAAGAAGTTGGCCTTCTAGATTCACTGGTCACTACAAAATTGGTTTGGCATTTTTCTGATTTTTCTACGATTTTCTACGAATTTTTGAAGATCTCAGCAAATTAAACCTAAAACATAGAATCTATTTTACGCGAGGAACCCTGGAAGTTCTGAATCTATTACAAACAGTCCCTGCATTTGCGCTCGGCCCCCTGGAAAGAGGATGAAGACAACAACGAGGTCCTCGAGTTCGCCGGCGTGGTTACGCCGGCCAAACGGCGGCGAGACCGGCCGGAGAAGTGGGGGGAAATGGAGAGGGGCTCACCGTGATTCGTTTGAGCTAGGTCTCGAGGTCGGGGATGGCCGGGAACGAGGTCAACGACGGCGGTGGCGGCTCGGCTTGCTCCGGCGAGCGGCGACCGGCGACGTTGGGGTCGGAGAAGCTCGGAGAAGGGGTCGGTGAGCACCAGCATGGCACGAGGAAGCGAATGGTGCCCTCGGTTCGGCTGGAGGAGGAGTAGAGCGGGCTGTGCACGTGCGCGGGGCGGCGGCGGAGAGCTCGGTTAACTCCGGCGAGCTACGCCAGCGGCTCTGGTGGGGGAAACGGGTCGGGAATGGCTCGGGGAGTGGCAGTGGAGGATGGGGGAAGCTCGTGAGAGCCTTGGTTTGGCCGGGGAAGCAGCGGGGAGGGCTGTGCACGAGAGCGAGCTCGGCGGCGCCTCTGCGAGCTCCGGCGAGTGTTTTTCCGGCGTGGAAGGGAGGGGAACTGTTGAGGGCTTTAAGTAGGCCGTGAGAGGGGAGTGGAGGGGTGCTCGGGAAGCACGAGATGGGGACTGAGACAGCTCGGTGAGCTGCCGCGGCGGCAGGGGCTTGTCGCGGCCGTGTTGGCGCCGTGCGCGGCGTCAACGCGCGCGCGCAGGCGTATTGCAGGCGGCAGGCGCGTGTGGGCGGGCGGGAAGAGACAGGGCGAGGAAAAAGGAGCACGCGGGGACGCAAAAGTCGCGCTTTGGACCGGCGGGCAACGGCGGCGACGGCAAAACCCGGCGGTCCGCCGGCGGCGACGCGACGGCGAGCGGGGGAGTCAGCGCTACAGTGCGTCTCCGACCATGAGACCTTGTCAGAGGCGTGCACCGTGAGCGGGGACACCCGGCCATGTCACTTGTCGGCTCAGGCGAGGACGGCAGGCGGCAGGGCGCTGCCGGCGGCGAGCTCGGCACGCGTGAGCGCCCGTGAGCGCGCCTCTGACGGTGCAAAATCAACTTGGTTGGCATGGCTCGACCCAGGCGCTTCGACCATGCGCTTCAAGCTTGGACCGCAAGCTCGAGCTTGCCGAGCCTCGATCGTGACGGAAACGCCGCTCGAGGGTGATGCCCCCTTCGAGCTTGGCTGCGGAATCCTCGAGCGTGACGGAAACTCCGCTCGAGGGTGAATGCCCCTCGAGCTTGGCTGCGGAGCCTCGAGCGTGACGGAAATCACCGCTCGAGGGTGAATGCCCCTCGAGCTTGGCTGCGGAGCCTCGAGCGTGACGGAAATCACCGCTCGAGGGTGAATGCCCCTCGAGCTCGGCTGCGGAGCCTCGAGCGTGACGGAAATCACCGCTCGAGGGTGAATGCCCCTCGAGCTTGGCTGCGGAGCCATTTAGCTTTTGAATTTGAATTGAAAAATTCAAATTCCAAAGTTAGGGTCTGAAATTTGAGATACTTCCAAACATTTTTAGGCTATGGTTTCAAAAGGGAAGATGCTTGGTTTGGTCTCTCCTTTCAAATTTTGCGTTGGCCAAAATTCAAGTTCTTATATAAAATTTAAAGGTTTTTGTTTTGCCTCTTTTTGGGGTGTTTTTAATTTCTTATCGAATTCCTTTTAGCATTTCTTTTGACTTCTTTCTTTCAATTAACCTTGGTTAGGCTTGGATTACTTGTTTAGCTTAGCTTAATCATTGTTTTAGTGTTAATTAACACCAGGGGTGTTACAGCCTACCCCCCTTAAAAAAGAATCTCGTCCCGAGATTCGGAAATGCTAGAAAGTGCGGAACATTGGTACCTGGTGGGGTGGTGAGAAATCCAGGATAATGGCAATTAAGATATTTCCTCGGTCTCCCATGTTGCCTCTTCTTCAGTGTGATGAACCCACTGAATTTTATACATTTTAACCGAGCTCCTTCTCGTGTGCCTTTCCTTTTGGTCAAGGACTTTGAGAGGTTGAGCAACGTAGGTCAGATCGGGCTCAACTTCCACATCTTCTTGTTCCACGACCTCAGTCGGAACTCGAATACACTTCTTGAGTTGTGAGATATGAAAGACATTGTGCACGGCTGAAAGTTTGTCGGGAAGTTGTAGACGATAAGCCACGGATCCACATTTCTCAATGATTTCATAAGGTCCGACGTAACGGGGTGCAAGCTTTCCCTTTATCTCCGAACCTTTGGACTCCTCGAGTGGGTGAGACCTTAAGATACACATGATCACCGACTGCGAATTTGAAGGCATTCTTCGGCGATCGCATAACTCTTCTGACGAGACTGAGCGGCTATGAGGTTTCCCGAATAACTCTGACTTGCTCTTCGGCTTCAATCACCACAGTCGGGTCCGTATATTCTCGCTCTCCAGGCTTGAGACCAACATAACGGAGTTCGGGACACCTTTTCCCATACAAGACTTCGAAAGGGGCCATTTTCAAGCTTGCTTGGTAACTGTTGTTGTATGAGAACTCGGTGATAGCCAGACATTTATCCCAAACTTGCTTCATAGTGAATGACGCAAGCTCTAAGCATGTCTTCAAGGATTTGATTCACCCGCTCGGTCTGGCCCAATCGTCTGCGGGTGGTAAAGGCCGAGCTTCGAATAAGCTATGTGTCGAGAGATGGCATGGAGTTGCTCCCCAGAACCTTGCCAACAAACTGCGGGACCTGCGGTCCGAATGAATTGTTCTATCGGCACCGCCGTGCAGGCGCACAATTTGGTTGAGATAGATTCTCAGCATACTTCTTGACGGCATAGGTGGTG